>JAJOZX010001650.1:395000-425000 GCA_023014485.1 Bathynomus jamesi
ACACACTGTGACACACACACACACACTCACCTCTCCACGATACCCCTTCAACTCAATAAAAAGAAAAACAAGTAAATCACCAACGAGAAAGAACAAAGAACTCAAAAATCCACCCTGAATACAAGTCTTATTGTGAATAGGAAGGAAAGGCCCGCCGGAATGATTGAATTCAACGCGGTTTTCAAGACTTTCCAAAGCCGGGAACCTCTTCTGGGGTCTCATAAATCTGGACGCATTTAAGAGAGAATGTTCCCTATATTTAAAAGTCTTGTTTCGGCCCAAAGGATATTTGCAAAGCTTTAGTCTGATAAGGAGGGAAATTGAGACGCTGAAAAAACCAGTAGAAAGCCTCTACCCTCTCGCTGCCACAAGATAACACCGTTCAAAATACAACGTAAACACTTATATTATATATATATATATATATATATATATATATATATATATATATATATATATATATATATATGCACTAGAATCACAAAATAACACGTGACCTTATTAATAAGCAAACAACCACAAGGAAAGGAAACACAAAGTCCGAGCGCTTTCGTGATATAATCACATTATTTCTGTTCCTCCTTGATAATGTGATTATATCACGAAAGCGCTCGGACTTTGTGTTTCCTTTTCCTTGTGGTTGTTTGCTTATATATATATATATAGTGTAGTGGTTGGCGTCGCTGACTACAAACCCATTGGTTTGAGTTCGAATCCCGGCGAGGGCAGCCGGCACGCAGCTCACACACGGCTGTTTATCTTCTCACTTGTTGCCATAAAAATCCTCCAAAATGAGGCGGGATACTGCAAAGGGATCAAACACAGGTCGATCCTGAACATTTGTTCAAATTCCAACTGTATATAATATATATATATATATATATATATATATATATATATATATATATATATATATATATATATATAATATATGTTATAATGTTATAATGTTTCAGACCAACAAAGACCCTAGGATCCACTCAGGGCTGGCCTACGTAACTGTGTTCGTGATTGTGTATTGTGCATGTCCTCTGTGGTGGCGGAGGGGACCTACAATTTTACGCGGGTTCCGAACCACAAAGCCTTAATTTTACTACCTTAAACTATACCCAATCTATCAACATATGCGTATAATCGATTTTTAAACATGCTTATAGACGTGCTACTAATTACTTCTACCGGCAAACCATTCCACCTATTTACTATGTTATGCGTAAAAAAGTTTTTGGCAATTGCTGTCTCGAACCTTCTACTTATCAACTTACACCCGTTATTTCTAGTCCTATTATATTGAGATATTTCGAAAAAGCTATCTCTATCTACGTTATCGAACCCATTCATAATTTTGAAAACCTGGATTAGATCACCCGTTAGCCTCCTAGTCTCGAGTGTAGTCAATTTTAACTCCTTAAGCCTATCCTCGTACGACTTCGACCTAAGCGACGGAATCATCTTAGTTGCTCGTCTTTAAACTCTTTCGATTTTGTCTATATCTTTTCGCATATGCGGATTCCAAAATTGGATCGCGTACTCCAAATGGGGTCTAACTAATGATTTATAAAGAGGAACTATAATATCGCGCGATTTGTACTCAAAATTCCGAGCTATAAAACCTAACACTTTGTTCGCTTTATTGACCGCTGCTGTACTTTGTTTCGCTACTTTTAAATCACCAGTGACTATAACTCCTAAATCTTTTTCCTGCTCTACGCTTGTAACTCCTTCCCTGACATACTATACGCAAAATTACCGTTACGCGAACCTATATGTAAAATTTTGCACTTATCGACGTTAAATCTCATTTGCCATGTGACTGACCAATCAACGATTTTATTCAGATCTTCCTGGATTTTACCTCTATCTTCGTCATTAATCGCCCTACCACCCAGCTTCGTGTCATCCGCAAACTTTGAAACTGTACTGACTAGGCCGACATCTAAATCGTTAATATATATAAGAAAAAGCAAGGGGCCCAATACAGAACCCTGAGGAACGCCACTCGCTACATTAGCCCAACACGACTCCGCTCCATCAACGACCACCCTCTGTTTCCTACCTCGCAACCACTCTTCTATCCAATTTATTACTACACCCCTGATTCCATGAGCCTTAGTTTTTCCAATGAGTCTTTTGTGCGGTACGGTGTCAAACGCTTTTTGAAAATCTAAATACACTACATCAACCGCCCGATGACTATCATAAACTTCAACCACGCTTTGAAAAAATTCTAAGAGATTAGTTAAGCAAGATTTGTTTCGCCTCAAACCGTGCTGCGTATTTCTAACCAAGTTATGCAATTCTAAGTGTTCGACTATACGATCCCTAATTATTGACTCCAGTAGACGTTAAACTGATTGGCCTATAATTTCCCGCCGCACCTTTATCGCCTTTCTTAAAGATAGGTGTTACATTTACTAACTTGAAATTATCTGGTACGCACCCCTCAGAAATAGTCGCATTAAAAATCTTTGTTAGCAGCACAACAATGCTTTCTTTTAATTCTTTTAGTTGCATGGGATATATGGAATCCGGCCCCGGTGATTTACGCATCTTCATTTTGTCAACATAGCGCATTACTTCCCCTTCACTAACCACAATATTATCCAAAATATTACCATTATCAAAAGGTATTATGTCTATGACCGTAGGGATATTCGTTACATCTTCTATAGTAAAAACTGACGTAAAAAATTCGTTTAGCAAGGTAGCGATTTCCTTGTTTTCAGAAACTAGCTCTCCGTTAACATTTTTCAACGGCCCCAAGACACTTTTTACTGGATTTCTATTGTTGACGTATTGAAAGAATCGCTTGGGGTTTTCTTTACCGTCACGAGCTATGGAGATTTCAAATTCGCGCTTGGACTTTTTTATTACACTTTTCGCTTCACGCCTTAGAGATATGTAGTTGTTTCGTAACCACAAATTGTCTTTATCGCACTTATGTAGCCTATAAGCCCTATCTCTACTCTTTATATCTCCTACTCTAGAAGTAAACCACAAGGGCTTGTTGTTTACTTTCGCACGCTTAATTTTGTACGGTACACATTCCTCATTTATAGTCCTAAATACTGTTTCAAACGATTCCCACATTAGTTTTGCGTTGGAGATCCCCATTACGTTTTCCCAATTGACGTGTGACAATTCATTTCGAAATTTACAAAAGTCTGCGTGCTGGAAGTTAGGAATTTTAGTCGAGTTAGCTGGTTTCGAGTGACTTACTGAGAGGACAAACTCTACCATATTGTGATCGCTATTGCTTAACGGTTCTATTACTTGAAGATCAGTGATTAGCCTATCATCCGTAGTTATTACTAAATCTAAAATACTGTCCAACCTCGTAGGTTCCCCAACCTTTTGAATAAGAAAGCTATCCTCGAGAAAATTAACTAAACGATTACCTTCCGCGTCTCCCTGCATTGTATCGTAATTCACGTTGGCGCAATTAAAGTCACCCATAACTAAAGCCTGCTCACTACCTATTATTCTCTTTAGTTCACGATATAACGCTTCGTCCGTATCAGCTGTTTGATTAGGGGGCCTATATATAACCGCAACAACAAGTTTGAAATCGTTCAATTTAAGTTCTGCTATAGTCGAATCTATCGGTTCTGGAATTGTGTGCTTTACTTCTATAACGTTCGCAATATTATCTTTGATATACAACATAACACCGCCTCCTCGCCTACCTATTCTGTTTTTAACAAAAAGTCTATAACCTCTAATTTGATACTCCCCTACAAAGTCACGTGTTTCAGTGCTAAGCCACGATTCATTTATCGCAATTAAATCATAGTCTTTACAAGCAATTAAAGAAAAAATTCGTTTATTTTTTTCGTAGGCTACGAGCATTTAAGGATAGAACCTTCAAATTGTTTGTAATTGCGACACCTTCGCGAGCGCAGGGAAATTTGTGGAAATTACGCTGGGACCGTTCGAGTTACGGCAGCCTGAAAAGAAGAGACAGTATTATGAAATAGTCTTCCTAAACGCGCAGCTCCAACGTCATTAAGATGAAGTCCATCTCCGAGGAACAAGTCCCTCCTGCCGTAGAAACTGTTCCAAAAATTCGCAAAATGCACTCCTTCCTGTTGGCAAAGAGACTTTAGGTTATTGTTGATATAGGTCGCCTTGCTGTAGAAATCGCTACGTTGGATAATTCGAGGAAGTATACCTGTTAAAACAATCTTATTAGTTTTTTCCTTTAGTCGCTCTAGTAAGTCCCTGTACCTAGCCAGCAGTTCTTCCGATCTAGAATTTAAAACGTTATTAGTACCGACATGAATAACATACGTTGTGTCCTCAGAGGTACCGTCTGTAAAATGGTCAACACTATTAGTTATATCCTCCACCCTTGCACCAGGGTAGCAGTAACGGCGCCTACGACGAGGGTTTCTCCCACAGAATTCCTCGAGCTGCCCTCGAACAATGGAATCGCCAACGAGTCGTATTTCCGGTTCATCAGCATCTTCGAAACCTAAAACAGAAAACTTATTGTTTGTTATTACTGGTAGACAAGTCTTAGGTTTTCTCAATGGGGCTCCATTACGCACTCGAACGAAGGGTTGGGAACTAGGGGAAGAGAGAGGGCTATTAGTACTATTTATATTATTAGTAGAAACTGAGGCAGGAGGGGTCGTAACTGGAGTCTCAAGGGATTCTAATTTTGCCGTCAGGAGCATCACGCTTTCTTCAAGCCTCACTCTGGCCTCCCTCTCACGTTCTAACTCGTTCCTCAGGACTTCCATGCTTGAGCACCACCTGCAAACTAACTGTTCATTATTATTAGCCATTGTAAACGCGTAAGCGGCAAATTTCCCTTCACAGCGACTGCAAGTACTTGACGGGGGTGCCATGCTCTTAATTAGTTAAAAAACAAAAAACAAAAAACGAGCGTTTGGAAATTAATAAATTACAACGTAGGTCTACCGCGTGCTTATTGTGCCGTCACCTGCGCAAACCCGCAAAAATGTTCTTGAAACGCAGAAACAGGTTCTTGTAACACAAATTTATACTAAATGAATATATACTTAATTAAGCTACCGACGAAAGATCTGTAAAAGAAAAAGTATTAATAAAACTTATCTGTCCGCTATTCGACCGACTTTTTTCTTTCCGTTTTTCCTTTTTCCCACGGTGGGTGACCACACTCTACTTGATCCCCCGAAGGAAGGGAAAATGAACCTTATGAAACCTCGTTTTCTGATAGATTTGAAAAACAAAAAAGGCAAACAAGGGAATTTCAACCTTATGAAACCTCGTGTAGTAATAGATTCGAAAAACAAACAAGGCAAATAAGGGAATTTCAACCTTATGAAACCTCATTTAATAAGAGATTCTGGAAACAAACAAGGCAAGCCACGTGCACTAGCCTTGGTTTAATCAAATAATATAGTAATGAATAAAGTCAATAAATGAAATACATTCGTTAATGAATGATTAGTAACACGAAGTAATTTAGTTAAGAATGCACCAAACACTATTTTTTTTAAAGACACTTCAACCAAAACCACTTATTCAACTGGTAATACTGGACACTCGATAAAACAAGTCTGTTCACAAGGAAAGACTGATCACATATATATATATATATGGTCTTGCTTCCGCCCGAATTGTTCATTCTGATGAAGGTCAAGCTTTTCACTTAACCTTAGACCTACAGTTTAACGTGGAATCCGAGCCACGTCCTAGCAGCAGCCCAGCGTCTAAACCACTGGGTGGACTAGGCCACCCAGGGTACCCATTTATCTAGCAACCACTTTCTTTATTGTGTGGAAGGATGAACAGCTGGGTTTTGCTGCGCGCCGGCTGCCGTCACTGGGTCTCGATCCCGGGGCCGATGGATTCGTAGTCAGCAACGTTAACCACTACACCACTGAGGCGCATTCACTATATATATCGTAAAGAACGACGCTTGTATAGGAGAATATTCCGCGCAAGATGAGGAGAGAGAACGAAACAAATGAAAAAATGAGGTAACCACCCAGGAATCGAACCCGGGATCTTCCGATTGCCGGTCAGATATGATAACCATTACACCATGGGCCTCACTTGATCAAATGCCGTAATTCTCCTACATACGCGCAGAAACCAATGCCCATGCGCGTATGTAGGAGAATTACGGCATTTGATCAAGTGAGGCCCATGGTGTAATGGTTATCATATCTGACCGGCAATCGGAAGATCCCGGTTCGATTCCCGGGTGGTTACCTCATTTTTTCATTTGTTTCGTTCTCTCTCCTCATCTTGCGCGAATATTCTCCTATACAAGCGTCGTTCTTTACGTTAATTATACTGCGTGTTTGCAGTTAAAATATATATATATATATATATATATATATATATATATATATATTATACATACAGGGTTGGCCAAAAAACTATTACCCATCTTTTGAAAAAATATTGTGGCTCACCCTGTATATTGATCTTACTGCTGAGGCCGTATGTTGTACCCATACTTTTACTCCTTCAAACGCTGGCTTTGAATCTAGATTCAACTCCCCAGATGTAGAGGTACAGGCTCACAACTGGAGGGAGGTATCAGAATAGGGTTGCTCAAATGAAAGGCGGTCAAAGTCAGCAACTGATACTTTCAGATGACAGTCGGTTTCTCCATAAATAATTAATTTTCCTAATTTTTACACAAAATAATTAATTTATTTCCTTTTTCATTTCAGACAATCATTCCACTATAGTTGGTGAACAAGTTATAAGAACAAAATACTCTTTGAAAGATGAAGCATTGATATTGAACCTGCGTTAGAGAAACATTGGGGTGCAAAACGAATGAAGAAAGAGTTTCCAAATAAATGATGGCCAATACCTGGACTTCAATATCTCATAGAGAAAATCGATATCACAGGGTCGACCAAACGAAAAGAAGGCAGTGGAAGGCCAAAAACATCACGTACTGAGGAAAATATTGACACGGTTTCATCCATAATATGCAGTCAAGAAGAACGGCCCAACACCCACAAGTCCGTTAGAGAAATTTCAGATACTACTGGTATTTTTCGCTCTAGTGTTCGTCGTATAGTAAAAAAGTCGAAGTTCATAAGCTCTGCATTAAATAAGCAAACAAGAGTTGAAAAATGTCGTACTCTGTTAGATCGAGTCCCAGACAGAGAAGTGTCGAAAATACGGTTCAGCGACGAGAAGACCTTTACGGTTGCTTCAACAATAAACACACAAAATCACCGAGTTTATGGAAGACAGGACAAAAAATCTATCAGTCTAGATCGACTTTGCGGGGAACGTCCGCATTTTTCTCAAAAAGTCATGGTTTTCATCTTTATTTCAAAGTTAGGAAAGTCAGAGATTGTTTTTATTGATCAAAATACCAAAATCACTGCTGCTTATTACCAAGAAAAAAACCTTGATGCGGTAGATCAATGGCGAGCAAGGTTGCAAGCGTCCATTGATAATGGAGAAGGGCACATTCCGCATAATGTTGAACTCAATTAGGTAACTGTATAGAAACAGAAAGTTTTTCTACCCGTGTCTGTATAACAGCGAATTACAAAATAATGGTTACAGTTAGCAAAAATCCAACTTCAACACGAGATAGACCATGAAATTCTATACAGGACACATATATTGGTTGTACAAATAACATTTGATAAAGGTAAAATTATATTGTTCAAAATCAGGGTAATAGCTTTTTTTGGCCAACTCGGGATATATATATATATATATATATATATATGTGTATATATATTCTATCCAGGAAGAGGGGCCAAGGGTGAATGTCTCCAAAAACGCCCTTCCCATAAAGGAAAGGGAGAGAGCTGAATGAAATGAAGATCCAGAATGATGCCATTTTGTTTATAATTTTAATTTTGAAAAGATTGTGTAGTGTGTAAGATGCACGTATGTGCGGTGAAAAATAGGAAAAATGATGTGTTTGAGAGCATGCTGGACTGTTCACAGGGTAGATGAGACACGGAAAAAATTAGCTAAAGGGGACAGTGACAGGAGAAACGGGAGTTTCAGCACTCCCTGTCTCCTGCCTAACATCTCCCCCGAAGTACTTTCCTGGTCGCGTGGTGTCTACAATCTCCTCCTCCTCCATATATATATATATATATATATATATATATATATATATATATATATATATATATATATATATATATATATATATATAACTGTATTTACATTTCGTTCAACGTATGCGGTATGGAGTTTTTGATAATAGTTAGAAATGCATTTTGTGTTCTGTTTATTTTTGTTTCTTTAAGTAAAAGCTTTTATAGAGGTTGCTTCGAATTTTAAATTAATCGTCGTCTTCATGCAAGAACGAGACAACCAACGGCTATTAACGGAAATAACAAAGGAAACTCAATGGAAAAATGGAAATCAAATACGCGTTTGCTCATCAGTTACCTCTTCTTAATGGCTTCGAACACTCTCTCTCTCTCTCTCTCTCTCTCTCTCTCTCTCTCTATATATATATATATATATATTATAATATATAATATATGCTACCGGTAACTACTTATTTCAGGCATTTTATGAAATGCCTAAAAAATTTAGCTATTATATTAAATTACTGCTGATTTTAGGCATTTTATGAAGTGACTGGAATTGATAGGGATTTAGTTTAATGCCTGAAAAAAAACGAAGGAAATTAAAAAAATCGGCTGATGCTGGTTCATGATTTTATTATACAAAATGTTTGACGTTTTTGTAATTTTCTGACCCTGTTCCCTTAACCCTGTTGCAGCTGCTTTTCTCTCATTCAATATTACGTTTTCCCTCCTATCTACTATGTCTACAGCTTCCTCCTCTCTCTCTCTCTGCTCTACACTCTCCTCCTCTCTCTCCTCTACACCTTCCTCCTCCTCTCTCTCCTCTACACCCTCCTCCTCCTCTCTCCCCTCACCATTCACAGTCACTGGACCCGCGTTATCCCTTCCTCTAAAATGCTCCATCGGTGTCTCTTTTTTTTTCTAAAGTTGCAAGAACTTCCTGGGGTAGTGACGAGGACGCTAGTCCCATTCTGGCATTACGCCCAAACATAGCTTTGTACGGTGACCGTTGTATGCCGGAGTGGTAGCTATTGTTTTTTTGCTAATTGAACAAATTTCAGGCCAACGGCCCAATTTTTCGTATTGTTGTCTCTCATCCAGGCTATTAACATGTCCTTTATATCTACATTTGCACGTTCAACACTTTTCTGAGATTGTGGATGCCGAGGTTTACCATGGACGATCACTCACGCTGGCCACAAATCTTTCCTATCGTTGATCAACGAAGCTGTGAACTCCCGACCATTATCGCTTTGGAGGATATGAGGTGTTCCGAAAAGTAAGAATATGTCTAGAAGTTCGTATGACACTTCGGCAGCGCGTTTTGACTTCAATGGTCGAACCACAGAGAACTTCGTAAGATGGTCTTGATAATGCAGGATAAATTTATAGTCCTCAAATTTTATTGATTGCATATCAATGAGATCAATTTGACCTCTTGAGTTAAGTTTTTTGGACATCAGAGGTTTAACAACAGTATCTTTATTAGTATTTTTTCTTTTTTTGAGCTGACTCTTTACATAGTTCTTTGAACAATGTTAAAACTTCTTTGTAATGTTTACATACTTTTTCTTAATTTCTTTAATCATTTTATCCTTTCCACCATGTCCTGTATTGACATGCGCTTGTAAACATCTCCTGTACTTTATAGGCTTTATAGTGAAAAAAACGATGGATCTTAACAAAAAAGTAACTGCATAGGGTATAGCAAAGTAAACTTATTGGTAACTCACATAATGACTCATTGGTAAATGTTTCTTAGATTGTTTCACGGCTTTCAGTACTTCTTCATATTCGGTTCTTGGCCATATCATGTTTTTCTTGTTTTCTTCTATAGTTTTTAGAATGTAGCAGTAATTTCTGCTCCATGTCTCTCAAGCCACTCAAAGTTAAATAACCTTAAACTTAACTTAAACTAAGTAGACACGTACAGAAAAATTGGTACTAAATATGGTTTCCAAAATCGAAAGCAATTCCAATGAGTTTCACTCGGGAACGAATTAGTAGTTTAAACTCTTTAAATTGAAGATACCTCATAAAGTAAGGAATTGCAGTGAAATGTCCTTACGTTAGATGCTCTTCAAAACTTGATAAATTCTTATACAGAAGACCAACATGAACTGAATCTGGATTGACCATCCCGAAACGAAGTAAATGATGTTTGTTTTTTTCTGTTTAAGGTGCTTCAACCCTGCTGGATTATTGACACCATGAGTAACTGAATGTTCAATTTTAAATAGTTCTTAAAATTGTCGTACCGCTTTTTGCAGCAGCCGTTACCATGGTGACTGTTTACACTAGCGTTGAAATGTACAAACAAATGTACTTGCCAGCAGTTGCCGTCGACCACAAATGTAATTATGTCCAATAATTTTGGACATCAAGCAGTATGTTAAAAAGCGCCGACAAATTTCAGTCATTAAATTAAATGCTAGCGGTCAAAATTATGGTGTCACAACGGGAAAAATAAAATTATGGTAGCATTAGTTAGGTTTACTGTCGTAAATGAAAATAAACAGTAACAGTGTTTGTAAGATTCACGTGGTTTTAATCGAAATTACGTTACTTGTTATGGCGCTAATGTCTTTTCGTAAAAAATCTTCCTTTCTGCTTTATTACAGTTTGGTATATTTTGGGCATTGTTTGCAGCAATTTGTCCAAATATTCTCGTGTCAAATTATTCCACCCTTGTAGATATTCCTAAAGTTGAGTTGAGTTAGTTTCACCTCGTAAGTTTACCTTTCTGTCAAGTTCACCCGACATAATTTCAACTGGGTTTGGATTTGAGGATTGAGGAGGCCATTCTTAATGCAACCTCTTTTCTGTTCAGATATCTTTGTTTACATTGTGCTGTATGTTGTGGTCATTATCTTGCTGGAAGGTGAAGTTGCCCCTAATCAAACGATGACCGGAAGGAATGGCATGATGGTGTGGGATGCAGTGATACCTCTCTTTGTTAAGGGTTCCCTTAATTTTCACTAGGTTCCCAGCATTTACGAAGCAATAACTTTTCTTTTACAGAAATTAGTACTGGCTCCTAGGAAAGTAATTCCTATAAAGAAACACATTGAATTAATGGTTCTACATCATCTTGGATTATTCCAAAGAGATATTGCACGTAGAACTGACATTTTTCAGAATAAAGTGTTCAAAATCATTAAAAGGCAAGAGGAAACAGGCTCAGAAAACAAGAAGGGCCGAGGAACAAAAAGAAAGGCGACAGTAAAAGATAAATTGTTGGTTAGAAAATCCAAAAGAAATAGATTCCTGACATCATCGGAACTAGCCCCTGAACACAATTTAACAAGAAATCAGAGCCTCATCCGAAGGCGACATAAAGAGGTAGGGTTGAATGGTCGAGTGACTGTTAGAAAACTTTGTCTGAGGCATGGCAATAAGAAAAAACGATTGAAATGGGTAAGGGAACACCAAAACTTTGCGTTAGAAGACTGGAAACAAGTACTTTGGAAAGCTGAGAGCAAATTTGAAATATCTGGCAGTAAGAGACGACATTTGTGAGAAGGGCTGGATAAAGGTTCAAAGAAAACTGCATGGTGTCTACAGTCAAGCATGAAGGTGGCAATGTAAAAGTACGGGTCTGTTTTGCTAGTGAAAGGACTGTATTTTCAATGGGAAACCAAACTTCTTGTTTAATTTTCAGTGCTTAAACAATGCTATACAACTAATATGTGTAAAATATGTAAAAACCTGAAAAAGCTTTGAATGGATAAGAATAAAGTAATGCAGCTTGCATCAAGAGAATCAAAGCTCATAAACTTCACAGATGTGTGATTAAATACAAACTAATAATAGACAGAAGGGTTGAAAGATCAATGTACCTTCATACATTGCATTATGTAGAAATTATACTGGTTTGGGCAGCAGGACCTTTAAGGTATTTTACATTTTTTTAATGATTCTACAATTTTGACCGCCAGTACATATATATAAAACAGGGTGAATATAACAGGGTGATATGACAGAGTGAGTCATAATGTTCTATTTTAAGAAATTAGAAGAAAGGAATGTTCCATTGTATATATATTAAACTAGGGTTCTCAAGTCTAAAAATAAAAATCAGAACCTCAACTCCAAAAAATAAGAATTCCGTCCCAAAAATAAGAATATCCATAATTTATTGCTAACATTTTATTCTGATAGACAAATGAAATGAAAAATTGAAAAATTAAGAAATAAGAACAAATAAAAATAAATAAGATTTGAGGCAAAAAATAAGAACAAATCTTAGAAATAAGGACACTTAAGAACCCTGTATTAAATATATTGAAATTTTAGTACATCCACCACCAAACTTTTCCAGTTAGATGCGGTAATTTGTTTTCCCAGTGTTTTAGTTCCTTTTGCAGCACTAACCAAGGCTCTTTGTTCTCTCCTTTGCTCTTTAATATGTATTTTCATGGTTGAATTACTTCATTTTACAAGATCAAAGTGAGATGTTGTATAGATAATATAAGATAATATGAGTGAGGGGTTGTATAGGCAGTGTTGGGAGTAACGGCGTTACTTTTTTAGTAGCTGTAGTGGTAACGCCGTTACTTTCGAGATGTTGTAACGAAAATGGTAACGGCACTACTTTTTAGAGCGATTTCAATCGTTACTCGCTACTCGTTACTTTCAAACTGATCAACTGACTAGTATAATTTATTAGCTGTTAATTAGCTGTTAGCTCCTACAAACGAGGAGGACTATCAGATGCCAATTTTGAAAAACTAGTGTTTCTGAAATCGAACAACACACTCCTAAAAAATCTGCAAGATTAGTTTTTTTTTGGACAGGCCATTGTTTTAGTTGAGTTTATGTTTTGATTTTTTTGTCATATAGAGTATAAGTTGGTATTATTAAAGCTTTTTTATTCTTTAGTTTTTTTCTTAAAAGTAACGGTAGCGGTAGCGGTAACGGTAACGTGTTACTTTTTCGTAGAAGTAACTGAAGCGGTAACGACGTTACATTTTTATCAATGTAACGGTAGCAGTAACGCCGTTACTTATAGAAATTAACGTGCCCAACTCTGTGTATAGGTAATATAAGATAATATAAGTGAGGTGTTGTATAGATAATATAAGAAAGAAAACATAACTTAGTTTATGCCGATATATGATATTAACTCAGATAGTCGGAAGGGAATTTGACGTTTGGTTATATCTTCGAAATGATTCGAAATATGAAATAACTATTTGATATTTCAAACAAAAGTGACAATTTTGAAATCGTCATCTGATAAATTATTCATTTAACTTTCAACTCTTAAATTTGAGAAGTTTAACATTTTGAACATTTAACGCATGCGTTTGGTTCTGCCTTTGAATTGTGACAGTCTAGTCCAAGTGAGAAATAAGTATGGACTGATTCTAATTAAGGACAGTCACAGACCTGCATTGTATTATCGTACTGCCATACAGGATTATTATCTTTACTGAAAAATAGGACTAAAGTATGGCTTAAGATTAATTTAAATTGCGCCTACCTACAGGACTTTAGTTAGGCCTAGACTAGGGCTATTCTAACATTTTAATTTCAGGGTAGATTAATTGGCTTGAGTTCAAGGGTCTAACCTAGTTAACTGATTCGGCCCTACAGGTTGTCTTGGAAAGGATAATATACTTTTACATAATATTGTTTAATTTTCCTTTTTATACAGATGCCTGGCTTTGCATATTCATTATGGAATCTTACTAGAGGTTTCATTAGATGATTCATTAAGTATTTCAGATAGTAATTTCGGACATGTAAAAGTAAACCTTGGGGCAATATAAACGTTTTAGGAACTTCAGATTCTGTGTAAGCGAAGCTCCATCCATACATCGTGTTCTGCCTATCAGGCAGGTCCAACTCATGTATTCTGCCAAAGTGTTCTATCCTGAGATATCCTTTTCATCTCATGGTAGCTCCTGCCTGCCTTCAAATCATCCAGCATTACTTTCCTTTTCCTTCCCTCGGCCTTCTACCTTCATATCTACCCTCTATCACCTCCTTCAACAATCCTTCTCCTCTCAACACATGTCCGATCCATTTCTTCTCTCTTTCTCTTATCACCTTAATGAATCTTCTTTCCTCCCTCACCTGTTGCAGTACTTCCTAATTACTTTGATGTTCCCTCCAGCTTATCTTTAGCATTCTTCTCCAAATTCACATTTCAAAACTTTCCAGGAGTTTCTTTTCAGTTGTTTTCATTGTTCATGTTTCTGCTCCATACAGTACTACAATACATATCAAGCTTTTTACTAACCTTTTCTTCAGTTTCAAATTGAGTTTACCTGTAAGTAGTCTTTCCTGCCTCTCAAAAGCTACCTTACCCATACCAATTCCAGATCTTACTTCCTTATTGCAATCTCCATTGTTGGTTAATAAACTTCCCAGATATTTAAACTGCTCAGCTTCTTCTAAGGTCCGATTTCCTATCGTTAGGTTCATTTGTGCTCCTTTCCTTCTTGCAATTTTCATTAAGCGAAGCTAAAGACACCCTTTTTCATACTTTCTGTGCAAATATTTATGGGCAGCAACTGTGGACTAATTATAAAAAAAGGTTAAGACCAAACGAAATTTGCTTCAGCCTCGCATATGTTTGATAACCACACTACCTTAAGCTTCCCTGAGCCTGAGGTAACTAGAAAAGCTGAGTACAATCTTATGCAATTAACTCAAAACACAACTATCCGTCCGTCTTGTCATATGCCTTCTAAACTGTGTACTTCATCATATGAAAATATTTTTGTCTATAATTCTACTCAACATCTGTTGCTTTTGATTTTTAATTTTACTTTTTTTAAAGTTTTATCATTACGTTTTGTAATATAGTAATTATTTTCTTGCCAGTAAAAAAGTTCAATATGAGTGCGTGTGCGTCTGCGTTTTATAAAATAATAATGGAAAGTCGTATCAGTCCGTGAATTAACTATTTTGTAGAGCTTCAGAAAACTCCTGTTACCTTCCCCTCAAACGAATATTAAAGAAAATTGAAATTAGTCTTGCGTATTAAATCCTGAAAAAGAAAGATCATAGTATTAACATTTTGGTATTCGCTGAAATCAGTGAAGTTCAAAAAGTCGAGTTTAGGTTACAAAAAATTTGAGTTTTCGGTGCAAAGACAGAGATAGTTGGTTATTGAAATTGTCATACAGATGTTTTTCTTTTTGGACAAAGAACAGTTGAATCATGAAAAGGGAATGTTGTCATTTGAGGGTCAGTTCAATCTTTATTGTTTCTTATGAGAGAAAATTCTTGCTGTCTGCTTTCAACAAATTTATGAAATTGTTGTAATTAATCTGGTGATTCACTACTATTACTACTACTACTACTACTACTAATACTACTACTACTACTACTACTACTACTAATAATAATAATAGTAATAATAATAATAATAGTAATAATAATAATAGTGTTTAAGTCGTTAAGTAACATTAAATATTTGCTATATAATAAGTTACCTCTCATATTACATTCGAAGATAAGAAGATCAGATTATAGGAAGGAAAGTGAGCGAAGCGAAAATCCAAATTCAACTCCATTTTCCCTTTCCGTTGTAATCTCCTCCTTTCTCTATTTTCAATTTTTATAGAAGTATGGACTCACACACACACACACACACACACCACACACACACATAAGCGACGTGCAGAATTTTTAAAATCTATATATCTAAAAATCTAATTAACTTAACCTAGTTTAACCTAATCTAATTTTAGTGCCATCGAACTGAGAAGGGGGCGATAAGTGTTTGGGACGCAATTGAAGTCTCGAAGTGGTTTCTCTTAAGTCATTAAATAGTGAGGTACTCGCTAATCTAGGTTAACCTAACCTAGCGTAACCTAACATAATCGAGACTAGCATCTTTTTTCCGACAGTAAAAATACTGATAGATTTTTTTTTTATATAAATTTTCTATTGTTCCGAGGTATCAAAAGTGTTACCTCATAAAAAATTACCCTACTACATATGAATTATTACATACTCGACCTCACTTATACTCAGTTGCCTACGCGCCCCCCCCCCCACACACACGACACGACACATATTCTCTGGTTTATATACAGGGGTGTAGTGGCAAATTTTAAGGTGCAGGGAGTTCTGAAGAAATATGATACTCTAAGGAAATATGTTGGTACATAATTTTAAATTCTGCTATTATCATATTTCCTTGTACCGGTACATCAGTTAAGTTATCTTTAGTGCTTTACAAATATTTACATATATATAAATTGTCAGCAATTTGATATGCAGTACAAATATTAGATAAAGAACTAGAGAATCTTTAGTTTTTCCTAAATACAATAGGCTAGTTCTTGTGTTTATCGGAATTTTCCATAAGCATTAGAGATCAGCCTAGTAAAAGGCAGAACGTAATTTTCCTCTCTATCTCTATGATTTGTGGCATTTTTTTTGCATATAATGATAATGTCAAGCTATATTATGGCATGATATAATGTAAGGTATATAATAAAATTCACGTTACTTCACTTACTGGCCAGCCCTATGAGAGTCTCAGTTGATACTCACTGGTCTGGTTAATAATAATAATAATAATAATAATACTTCACTTAGACTTTGAATATTAAAAAATTGAAATCTCAATTAGAAGCCAGTGCTTTAATCTCACTCTGTTTGTTCCAAACTTCCAGGTATCAACTAAAAAAAAAAAGTAAATAAATAAAATTTGGATGAATGGAGGTGTGGGAGCGACGCTCCCGTGCACTCCCGCAGCACTACACCCCTGCTTATATATATTCCAACGTATTCATATAGTTACGTCAGTGTCTAAGTACACCCCAAAACACTCTTTAATTTAAACAAAAAATTTGTCTTAATTTTAAAATAACAAATTAATTTTTCAGAATTACTTGACTCGTAATTGATACTCCTTGAAAGTAAATTTAGTTTCAATTAAACACATATAAAGTTATATTTACTCGGAAGTAACTATTTTTAAAGTTATTGCACAAAGTCAGTTCCATTTGCACGTAAGTATAATCTTATAATGTCTTTAATTTTAACCGAATTTATTTTGAATGAATACAATTTATTTAGTTAATTTTAAAGAAAAAATGGTCCACTTCATAGTATTATTTGAAGTTTTATGAGTGATAAGAATTCTTTCCAAAAGGAATTTACGTTATAATCATTCTAAAAATGATGAACCTTATTAATATAATAATAATAATAATATAATAATAATAATAATATCGTTTGCCCGGGTTCTTTAATTTCCATCGTAAAGGCAAAGGTCAAGTGGCGGAGTGCATTATCATCGGTACATCATTTAACCGCGGAGGACGATCGCCCATCAAACTAATAAACAGACCCAGCGTCGCTTAACTTCGCTGATTTAACTAATTAACCGATATTAAAACATTAAGAATACGTGATATAAGATTTTTACTCAAAGTTAGCGGGTAGCATCAACTCCCCTCTTTCCCCACACGGATGGGTAGAGAGGTGAAGTGGGAGTGGGCATGAGCTTCCTAGAGTGTCACCTGAGACCGGGAACTTATACAGAGTAGGTGGCTCACCAAGTCCAACCGCGGCGACTGTGAGAGTCAAATCCGAGCCTTCTCAACCCATATGCCATTTCGAACCAACAGACTATGGACGGGAGCGCTAATAATCAACATTGAACCAAATTAATTGGTTATTCAGACAATGCAAAAAACTTCACTTTTCTACGTGAAGGTCAAAATATAATAATAAAAACCCACTCTAATAGACAGAGTTTATTTCCACAACAGTTTCGATGCCCACTGGCATCCTCTTCGGGTGGATACAGAAAAACGAATGAACCAAAAACAAGAAGGAAAACAGTCCAGGGACCATTAAGAAATTCGCACCTAGGTTAGATCCCGTTCACCCGACACCGGAAGGGCATTTTCTTTTTTTTATTAAAGGGACCCGCTTATAAGTACATTCGCACAAATTTAAAACTATCTTCTTGTTCTATGCATACAGATTCTATTATTTTATTTTTTTTTACATAATTATTACATTTATTATTACATTTATTACATTTAATATTGCATTATTATTTATTACAGCAATTATAAATTTATTATTACATTGATTATTACATTGTTGTTTATTATACAGAAATTATAAACCGAAAAACGAAAAACGAATAATTATTACATTTATTATTACATTTATTACATTTAATATTGCATTATTATTTATTACAGAAATTATAAATTTATTGTTACATTAATTATTACATTGTTGTTTATTATACAGAAATTATAAACCAAAAAACGAATGAAAAAGGCGAGAAGGAAACAATCCAGAGACCATTAAGAAATTCGCACCTAGGTTAGAGCCCGTTCCCCCGACACCAGAAGGGCATTTTATTAAAGGGTTCCGCTTATAAGTACATTCGCACAAATTAAAACTATCTTCTTGTTCTATACATACAGATTCTATTATTTTGACATAATTACTGCATTTATTATTACATTTACGTTTTTTAACATTTATTATTATTACCTTTACACTTATTATTACATTTATTTTATTACCTTTATTATTACATTTATTGCATTTACATTTATTTCCACATTTATTACTTCCATTATTACATTTACAGTTACGTTTATTATTTCATTTACATTTTACCGAAAAAACGAATGAACCAAAAGCGAGTAAGTAAACAATCCAGAGACCTTTAAGAAATTCACACTTAGGTCAGAACCCGTTCACCTGACACCGTAAGGGATTTTTTTGACCAAGAATCTCATGAGAGGGTCCAACTTATAAGTACCTTCGCATAAATTAAAATTATCCACTTGTTCTATCCATACAGATTCTATTATTTTTCGTTTGACATAATTATTGCATTTATAAAGTAACTTACTTGATTCCCAATCTATAGCATGATCATTTTGCCTGGCGTGATAAAAAATTGCATTATTAGTATTACAACTTCTGAAGGCATATTTGTGTTCTTTAATACGGTGTCGGGTGAACGGGTTCTAACCTAAGTGTGAATTTCTTAAAGGTCTCTGGATTGTTTCCTTACTCGCTTTTGGTTCATTCGTTTTTTCGGTAAAATGTAAATGGAATAATAAACGTAACTGTAAATGTAATAATGGAAGTAATACATGAGGAAATAAATGTAAATGCAATAAATGTAATAATAAAGGTAATAAAATAAATGTAATAATAAGTGTAAAGGTAATAATAATAAATGTTAAAAAACGTAAATGCAATAATAAATGCAGTAATTATGTCAAAATAATAGAATCTGTATGTATAGAACAAGAAGATAGTTTTAATTTGTGCGAATGTACTTATAAGCGGAACCCTTTAATAAAATGCCCTTCTGGTGTCGGGGGAACGGGCTTTAACCTAGGTGCGAATTTCTTAATGGTCTTTGGATTGTTTCCTTCTCGCCTTTTTCATTCGTTTTTCGGTTTATAATTTTTGTATAATAAACAACAATGTAATAATTAATGTAATAATAAATTTATAATTTCTGTAATAAATAATAATGCAATATTAAATGCAATAAATGTAATAATAAATGTAATAATTATGTAATAAAAAATAAAATAATAGAATCTGTATGTATAGAACCAGTAGATAGTTTTAAATTTGTGCGAATGTACTTATAAGCGGGTCCCTTTAATAAAAAAAAAATGCTCTTCCGGAGTCGGGTGAACGGGATCTAACCTAGGTGCGAATTTCTTAATGGTTCCTGTACTGTTTTCCTTTTGTTTTTGGTTTATTCGTTTTTCTGTATCCACCCGAAGAGGATGCCAGTGGGCATCGAAACTGTTGTGGAAATAAACTCTGTCTATTAGAGTGGGTTTTTATTGGTATCCGGAAAAATCATCGCCCACAATTCACCGTCGACAATTCATCGCCCACAAATCATCGCTCAGGATAATTCATCGCCCACAATTCACCGTCCACAATTCATCGCCCACAAATCGTCGCTCAGGATAATTCATCGCCTACGTATTATCGGGACTACCAAACTGTTTATGTGTTTTTGCTCTCGTCATTTTCGTTTAAACTAACGAAAATATCACAACTTAACCTAACCAATCATCAAGGGCGTGCAGTTGACCTAACCGGGCATTCAATTAACCTAACAGGTTAATATTGGTTATTTCACCTAAATATCTTCTGATCTTTTCGTATTAGGCACTCACTATCACATTTCGGGAAGTTAAGGATGAGAGAATAACGCCGAAATTGATAAAAACATCCAATGCTTTGTCTTCATCTAGTATTAGCGGGACTACCTACGAAAAACACATTTACTGTTTTAAGCGGAAAAACAAAATAAAACAGAAAATGCCCGGTTAGGTCAACTGAACGCCCTTGATGAGTGGTTAGGTTAAGTTGTGATATTTTCGTTAGTTTAAACGAAAATGATGAGCAAAAATACATAATAAACAGTATATATATAAAATGTATATATGTATGCTCGGTGAATTGTATGGGCGATGAATTGTGTTGCAGTGAAATGTATGGGCGATGAATTGTGGGCAGTGAATTGTGGGTGGTGAATTGTGGGCGATTAACTTTCCTAGACCCGTTTTTATTATCATATTATTCAGATAAATAATTATCAAAGCTAAATTACTTCAATTACTTCAATTACTTTTTTGTATGCAAGGAGGGGTCAAGGGCGAATGCCCGCAATTTTTTTTTATTTACACTGGATTAAAATGGCATTCATATCAAATGAAAGTGATTCACTTCCATTATAATTCATCATGATTTTGCTTTAATTTAAATAATAGCTCACATTTACCTCATCATTAGTGACGTCATTAAGTAGCGTAAAGTTTATTTTAAGGACTGTCTCTTTCACATTTTTTGTTGTGTTGATAATGCGATGTCATTCTGTTGTTATTTATTTATTTCCAACATCAAATATATACTAAAATAATTGGTAAGAATAATAAATTCCAAAAGTGCTTCATTTCTACTTCACATTCTGAGTTCGTCTTTGTTATAATTGGGATAAAGTTACTTGGAGGAGGAGCTTTTGAATATTCTATCAAGTCATTCTCGTTACTTTCACATATACGAAGCTACAATATATATATATATATATGAGAGAGAGAGAGAGAGAGAGAGAGGAGAGAGAGAGAGAGTCCCCAAAAAGTAACCTTTTATTTGCCCGTTAAGTTAAATTATTTTTTAATGGGTGTATATTTTATTATTGGGATTTCTTCTTTAGAAAGGTAATAGACTGGGGCTTTTATTCCGCATATACTTATATACATATACGTATACATTTCTAATCTTTCATTACTTAAAAGCTAATAAATATCGTATATTAAAACCGTTCTTTCACCGTTTCGTACTACTGTAAAAGCAATAACTTTTCTTAATTTTTAAGAAATTAGGAAAAGACAATATCATTACCAATAGACATTAGCCTAGTAAGGCCATAGAAAGCCTTACTAGGCTATAGTCTTTAAGGAAAGGTATGTCTTTAGTCTTCAAAAGGATGGACCACCTACACACACTGCTTATGAAACTCACACAACCTGACTATATTTTGTGGGGTTACATAAAAGACAGGACCTATTCTACCAAGCCTAAGACACCTGAAGACCTAAAGATCAACGTCTATGAGGTAATCAGCAACACCTCAGCTGAGCTATTTCCAAAATTATGTCAAACATTTGTGTAAGATTGAATAGTGTGTTAGAAAAAACCCGGCGATTACACTGAACATGCTGTTTAATTAAGGTTAATAAACTCCTATGTTTCATGTACTTATTGCATTTGTCTTTGCGTCTAGATTCCTTTTTATAAAGCTTAAAACATTTATTTAGAAATAGGGACATTTTTGGGGGGACACTTGGTATATATATATATATATATATATATATATATATATATATATATACACCTTATGAACCTTATGTTGTTTCGTGCGTTGGTCTCTCTTCACACGGAGGTCAAACTGGTAGCCCCGCCTCTAGGTCTGGCTTGATGGAGGAGCGAGTTGCTTTCTTGCGCTCTCCACCGTACATAGCCAGGCACGCCCGGTTCATCTGGTACCGTCTTGAGCCAGGCATCCAGTCTTCTCTTGAAGACTTCAACTTTGACCCCCGTTACGTTTCTGAAGGTTCTTTGGAAGCTGGTTGAAAAGTCTTGGCCCCCTGACAACCAAGCTATTTTCCTTCAGAGTTGAGGAGGTCCCTTGTCGAGCCTTTAATTTGGGAACACTACACATTCTGCCTTTCCTATTTTCCAGTGTTGTTTGAATGGTAATTGGGTTTAGTTTTAGGTTTGGTACCAGTTTTTCGATCATTTTCCATATGTAGATTACGGTGTACCTCTCTCTTCTTCTTTCCAGGAGTACAGATTTAGTTTACGTAGTCTTTCTCAGTAGTTGAGTTCTTTGCAGCCATCAATCTTGGCTGTGAAATGCCTTGGCGTTTCTTCTAGTTTATTAGTTTCTTCCTTCTTATATGGGGACGTCAAAACTGAGTAGTATTCAAGTTTTGGTATAATCAGTGTTTTTAGCAGGGGAATCATTACTGTCCTGTCCCTTCTCTTGAACGTTCTTAGTACCTGTCCGGCGACTCTTTTTGCTTTATTTATCCCTATCTGATTTTGTGTTTCGAATTTCGCATCATCTGTCATTATTATCCCGAGATCGATCGCTTTCGTGCTTCTCTGAACTTCCTGTCTATCTGGAGCATAATATGCAGTCTGTTTAAGTTCTTCTTTTCTACCATATCTCAGGAGCTGAAATTTCTCGGTGTTAAATGACATGTTGTCTTCTGACCATTTGTATATTTTGTTCGTGTCCCTTTGCAAGGCCTCCACGTCATGTACATCGCTGATTTTTCTGCTGATCTTTGTATCGTCTGCAAAGGATGTTACTATATTGTTGCTGTTTAATCCGCTGTCTATATCTGTTAGCATGATAATGAACAGGAGTGGGGCCAGTACTGTCCCTTGTGGTACTGAGCTGCGTACTTCCGATTCTGATGATGATATACCTTGAATTTTGACGACCTGCAGACGTTCTCTGAGGAAGTTGTAGATCCATTTTCCCACTTTGCCTGTTATTTCCATATATTTAATTTTATGTGCTATTATACCATGGTCACATTTGTCGAAAGCTTTAGCAAAATCTGTGTATATAACATCGTAGTTGTCATTACCTTCCAATGCATCTAGGATATTGTTGTAGTGTTCTATTAGTTGTGATAGGCATGATCTACCTGATCGGAATCCATGCTGATTTTCGTTGAATCTTTCCCGTGTCTCCAGGAAGTCATGAATTTTCTCTCTAACTATTCTTTCAGATACTTTGGTGAGGTGGGACGTCAATGACACTGGTCTATAGTTCTTTGCTTGAGATCTGTCCCCTCCTTTATATATAGGGACAATGTTTGCTCTTTTCAAGATGCTCGGTATTTCCCCAGTGTCTAGGGATCTTCTCCATATCCAGTATAAAGATGTAGTTATTTCATTTTTACAGTTTTTAATCAATAATGCGTTCCAATTGTCCGCAGTAATATATATATATATATATTATATATATATATATATATATATATATATATATATATATATATATATATATATATAATTAATATATATATAAACACTGTACAATATATAGTGTGCCAAAATGATGTACACCTTTCAAAATGGCTGCCATTTTTAAACTAATGAACATTTTCTCTATATTTTCAGATGATATGAAGAAAAAAACAAATTTTGTAAATATGTCAGCCAATTTTTCCGTCCCACAGCGGACAATGATCGTGAAAATATAATTTTCCACGAAGTCATGTTGCAATACAAAGAATTTCTTCAAGACTTTCCAAACACAAAAATTCCCAATTACAAAACCATCAAATAATATCGTGGAGAAGTTCAGACATACGAGGAATGAGAGAGAGAGAGAGAGAGAGAGAGAGAGAGAGAGAGAGAGAGAGAGAGAGAGAGAGAGAGAGAGAGAGTTACAAGGACAAGAGGAAGCTTCAAAGACCTTCCGGTCCACTCTGGGAGGTTCCTGTTATGAAATAAATTTGTTGTCTTTCAACTAGTCTAGCAGTAGTAGAAAACTGGATAGAAAAGTACAAAGCTCTCTACCCACCCTCCGCTCCCTCCATGCCAGAGGCAGGTGCAGAAAAAGGTTGAAGAAAATATCTTGACCCTGGAAAAGTAGCCAAGAAAATTTTACAGGAAAGTGGAGAATATATAAGATAGCACTATGATTACGCATGCCCACAGAGACACCGCGCAAGCGAACTCCTGTAAAGTTACGTTATGTTTTAGTCTTAAACCATGAGTCTTTCTCTAGATCGGTCTCAGTCAAGTTCATTCCCAAGAGAGAGCAATCGGTCTTCAGGTTTTTATAACCTATATGCATTACCTTACATTTGTCCAAGTTGAATGGCATCTGTCAAGTAGCGGACCATTCGCCCAACCCGTCAAGATCATTCTGAAGCGTTCTTGCACCCTCCTCAGTACCTACACTACTTCCTAATTTCGTATCGTCTGCAAATTTGGAGATTGTACTTAGAAGCCCAACGTCTATATCGTTAATATAATGTAGATGATAAAAAGTAAAGGACCCAGAACGGAACCCTGTGGGACACCCCTGTTGACGGGCGCCCACTCCGAAGCCACTCCATTTATTACCACTCTCTGCTTTCTATCTTTTAACCAATCCTCAATCCAGTTGGAAACGAGCCCGGTGATTCCAGTCCACTGACTTTAGCCATCAATCTCGCGTGAGGGACTTTGTCAAAGGCTTTTTGAAAGTCGAGATACACAATATCTATTGCCCTACTTGCATCGTATAGAGTATGCATATTATGGAAAAACTCTAACAGGTTTGTCAGACAGGATCTATGTATGTCGCCTAAATCCATGTTGAGAATAAAAAGTGAGAGAGAGAGAGAGAGAAGAGAGAGAGAGAGAGAGAGAGAGAGAGAGAGAGAGAGAGAGAGAGAGAGAGAGAGAAAGAGAGAGAGAGTTACAAGGAGTTACAAGGACAAGAAGTACCTTAAAAGGCCTTGCGGCCCATACCGAGGAGGTACCAATGGCAACGGGTGCCATGGAAAAATTCCTACACATTGTCATAGCTAACTTCTCTAACAACCACCCCCAGAAGGTAGTAACACACATCCTCAAATAGTGTGCAAGATTTGGTCTAACCTTTTCTTGAACTATCCACAGAGGAACTGTTGACAACTGTAGCCTGTTCCACGTGTCACAGATGTTATAGGTAAAGTAATTCCTACACACACTAGTGCTAAACCGTTTCAAATCCAACTTCCAGCCATTGTTGCGAGTTGAGTTATCATTTAAACAACATGCTTCTAAAATCGAGCTTGAAAACCTCGATGAGTTGACCGCGGAGCCTCCGAGTTTCCAGCGAAAACAAATTCAAGGCGTATAAGCGTCGATTGTAGCCCATATGCCTAACAGAAGGGATTAACTTTGTGGCCCTCGCCTGCACTCGCTCCAGCCTCTCAATATCTTTCCTGAGGATGGGCGACCAGACCTGCACAGCGTACTCCAGGTGTGGCCGAACCAGGGAATTGTACAGAGAGAGCACAATCTCCTTGTTCCGAAATCGAAATTGCCTCCTGATATAACCCAACAGCTTCTGGGTTTTCTTTTCCACCTCTACGCACTGTTTGGTAAACTTAAGGTCGCTGCTAATTAGCACACCCAAGTCCTTTTCCAAATCAGCGGTCTCGATATTACTCTCCAACATGGAGTAGTCCGACTTGGGATTGGCGTAGCCAATGTGCATGACCTTGCATTTACCCAAGTTAAACGGCATTTGCCATTTTTCGGACGACTCTCCTATCCTACGTAGGTCCGCACGCAGTTGTTCGATCGCTTCGGGCGTCCCAACATTGGCCCCAAGCTTCGTGTCAGCGAATTGGACGATGCAAGCGTCGATATCATTTATGTAAATGATAAACAACAGTGGCTCCAAACCGGAACCCTGAGGAACCCCGCTAGTGACCGAGGCCCAACCCGATGTAGCCCCTTTAATTAAACCCTCTGCCGCCTATTCTTCAGCCAGTTTTCAATCCACCTACCTACTTCCCCATCGATACCCAGCGCGCGGACTTTGGCCATTAGCCGGCGGTGAGGTACCTTATCAAAGGCTTTCTGAAAGTCGAGATAAAGTATATCAATCGCCCTACTCTTATCGTACTCACTCCACATGACTTGGAAAAACTCGAGCAGTTGGTGAGCCACGACCTATGCCGCCTAAACCCATGTTGGGAGTCTCCAAGCTGCTTGTAGGAATCCAAATGGTCAACGATCGTATCCGCTATTATTCCCTCTAATAATTTACCTACGACCGAAGTGAGACTAATGGGACGATAGTTCCCTGGACTTTTGTGATCCGCTTTCTTAAAGATAGGGGTCACGTTGGCTTCCCTCCAGTCACCAGGCACCTGGCCCGTCTCCAACGATTTGTTGAAGACTATAGCCAGGTAGGGAGCCACCTGGTGGCGTACTTCCCGCAAGACTCTGGGAGAGAGAGAGAGAGAGAGAGAGAGAGAGAGAGAGAGAGAGAGAGAGAGAGAGAGTGTTACAAGGAGCTACAAGGAAAGGTAGTACCTCAAAAGGCCTTGCGGCCCATACCGAGGAGGTACCAATGGCAACGGGTGCCAGGGAAAAATTCTGTCACCCTCAAATAGTGTGCAAGATTCGGTCTAACCTTTTCTTGAACAGATCCACAGAAGAATTATTCACAACTTCTGAAGGTAGCCTGTTCCACGTATCACAGATCTTATACGTAAAGTAATTCCCACACACACTAGTCATAAACCGTTTCAAATCCAACTTCCAACCATTGTTGCAAGTTGGGTTTTCATTTAAACTAAACATGCTTCTAAAATCGACATCGTTGAACCCACGTAAGAACTTGAAAACCCTCGATGAGTTGACCGCACAGCCTCCAAGTTTCCAGCGAAAACAAATTCAGAGAGAGAGAGAGAGAGAGAGAGAGAGAGATTTTATTATGATGGAAACTAAAATAATATTTTCAAAAAGATCAAAATATTAAAATTTAAATGTGATGAAAATTTGCTAAAAGAAAGAAGTAAGTTAATTTTTGTCAGAGTTGAAAACAAATTATTTAATTAAACGGAAAATTGACTTAAAAATTACAGCAAAGAAGAATTACAGCAAAAATATAAAAAGAAATCACCAAATTTAGAAATTAAAGAATGAAAGTTTGTTAATTTTATAGTTTATTAAAGTAACAATTCCAAAAGTTTGGGAGGAAAACGTCTCTAAATTGGACTTGTTGCTTCAACAGTTGAAAATGGTCAATTGCTTGTTGTGTTTCGCATTTGTGTAAGGAACTTCCAACTAAATAGAGAGGAAAGACAGTTAGTGAGAAAAGAAGCGCATGCACGAATCACCACGAATCACGCAAACAACTTCAGACTGCTCTGACACGTAGTTCTTAATGACTTTCTGAATGGGTTGGAAATTTCGCTATTAAAAGAGTAAATGTCTATTTAAAAATAAAATAAACTACTTGACTCCTTTCATTTGTTGAACCACATACAATTTTCTTAATAACCAAATGATGTGTGTGTCTCAGAAATATTTTACCACTTGTTGGGAGCCAAATTATTATGTCAAAATTCAACACTGTTCATTTTCAGACAGTACAGAGGGTTAACAAAAGTAAATAGACACTTTCGGTTTTTCCGTAGATTTTTTATTTGATAATACTCGTAAAAGTCAATAAAAATAAATAATAACAGATTTCTTTAATCAATATACAGGATGTTTTAGGGCGAGGGGATTTTCCGTTCTATGGGCACCAAGGAGGTTAGGTTAGGTTAGGTCAGGTTAGGATAGGTTACGCTATGTTAAGCTAGGATAAGTTAGGTTAGGTTAGGGTTAGGTTAGGTTAGGTTAGGTATGACCAAAAAATAATGGTAATGTAATGTAATAAATCTTCAAATTTTTGAAGAAACGACAAATATTTTTTTGTTTTCATTTATGTTCAAAGCTGTTAAATTAAATAAATTAAATTTCGCCTATTCATAATGTAGTGATTATTAATAAAAAGTTAAAATAAGTTCAACAAATATTAATTTCTCTCATTTCAATGGTGCCCATAGAACGGAAAAGGTCCCGGGTCGACCCTAGAAATATGGAAATTATAGAAATTGGCGGAATTTGTAGCAAGTAGGTAGTAATTCGATGTTCTAATTCAAACTACAAATTCCGCCAATTTCCATATTTCTAGAGTCGACCTGAAACACCTTGTATTTAGAATCGTGTTGCGTTCCCCTTTGCATTATACAGGGTGTGTATAAAGTAAAGCGAATGAAGAGACAAATTCGATTTGAACTGGTTTAAACTAGTTTCAACATTTTTTTTAACTCGTAAAAACATTTTCAACACCTCTTATAAACCTTACTATCGAATATACAGTTGTTATAAAGTTGTTATATAGTACACGTTGTACATTACAGTTGTTATAAAGTACACGTTAATAAATATTACTCGTTCATGTTCACTCACGTTAATATAATTCAAATCGGATTTGTCTCTTCACTTCGTTACTTTATACACACCCTGTATAAAGGTGACACACGTTCTGGCATTCCATTGATGAGCCTTACCATTTGTTCTTGAGGACAATCATCGTAGTGTCTATTTACTTTTGTCAACTCTCTGTAGTTTAACACAGTATAATGAGTGTATTATGAACAAAACGTGTTTTCTGTATGATGAAATAAGTCTTCTCTCGTTAAAAAACATTATTATTATTATTAATTATTATTATTATTATGAAGAGAACCTGTATGTAATACTTGCGCCTAATTTATTTACACTTTGTACATAAACTAATGGAATATTATTATTATTATTATTATCATTATTATTATTATTATTATTATTATTATTATCGTGTTTCAGCTAATGAAATCATATATCGAAGTTGATACATATTAAATACAATAAAAAATATGTCATTTGCATACTCGTGAATTCCAACTGTGCTTATTTTCAATTTACATCCTATTTATTTGTGTGTGTGTGTGTGTGTGTGTGTGTGTGTGTGTGTGTGTGTGTGTGTGTGTTTCGTTTACACGAAAATAAATTCTCTGTGTGGTTCTCCTTTCTCAGTATTCCTCCTTCGTTAATTTCTATACATAGGAAATAGTATTTTAATCATCTAGAAAGACCATTATACGCACCATTCAGGGAGGGAAGTTCCAGCTTTCGCTTAGAAACAAGCGCTTGGCTGAAGGGCTCGCGAATAGATTACTGGTTGGCAGTTCAGACACTCAATGTCGGTTATTTTATTCTTTTAAAAGAAAGTTATTTTAAAATGTACCAAACTTGGTAGTTCAAGATTTAAATGATATGAGTGGTCATATTAGCTATTCCTGATTCGGTTCTTTTAGAGTAATTTGAACACGTTTCAAGTTAATTTTACATATAGGTTTTTGTTAATAGAGTTGTTAAATTTATTTTCTGATTATTCAGTTTAAAAAAACAAATTATTTTTGAAAACTTCATAAAATTTAACGTTAATATATACAGGGTGTCCCAGAAATCTGGACCCATAGGGAAAATAGCCATTATATTTTTAAAGTGAAGCAAACACATTTCTAACGTCATTTACATATTTCAGGAAAGAAAATACCCTGATGGCTCAGTATATCAATCAAAAGAAGGTGGAACTGGTATTGCTACATGTTTTAGGAAAAAGCCAGCGCAGGCGCGTATTTACATATGGGCCAAATGGGCCATGCCCATGGCCCATGGAGGCAAATTTTAGGGGGTGGCAAAATTTTGAGGGCAGTAAAATTCTGGAGGAAAAGTCGTAACAAGAAGGGTAGCAAGAAAGCACTTTTTAGGTCGGGAAAAAATCCAAAATTTCTGATATTTTTTAGCTTAAAAAACCGAGAAAAGTTAGTAACACTTAAAAAAAAAAAATCTCATTACGTTTGAACGAAGTTTATTT
>JAJOZX010001650.1:427500-430000 GCA_023014485.1 Bathynomus jamesi
CGGCAGAGGAATCTCTTTAAATGGGGTGTGTAAGGACAGGGAGTATCCCCTAACCCAAGACGCTGCCTCCCTATATCCCACAACACTTGTCTTGAGCTGTGGGATCTATCCCCAGAAAGCCTTAATTTTACTACCTTAAACTATACCCTTTCTATCAACATATGCGTCTAATCGATTTTTAAACATGTTTATAGACGTGCTACTAATTACTTCTACCGGCAAACTATTCCAGCTATTTACTATTCTATGCGTAAAAAAGTTTTCGCAACTGCTGTCTCGAACCTTCTACTTGTCAACTTACACCCGTTATTTCTAGTCCTATTTATTGAGATATTTCGAAAAAGCTATCTCTATCTACGTTATCGAACCCATTCATAATTTTGAAAACCTGGATTAGATCACCCTTAACCTCCTAGTCTCGAGTGTTGTCAATTTTAACTCCTTAAGCCTATCCTCGTACGACTTTGACCTAAGCGACGGAATCATCTTTAGTTGCTCGTCTTTGAAATCTTTCGATTTTGTCTATATCTTTGCGCATATGCGGATTCCAAAATTGGACCGCGTACTCCAAATGGGGTCTAACTAATGATTTATAAAGTGGAACTATAATATCGCGCGATTTGTACTCAAAATTTCGAGCTATAAAACCTAACACTTTGTTCGCCTTATTGACCGCTGCTGTACTTTGTTTCGCTACTTTTAAATCACTAGTGACTATAACTCCTAAATATATATATGTTACACTCTCCTTCCTTTCCTTTGGGTTTGTTCCCGTGTAACAGGAAAATACTCCCGGCGAAGAAAACCTGAAGAAGTCGTCGCGATTTCTTACCTCCTCAGGCACTCGAGTTTGAATGCGATTAACGGGATCGGGAGGACAAGAAAATGTCTGGCAAAGTTTTTCGTTTAATGTGCTTGAATCAGAATGCCTTAATATTGGAAATAAAATTAAGTGGAAGTCAAGTCGTTTCTTGTTCGACTTTAAATCAGTTATTTTACAACTGAGTAAGATTTTATCCAGGACTTCTTACAAGCCATTCCTGCCTTTCTTACCGCGAGGCTTAATCTGAGTTGCTTAATCGAATGTTGTCTGTTTGCTTCTCCTCTTGAAGGGAGATAATAACGGACTGGGCTTCCAGCCCCAATCTGGAGGTTGGCGTTTAACCTCCGCGCGCAAAAATCTGAGTTAAGCGCGTGAGCGTTTGCTTTTTAAATTAGAAGAACCGGAACCTACGCCATTCGTACAAAGAGCGTGGGACGAGTGAATACGTATGACGTCACTAGCACGAGGTGCCTTTGCGTTAACTCACGTGTGAATTCCGTTTGAAAGGAAATACCAAATGCATGATATATAGTCACGAGAATTACTAAATGCAGGATGTATGGTCATGAAAATTTTCGCAACCCTTAATTTTGCTCGGAGCATCCGGAAGAGCCAATCCTTTCTCTGCTAATGACTGCATATAAGCCCGCGAAGTACGTCAGTTAAGTAGAATTAAATAATTTTCTTGTATGCATAAGGGGAGCGGTCGTGAAGCGACTTCAAGATTTTATAGCTTCGGGCTTTATATGGTTGTAACGAAATAAAATACAGTAAATTCGAATTGGAAGAGAGGAGAATACAACATATATGTATATATTATTTCATTCTATCTATCTATTCCTGAACACTTATTCTTAATTCCTTCTGTAAGTACAGACTTCCATAAAACGTCTCAGATTTAGAAATTACGTGTCGTGGCTTTTTCCATCTGCGCAAAAGCCTCTTTCTGTTCGAGCCTGTATTATTTATTTCAACATGTAAAAGGTCTGGCGCTGTTTGATGTAACTCTCTATAATATTCTAGCGTTCAATTATTTCTTAGCTGACCTGCATGAGTAGGGTAAACTCTTCGATGTCCCTTAAAACAGCCCGAATAAATTTAGAAAGGTGTTCCTCATCAAGCTTATTCTTATGAAATTTTATATATTTAAGAATAATAATAAAACGGAACTGTAAAATAGCATGTAGGTTAATTTATCCCCCACCCCCAAAACAGGAGCGCAGCCAGGATTTTGTAAAGGGGGGGGCCCAAGCCAGCGATCGTTACCAACAGCACTGATCTACACACACACACACACACACACACAGGTATATGTGTCAAGGGCAGATCCAGAAGCCCATCTTGCCCCTGGCCTCCCCCCCTTCCCTGCGCTACTGCCCCAAAACATACTCTTTCAGCTAGAAAATATTCCGCTGTTGATCTATAAACATCGTATGTCACCATTTCCTTCAACTATAAAATGAAAATGACTTATGAATTACATTATTTGATGAAATTACATCGTCCACCTAATTCGTTGATTTGAGAGCTGGATTCAAATATGTGAAAGCACCCCACGACAAGAGGTTTTCCTCCGGTGTTTAGAAGGAAACGAGGATATATTTCACAAACTCTAATAAAGCAAATCTGAATATTTCCTTAATTGGAAGGGTCAGCAGTCAGCGTTAGAAAGACTTC
>JAJOZX010001650.1:435000-437500 GCA_023014485.1 Bathynomus jamesi
AGCAGTGTGTTAAAACCCGGGCAGAGTTCCAGTATAAATTTGTATCTTTATAATCCATTTGATCTTGTGCTAAAAATCGATATTTTTCCTTACAAATCTGTACGCCTCACTGGTAATCCTTTAAGGTTTTAATTTTTAATTTTTAATTTTTTATTTTTACTTCTCTGTTTATTGTATATATATGTATGTATGTATGTATGTATGTATTTGTATATATAGATATGTATGTATATATATATATATATATATATATATATATATATATATATATTATATGTGTGTGTATGTATGTTATTTATTTTTTATTTTTTTCTTTCTGTAACCTATATATAGGCTTAACCTTTTTATGTACTTCAGTGTTCCTGAGGATGTCATTAGACGAAAGCGCTTGAGCACCATTTTGTGTTTCCTTTCCTTCGTGGTTTTATTCATCATAAATATTTTTCACGTGTTACTTTCGTGAAATAATTTTCATATATATATATATATATATATGCGCCTCGGTGGTGTAGTGATTAGCATCCTTGACTACGAATTTATCGTCCCCGGGATTGAGACCCCGGTGACGGCAGCAGACGGCGCGCAGCAAAACCCAGCTGTTCATCCTTCTACACAATAAAAAAAGAAATTGTTTGGTGGATAAATGGGTACTCTGGGTAGCCTAGTGGTTAAGACGCTGAGCTGCTGGTGGGCCGTGGTTCGGATTTCACGTTAAACTGTAGATCTAAGGTGGAGTGACAAGCTTAACCTTCGTCAGAATGAACAATTCGGGCGGAAGCAAAACCAAGATAATCAAGGTTTTATATATATATATATATATATATATATATATTATATATATACACACACACACACACACACAGAGGGTGTTTCATAACATGTGGGACGCACTTTCAGGATGGATTCAGTACCTGAAAACAATGAAAAAAGTTTATATAAACATATGCCCAAAATCGCTTTGTTTCCGAGTTACAGCCCGTTATGTGTTCCAGCAAGTATCCGCCTTACCTTTAAAGGAAGTGCTCAAAATGACCGCCTGACGCGTTCAAACATTCCAGGTATTGCTCCGATTTTCTGGCATCCTCGTTCTACACGTTGGCGAAGCATTTCAACGTTGTCAATCGGTGTCACGTAAACGATGGATTTCAGATGACCCCACAGGTAAAAATTGAGTGGATTCAGGTCCGGGGAGCGAGCAGGTCACGCAATGGGTCCTCCACGGCCTATCCATTTATCAGGGAATTGGTCATCCAAATAGTTTCTGGCTACTCGACTAAAATGAGGCGGAGCGCCTTCATACATAAACCACATACGACGTCGGACACCAAGAGGAACTTCATCTAGTAAATCGCTTAAATCATTCCTTAAAAAATTCGAATACGATTCTCCTATTAATCTTCCAGGCAAAACAAAAACACCGATTAAGTTGTCGACAATAAGTCCTGCCCATACATTGATACTAAATTGTTGTTGATGCCTTGACTGGATGATGGCATGCGGATTCTCTTCGGCCCAGTGATGAGTGTTGTGAAAATTGATCACGCCATTTCTTGTGAAGGCAGCCTCATCAGAAAACAACACGGAGGATAGAAAAAGAGGATCGCGAGCACACTGTTGAACGAACCAAGTACAAAAAGCCTCTCGTAGTGGGAAATCAGCTTCAGTAATGCCTTGTACTCTCTGAATGTGATATGGGTAAAGCTGTTGTTCCCATAAAATTCTCCACACAGTTGTGTATCTTACACCCTCTGCTGCTGCTATCCTTCGGGTGCTAACACCAGGATGTTCCTCCACGCGATTCAGGACCCGCTCTTTCAACTCAACAGTTCTAGCGCTGATTGATCTACACCATCTGAAACTCACTTGTTGAATGATCCTGTATCTCGAAGAGGCTCGTCTATTCTCTGAAAAGTCTTCTTATCTGGCAGACAGTGATTGGGAAACCTTTCCGCATACAGACGTCTTGCCGCGGCCGCATTATAGTCGGCAAGTCCATACATGAGATGCATGTCTGTCATTTCTCTGTTTGAATAAGCCTCCATTCTCACTTCAAATGCACACTATCACTATCACTATCACTTTTCAATGGACTGCACTTATTCACGGTAAGAAGTTACGAATACGAACAGTGAAACACTGCGATGCACCTCTGACTGACTGATGGCTCTACACTCAACGATATAAAACATGTCATACAGTGTACGAAACATTACAATCAGTAAGGCCATACATGAAATAAGTCTCGTACACACTCACAAACAGTGTCGGCAAGTAGTGTTTGTAAACAGTTTGCGGAAAGAATTGCTGGACCACAAAACGGGCTGTAACTCGGAAACAAAGCGATTTCGGGCATATGTTTATATAAACTTTTTTCATTGTTTTCAGGTCCTGAATCCATCCTGAAAGTACGTCCTACATGTTATGAAGCACCCTGTATATACATACATACTGTATATATACCGAGCCTGCATATAAAAATCAACCAAAAATTCAATGAATA
>JAJOZX010001650.1:440000-487500 GCA_023014485.1 Bathynomus jamesi
CTTTATTCGTAACCACTAATGCTAAAAAGAAACGAAAATCTTTCCCAAGTCACAAAATATGAGTTAAAAATACTTTAAACTGACCCCAAAAATACGTAATTTTCCATTTTCAAAGTAATTTATGTATTACACAATTTTTCACAAAATCTAAACACTAAAATGGTAACTAAAATATTTAATACACTTTATGTAGCATACATTTACGGCAATGACAGCAACAACAACGCAAACCGGAACAAACATCTCGCCTCGACCTTTTGGTCAAATCACAAAAACAAAACAAAAAACATTTATTTTTGTGTTCATTTGATAAAGGTAAATAAAATTAATTTACGGTGGCTAATCTTCTTACAAAATGAAACCCATAAAAATAATTGAAGTAAAATAATTTTAAGAATTTTTTTTAATTAATAATGAAAGTTTTATTAATATCTGCAATACATTTAATTTGTTTTAGTAATTTGGAATAAATTTGAAACAAGCACTAATTTTCAAAGTCCAATCTGAAGTCCATTGCGGAAGTGAACTGGGACTTCAGAACGTTTAAATGATGAATGGCAGACCGAATCCCGAGACTATTAAATAAAGTTTGCGAGCGCTCATAACAGTCAAGTGGAAATTATGTTAAGAAATTGATAACTCTCAGCCAAAGATTTAGTCTTGCTTGAGAAATTGGCCTTCACAATCTCACTCCTCTAAATCATTACAGAAGTCACCTTAATTATTCATACGAAGAAGAACAATTTGAAAAGTGCTCATCACAGAATGTAATTAAAAAAAAATTGGAAGCTTTATTGGTATTGGATTTTTGTGGGTATTGGATTCATACATACGGTAAATATTACTAATCAGTCAGGAGGGCCAGAAAGTGGCACAGTGCTCAGGCCAACTAATGCAACCTGTTGCTCTTACAGGTTTGCTATTATTACCAGCATCATCGGGATTCGAGCTCCCAACCTCAGTATCTACACTTCATTTATAGGGAAACGGTGTTACAAACTGAAAAATATGGACACTGGCGTACATAAATATTGGTATTGGAATAAAATCTGGTACTAAAAAATATTGATAATGATTATGAAGTGGTACTGAAAAATATTGATAATGATAACGAATTGGTACTGAAAAATATTGACAATGATTACGAAGTGGTACTGAAAAATATTGATAATGATTACGAATTGGTATTGAAAAATATTGATGATGATTACGAATTGGTACTGAAAAATATTGACAATGATTATGAAGTGGTACTGAGAAATATTGATAATGATTACGAATTGGTACTGAAAAATATTGATAATGATTACGAATTGGTACTGAAAAATATTGAAAATGATTAAGAATTTGCACTGAAAATTGTACGAAAAACATTTCAATTTCCATTCCTGTTTAATACTGAAGTACTTCGATTATTTTATAATTTCAGAAAGTATTCATGTTGGTCTGAAAAGATATTTTATACAGTAATTAAAAAGAAAAAGAACTGGTAATATTTCAGGTTGATTAAAAAGCAGTGGAAGATGATCTTGCAAAATGAAAAGAAAATGAGAAGCTAAGGGATATTTCCTTCACTGAAGAGGTTATTTTCCATTAGAGAATTATGACTCTTTAATTAGAGATAGGATCAAAAGAAAATTTCCCCTTTACAACTGGATCAGACGATGAGTGTTCCAGACTTGTTCCTAGTAAGCTTTTATATATTATATATATATATATATATATATATATATATATATATATATATATATATATATATCACTTCACATTATTTTAGTAGTTTCAGAGGCTCTGTCACGATCGCATCTCCGACAGATAACTGCAGCTTATGCTACTCATGTGACTTTTCACACTCCTAGTTACAAAATGGCACCTAAATATAACGGAGTATGATATACCTAGTTAAATCTGGTTTTTCTTCCCCAGAATTGTTCATCCTGACGAAATTCAAGAATTTCGCCCTACCTTGGACCTACAACGCGTGGAATCCGAACCACGGCCTACCAAGGAAGTCTGAAATTACAAAGTCACATCCCGGACTCGATCTCACAAACTCTGGAGCAGCAGCCCAGCGTCTTGACCACTAGACTGAAGTAAAATGTGCAGCATAGAAGTTTCCCCCCGCTGTCACTGCATGGGCCACGTCCCGATCATGTCTCATATCACTACACTATTGAGGTAAGAAACGCGCTTGGGATGCAACCTTGCGATGTAGGGACGAAACCTCCTATGTGCTGATGTCGTTCTCTCTCTCTCTCTCTCTCTCTCTCTCTCTCTCTCTCTCTCTCTCTCTCTCTGTAGGTAGTCAGAAGGGTGTAAGAACGTTTCAAAATGATCTTGATAGGTTGGGCGAACGGTCTGTTACTTGGCAGATGCCATTGAACTTGTACAAATGTAAGGTAACATAGGTTACAAGAACCCGAAGACCGATTACTCTCTAATGGGGAGGAACCTAATTGAGAATGATCTAGAGAAAGACGGAGTTTATATCAGTAATGATTCCAAATCGTCAAAGTACTGTGCAGAAGTCAAAAAGAGGGCCTTAAAAATACTACGTTACATTAAAAGACAGTTCCAATTTAGAAATAAGGTGATTGTAATGTCCCTTGACAATGCACTAGTTAGACCTCAACTCGAGTATTGTGTGCAGTTTTAGTCTCCGTCCTTTAGGAAAGGTATAGAAAAGTTGGAAAAAGTACAAGCAAGGGCCACAAAATTGATCCCTTCAGTGAGACTTCAAAACTATCAATGTAGATTAGAGCGGTTAAATCTGTTTACCTTAGAGACCAGGAGGTTGTGCGGTCTGCTTATTCAAGTTTTCGATATGCTCAATGGAATAGACAGGGTAGAGTACAGGAAATTATTCTCATTTAATACCAATCCAACAAGAAAGAATGGCTTTAAATTGGAACTAAGAATATTTAGTATCGCCATCTGTGGTAATTTCTTCTCCTATAAAATAGTTAATAAGCAACTTCCCTCGGAGATTGTTTCAAGTCAAAGTGCAAATATGTTCAGAAATAGGCTGGACAAAATTCTTAATACACTACGGTTCAAGACTGTCCCCACATATAACAATTTAAGAATAGATTAGAGAAGTATTTCGAAAATAGTATTATTATATAACAATGCAGGAGTTTGTTTAAACATTTCCTCCTTCACATGGCTTGTCAAAGTCTTGTCCCCATTCTCGGAACTATCTCTGATTTACATGTAAAAAATTTCATGGATCTTACTGAAAAATTGAATAATGTACGCATTGAAACCAACGATAGATTGATCAGTTTCGACGTTTGTTCATTGTTTACAAAAGTGCCAATTGACGATATGCTTGACTTTCTCTCCCAAGAATTACATAAGTATGACCTGTCACTACCTGCACACATCATTTTGGAACTCATTAAACTCAAAGACTGTAAATTCACTATCAATAGCAAATATTATCAACAGGTTTTTGGGATGGCCATGGGTAATCCCTTGTCGCCCCTCCTCTCCAATATTTATATGGAGTTTTTCGAAATCACTTACATCCCAAGAATCCTGGGGGTTGGCATCCAATAGTTGCGGTACGTCGACGATATTTTGTGTATCTGGCTATGAAGCGTGACCGGGATGACTTCCTCCTTTAGTTAAATAATCAAGTCCCTTCCATTAAGTTTACTTTAGAAGTGGAACAAAACAACTCAATCCCGTTTTTGGACCTGCGTGTACATAGGAAAAGCCCAGGTTTTAAGTTTAGTATTTATCGGAAAAAACAAACAATTTGTCCTACGTACACTTTTACTCCGGACATGACACCCTCATGAAGAAAGACATATTTTCTTCAATGTTTCACCGCGCTCTTAGGATCGCCAGTCCGGAATACATGGATGCCGAATTAGAAAAAAATCAACAGTATTGGAAGTGATTTGTGTTACCCACCTGCTTTTTAGGAAACTTGTCTTAACAAGGCGAAACTAACTTCCTATCGTGTGAATAATAACCCTCGCAGTTTGTCGAAGAATATTTTAGTACTTCCATTTTTTCCAGGCTTTTTAGGCATTGCTAATGTACTTAAACTTTTGAATATTAAACAAAAAAACTTAACATAAATAACAAAACTTAAACCTCATTACTTATTCGAACTATAGTGGATGTAATTTCCCAGAAGAGTTCCTTGTTCCATGCACGGTCTGTGTTTAACATATAAGTTTCTGAGGGGACCATTCTGAGTTTGTGTATATTATTAAACGGACGTGTTATGTGCCTTGAAAAGTGGACGCTCAATGTTTCGGTTGAGGTTTAAGTTTTATTTTTTGGCTAAAAATACAATAGTTACCCCTTTTTCTTTGATGTATTCAATCCGACGTAAATGCAACGAGTTTCTTGCGTATATTGAGGTTCTGAATGTAGTAGGCTAGGTGTAAGCTGTAAACCCAAGATCCTGTCCTAAAGCTGGATCCTATCTGCTTTGCAGATACCTGGTGAGGGAAGCTATATTTTGGAGCCTCTTTGCGAGTAACCCAGTGCCCACGTTGGGCTTTCCATCATGGAAAAGAAAAAACTATAGTATTTGTCACTTATCATTACTTATTCGAACTATGGTGGATGTAATTTCCCAGAAGAGTTCCTTGTTCCATGCACGGTCTGTGTTTAACATATATATATATATATATATATATATATATAAATAAATAATATGCAGTGTATCATCAGTTGTCATGAGTGGAAATAAGTGCCATAATGTTTTTGAAACTGTAGCAATCGCTTCAAATGGTGCACCTGTGCAAGTGGCAGGTTAATAATTTGTTTAGAATTTAAAATATTTTTCTTCGTGTAGAAATAATATAGAAATATAGAAATAGTTTCATCATACCCCTGGAATAAACAACAACAACAACTCCGCATAAATTTCGCATCCAATTTGTTTGTGCAAGAACAAATTGCAATTTTCATATATATATATATATATATATATATATATATATATAACGTAAAGAACGACGCTTGTATAGGAGAACAATCCGCGCAAGATGAGGAGGGAGAACGAACAAATGAAAAAGTGAGGTAACCACCCGGGAATCGAACCAAGGATCTTCCGATTGCCGGTCAGATATGATAACCACTACACCATGGTCCTCACTCGATCAGAAGTCGTAATTCTCCTACATACGCGCAGAAACCAATGCCCCGAGGGGGGCACCTCCCGCATGCCGCACCTATATATACATTTCAACTGCAAAGAACATGCAGTATAATTAACGTAAAGAGCGACGCTTGTATCTGACCGGCAATCGGAAGATCCCAGGTTCGATTCCCGGGTGGTTACCTCATTTTTTCATTTGTTCGTTCTCCCTCCTCATCTTGCGCGGAATGTTCTCCTATACAAGCGTCGTTCTTTACGTTAATTATACTGCGTGTTCTTTGCAGTTGAAATATATATATATATATATATATATATATAATATATATATATATATATATATATATAGTTTATAATTGCTATACACAAATTTGCTGTTATTAAGTTATTTACTTTACATTATGAAGCGAATCGTGGCTGTAAATTCAATGTTTCAGATGCAGATTGAAGGAATTACGAAATTGTCAACAAGCTTTTTGCTCTCATAAAGATTGTAAATATAATTTTCTTGTTTGAAGCTACATCTCATCTCCTGTTAAATTTTGAAATTAGGATTTTAAACAATTCCTCCCACCGGAAATCTTAATCCATTGGATATTATACGCTCGCGAATCTCGAGCTGCTTGATTCGAATCTTAATCATCCCCTTTGAAAACTTATTAACTCAAAGGAATTAGAAATGTGTATATATATATACACACACACATGTATATATATATATATATATATATATATATATATATACAGGGTGTAGCATAAGTCCGGCATCATAGGAAAAATAATAAAAAAAGGCAAAACAAAAGCTTTTATTTACAGAACGTGCTCAATATGTCCACCATTGTTTTCAATATACAAATTCAGACGTGATACCTAGTCAGCAAGCACACGGTGAATGATGCCAGGAGTAATGGTGTTACATGCCCCAATAATGCGCTGCCGCAAATGTTCAACACTCCTAATTTTCTCTGCGTATACCAGCGCTTTCAAGTGGCCCCAGAGACAAAAATCTAGTGGCGTGAGATCCGGGCTTCTAGCTGGCCATTCCACAGGCCCTCGACGTCCCATCCAATGATCAGGGAATTGTTGGTACAGGTATTCCCTTACTTGGGTGCTGTAATGTGCAGGAGCGCCGTCTTGCTGGAACCATGTTGGGAAATTTTCTTCTTCGTTCAAGACACTGGGAAATGCTTCTTCCTTGAGCGTACGTAGGTAGGTGCCTCCAGTGACATGTTCATCGAAAAAGAGGGGGCCTATGATGCGATCCTTCCAAATGCCACATCATACCATCACCCGAGATGCACCTTGTTCCTTTGAAGAGGTATACCAGTGAGGGTTGTTTTGAGACCAGTAGCGGGTGTTCTGTCGATTTACCTCCCCATTTCCATAAAAAACAGCCTCGTCACTGAACAGAATGGTGGACGGGAAATTGGCATCCCGAGCATAAGAAAAATATGAATTATGGTTTGTAGAAATAGAAAAATATGAATTTCTCCTATGATGCCGGACTTATGGGACACCCTGTATATTAAATTAAGTATAAGTTATTTCAATGTAGTAGAGGTAATCAGTGGGTAACAAGGGGTAACCAGGGGTAACCAAATTAAGTATAAGTGATGTAGATGTATTAGGGGTGACCAGTGGTAATTTTACATACGTTAGTTATATGAGTGGTACCACCAGGTGGATTGATCATTGTCTCACTAGTAATAATCTAAATTCTAAAGGATCGAATTGTTAGAGTTCATATTCTGCATGATTTCCTCCTTTCTGATCATAGACCATTAGAACTATTAATTAATTTTACCAATTTATGCGCAACACGACATAGTAAGAATGCAATAGGTAAGAATAATCGCGTCGATTGGTCTAATGTTAATATGCAACAGAGAAAAGCATACAAAGACAGAACAGGTCATCTCTTTAATAATTTAGAAATTTTGCATCTTGCCTGTAATAATCCTTGTTCAAATGATTCTCACTGTAAACTCATAGATAGGTACTATAGTAAGATCGTATCCCTGTTAAGAGAAGCAGGAAGCCCCCTGATTAAATCTTACAACTATCATACTAAGATTATTTCTGGATGGAATGATTTTATTGCCCCACTGAAGAGGAAATCGAAAGACGCCTATGATTTGTGGTGCATTCATGGTAGACCCAGATTAGGACCAGTATACATGAATATGTGTAGAGGTAGAGGTCAGTATAAGGCGACTATAAGGTGATGTAAACAGGAAGAGGAGTCTATTCGAGCATCAAAAGCCTCTGAAGCTCACATAAATAATGATAATAACAAATTTTGGAAATTTGTTAAGAATCAAACGGGGGTCAAAGTGTCCTCCCTCCGACAATCGATGGGGTGTCGGGGGAGGATGAAATTGCAAAGCTGTGGAAAAACCACTACTCTAACATTCTTAACAGTGTGAGTAGGGATAATCTTAAGATAGATTGCAGCGAAACGCCTGTGGAGGGACAAGGGAAAATACTTTGATATCAGTTCCTGAAGTAAAGAGGTTAATTAAAGAGTTAAAGACTGGTTCTGCGTCAGGGGTAGATAACCTATCGAATGAGCACTTAAAATATGCCAATGACGTAGTATGTCTGCATATATTACACTGGTATGCATCAATTTTGCTGTCAAGGGTTTTGTAAGTGATTCTTATAGAGTTTCTCCTGCTGATTTCGAATCTGCAATCCGTTTTTCTCAATCAGCTCAGGTTATCCGGCTATGGCCTCATAAGTAAAATATAATTTTTCGTGATTTTGTCAAATCGGAATTGGAACAGTAACATCTATCATCACTTGTTTCACTTGTATAATATCTTTTTTTACTTTTCAGGCATATAGATAAAATATTTCATAATGAATAGAGCGTGTAAAAATGATCCCAATAGATTCTGCTACATATGTGGGACGGTTACCATGCCAAATAACCAGTCCCAAATCACTAAATTTGTGAAGACAATGTATAGAGCATACTTTGGAATTAAGCTAGGGGACCAGGACAAAAATTATTCACCATAATGTAATATTCACCATATATAGCATAATATTCAACATAATGATAATCGTACATTTACATATACATATTGTTATAGAAAATACATTTACACATACAAGTTACATTTACATATACAATGATTGTATATTTTCTTTCTTTTTCATTCATATTGTCCCCGAAGGGACAATATGAATGAAAAAGAAAGAAAATATACAGACTCCATCGACCTATTTCATATCTTACAGACCGCAGCCTTCCCTCACGAGCCGCCACTGTCTGAATGCTTCTTCTATTTCATATGCAAGTTTTATATCCATGTTTCTGTGTTTCTATTTTCAGGAGTTAACAAGAAGAATAAACACATTGTTGTATACCCTGACATTCCTTCTGCTATGAGACCTGTACCCCATGGTCCTGGAATTCCAATACCCGACCCACCTCAAACCCTGGACTTCGATGATTCTGATGATGAATCAATGACCAATGCCAATGACCAGTCCCAGTCGTATATACCTCAAAATACCGCTTCAAATGAGCCGAGGCCTCTCAACCAGGCCAAACTTAATGATCTTACCAGGGATTTAGGACTTTCCAAATTAGCTGCCGAGATCTTGGGCTCACGACTTCGAGAGGACAACTTGCTGGCTCCGGGAACAACATTCTCCTGGTATAGGAAACGAGAGGAAGAATTCCGCAAGTTTTTTGCAGTGCACGAAAAAACCTCTTCCTGAGTGTACTGCTGCAATGTTGAGGGGCTAATCGAATCCTTGGGCCTGCCATATAACGCATCAGAATGTAGGCTATTTATAGACTCGTCTAAACGAAGTTTGAAAGCAGTACTTCTCAACATTGGGAATAGGGTTGCATCAGTCCCTGTAGCACATTCCGTACAACTTACTGAGAGCTACGATAACACGAAAATTTTACTGGATGCTCTCGTATACGACCAATATAACTGGAGGATCTGTGGAGATTTGAAGGTAATACTAATATCATAAGTAAACTATTGCTATTGACTATGTTGTTTTTCCAAAGGTTATTTGAGAGCGTATAAGAACACTAAACTTCCCCACAGAAGTGATACAGTCCAATGCATAGATTTTTTTATCTGATAGAACAAATTCTCTAAATTCTTTTATTATTTTCATTTTTTTTCAGATTGTGGTATTTGTATTGGGAATGCAAGGGGGATACACGAAATACCCACGTTTCCTCTGCAAATGGGATAGCCGAGCGGATGAGAAGCACTATGCACAGCGTGAATGGGCATCCAGAGAGAATTTTGAACCTGGGTCGCATAATGTCGTTTCAGTGCCCCTTGTACCACCAACAAAAATTTTGCTCCCACCACTTCATATTAAGCTGGGCTTGATGAAAAATTTCATCAAATCAATGAATAAGGAGGGTTCAGCATTCCGATATCTCGAGAGTAAATTTCCTCATATATCTGATGCTAAACTAAATGCTGGGGTTTTTGATGGTCCTCAAATTCGAACTTTGATCAAGGATACTCAGTTCGAAAACGCAATGACTCCAACTGAGAAGAATGCCTGGCAGGCATTCAAATCAGTTGTCACTGATTTTCTTGGCAAGCGTAGAAGTCCAGAATACGAGTCCGTTGTCGAAAACTTGATGGAAGCTTTCAAAGCTCATGGGTCGCGCATGTCCATAAAAATGCACTTTTTGTGGTCCCACTTGGACTATTTTCCTGAAAATTGCGGGGATTATAGTGAGGAACAGGGTGAACGATTTCACCAAGATATCAAAATAATGGAAGAGAGGTACCAGGGAAACTGGGATATCAATATGCTGGCGGACTATTGCTGGTGTTTGAAGCGAGACGTGCCCGAAGAAAAACACAGACGGAAAGCCAAAAAAACTTCATTCCTTCCTCAATAAACTTTTTTCCATATTCATTGTATGAATAAAAGTATTTATTCACACAATGTTTTCATTTTTCACGAGTGTTCTTATAATATTACTCGTATCTACAGTGTTTAAGCTAAAAAAATCAATAAATTTGGGGATCAAATTGGACTTATAATAAATGGCCAATAGAGAAAAAACCTGACCTGATTGAGGAAAACCAATGTCATTTTCGAATTCAGCATGGTCGAATTATATAATATGAGTTGAAAAAACCCTCACAGCAGACAAAACAATTTCATATGCATACCAGTGTTATTGCTCCTATCAGCCATGCTTCCTCATAGCCATATCCCTGCAGAGTTCATGAGGGTATATATCTTGCCCCTGGTCAAAAATAAGTACGGAGACATTCTGTCCAGCAATAATTACAGGCCTATTGCTATCGCTTCCTGCTTCTCGAAACTACTAGAAAAACTCTTGTTACTCCGATTAAATGATTACCTATGGACATCAGTTTGGTTTTAAAAGGTCCCACTCAACTGACCTGTGTATCTATGTACTTAAAGAAACAATTTCTAAATACATTGACAGTAATTCAGCTATTTATAGCTGTTTCCAAGATATAAGTAAGGCATATGATAGAGTGAACCACAATATTTTATTTAAAAAACTAGAAGACAGGAAGGTTCCCATGTACATATTAAATTTATTGAAATTTTGGTATTCCCACCAATCTTTTACCGTTAGGTGGGGCAATGTACTATCCGAATGTTTTGGCTCCTCTTGTGGGGTGAGACAAGGCTCGTTGCTCTCCCCTATGCTGTTTAATGTGTATATTGACGGATTAATTGTTTCACTTAATGAGGCAAGAGTGGGATGTTGTATAGATAACACAAGGATAAATAACTTAGTTTATGCCGAATGTATGGTGTTAATAAGTCCCTCTGTTAAAGGTCTGGATCGGCCACTAAAAGTCTGCGAAGTGTATTCACAGAAACATGATATTCTTTTTAATGTTACAAAAACTAAGCTTATGCAATTTCATCCTAAAGGCTATGATCAACCAGCTGACATTAGGTTTAAAATGAAAGGTGAAGTAATTGAGGAAGTACAAGAGTTTAAGTATATGGGTCAAACTACAGTATTACCAGCTCCTTGAGTGATGACTCGGATATAAGAAAACAATCTCGAAGCCTTTGTGCTGAAGCGAATATGACTACAAGGAACTTTCGGTTCTGTATAAGTGCAGCTAAAGACACTCTCTTTCGTACTTTCTGCAGTAATATATATGGACAGCAACTGTGGGTGAATTATAAAAAAGGTTCTGGCAGAACTCTAAATTTGCTGTACAACAGGTCTTTTAGACTCTTACATAAATTACCCCCGAGATGCTCAGCGTCGCAAATATTTGCTACCTGCAATGTCCCGAGCTTCCCGGAGGTAACAAGACGTGTTCAATAAAGTCTAATGCAAAGAATTAAAAAATCGACCAACCCGATTATCCAAGCTATCCATGAGTCCTGCCGTTTATCCTCTAAACTATGGAATTCTTGGTACGAAAACGTCCGTCTGTAGCTCCACTTAACTCCGACATTACTGTATTATTTCTAATCAGATATCTTTTTATCCTTATTATATGAACTGTCATTGTATTAATAATATTTGTCATATAGACTATAATCTCCCAATAAACTTTCATTTTCATATATATATATATATATATATATATATATATATATATATATATATATATATATATATATATATATATATATATATATATATATATACACATATACTGTATATATATAAAATGAGCGGCATAAAATTCGGCCCACTTGGAATATCGCGGAAAGCAAAAAAGTGGGGAAGCTTCTGTTTATAAAAGTTTTAAAATTCGAAAATATAGTCTCTGAGGCAACCAAATAACGAGACAAAACAACGTCAGCTGCGAACACACTAGCTGTAACGAATTTTCGACTTCTTTTAAAAATTCGACAGTCTGACATTCAGTTGCTCTTAGACTGCTTGTGACACTTTTTTCTTCCACTAGTGGGAGTAGGCATTTGCGTTTAGTAACGGATAGACTTCTAATTCTTTTGGTTTCAGAATTAGACATTTACAATGGATTTGAGTGCCGTGAACGTCGCAAGAGTCGTCGCCCTAATTGAAGATAGTCAGAACCAGCGCTATGTCGCCGATGCGCTAGGAATTCGAAGAACAACGGTTCAACGTGTCTACCAACGTTATGTAGAGACAGGAGAGTGCACAAGAAAATTAGGATCTGGAAGATCGCGCTGCACATTTGCCCGTGATGATCGTTTCATCGTCTTGAGTGTTTTGCGAGATCGTCGCTTGACTGCCACAAACGTCAGCAATGAGCTGGAAAGGTCTCGAGACGTCCGTGTATCGGAGCGAACCGTTAGAATGAGACTTATGGAAAGTGGCTTACATGCTAGACGTCCAGCAATGGTCCCGGAATTGCTCCCAAACCACCGCAATGCTCGTCTTGCTTTCGCTCGTGAGCATGTCAATTGGACTATGGTCCAATGGGGACGAGTATTGTTCACGGACGAATCAAGATTTAATCTTCGAACATCCGATGGACGGGAAAGAGTGTGGAGAAGAACAGGAGAAAAATTCGCCCCGTGCACTTTAACGGAGAGGGTTGCTTTTGGAGGAGACTCAGTCATGGTCTGGGGTGGTATCACTTGAAACTCGCGCACAGAGCTCATCGTTATTGGTGGTGGGTCATTGACGTCGGCAAGATACGTGGAAGAGATCTTGCTGGAGCATGTGGTCCCGTTTGCTCCTTTCGTTGGGGAAGACTTCCTTCTACAGCACGATAACGCTAGACCCCATGCGGCATGAGCCGTTAGCGATTTCCTTGACGAAGATGGAACTCGTCGAATCGAGTGGCCTTCCCGAAGTCCGGACCTGAACCCCATAGAACATCTCTAGGACACGATGGGACGGCGTCTAGTAGCCCCTAACACTCTACAGGAGCTACAACAAGCTTTAACTGAAGAGTGGGAGGGAATCCCACAGGATGTGATCGCCAATCTCATTCATGGGATGAATCGACGAATGGCTGCAGTCATTCAAGCTAGGGGAGGCAACACCTCTCATTAACCCTGGATCACAAGTTGTTGTTTTCGTTGTTTTATTGTTTTTTATTAAATTTTTTGTTTTTGTCGAAATCTTTGTTTTTTTTAGTTACAATTTTTTGTACAGTATTTTTTGATAATAAATTGTATTAAGCAGGTGTTTGAAGATATTTTAATGTCCTCATAGACTAAATTTTCGAATTTTAAAACTTGTAAATAGAAGCTTGCCCACTTTTTTGCTTTTCGCGATATTCCAAGTGGGCCGATTTTTCTGCCGCTCAGTATATATATATAAAATCGGTAAAGATGGCCTGAAAGTGGCAGAGGATTCAGGCCAATTAACGTGGCCCATTGCTATAACCCCTGTATATAATTATTATTACCAACATCATCGGTATTCGATACTCCGACCCCAGTGTTTTAACTATGATACGTTTACAGGAAACGGTATTACCCACTGAACTACGAACGCTGCCATATATATATATATATACTGTATATATCATATACATATACCTTTCAACCTTTCAAATGTTCCGTGCGATGATTCCTCATTTCACGAAGGTCAAGCTTGTCGCCCCTCCTTTCATTGGCATATTTTAAGTGCTCATTCGATAGGTTATCTACCCCTGACGCAGAACCAGTCTTTAACTCTTTAATTAACCTCTTTACTTCAGGAACTGATATCAAAGTATTTTCCCTTGTCCCTCCCACAGGCGTTTCGCTGCAATCTATCTTAAGATTATCCCTACTCACACTGTTAAGAATGTTAGAGTAGTGGTTTTTCCACAGCTTTGCAATTTCATCCTCCCCCGACACCCCATCGATTGTCGGAGGGAGGACACTTTGACCCCCGTTTGATTCTTAACAAATTTCCAAAATTTGTTATTATCGTTATTTATGTGAGCTTCAGAGGCTTTTGATGCTCGAATAGACTCCTCTTCCTGTTTACATCACCTTATAGTCGCCTTATACTGACCTCTACCTCTACACATATTCATGTATACTGGTCCTAATCTGGGTCTACCATGAATGCACCACAAATCATAGGCGTCTTTCGATTTCCTCTTCAGGAGGGCAATAAAATTATTCCATCCAGAAATAATCTTAGTATGATAGTTGTAAGATTTAATCAGGGGGCTTCCTGCTTCTCTTAACAGGGATACGATCTTACTATAATACCTATATATGAGTTTACAGTGAGAATCATTTGAGCAAGGATTATTACAGGCAAGATGCAAAATTTCTAAATTATTAAAGAGATGACCTGTTCTGTCTTTGTATTCTTTTCTCTGTTGCATATTAACATTAGACCAATCGACGCGATTATTCTTACCTATTGCATTCTTACTATGTCGTGTTGCGCATAAATTGGTAAAATTAATTAATAGTTCTAATGGTCTATGATCAGAAAGGAGGAAATCATGCAGAATATGAACTCTAACAATTCGATCCTTTAGAATTTAGATTATTACTAGTGAGACAATGATCAATCCACCTGGTGGTACCACTCATATAACTAACGTATGTAAAATTACCACTGGTCACCCCTAATACATCTACATCACTTATACTTAATTTGGTTACCCCTGGTTACCCCTTATTACCCACTGATTACCTCTAATACATTGAAATAACTTATACTTAATTTAATATACAGGGTGTCCCATAAGTCCGGCATCATAGGAGAAATTCATATTTTTCTATTTCTACAAACCATAATTCATATTTTTCTTATGCTCGGGATGCCAATTTCCCGTCCACCATTCTGTTCAGTGACGAGGCTGTTTTTTTATGGAAATGGTGAGGTAAATCGACAGAACACCCGCTACTGGTCTCAAAACAACCCTCACTGGTATACCTCTTCAAAGGAACAAGGTGCATCTCGGGATGTATGATGTGGCATTTGGAAGGATCGCATCATAGGCCCCCTCTTTTTCGATGAAAATGTCACTGGAGGCACCTACCTACGTACGCTCAAGGAAGAAGCATTTCCCAGTGTCTTGAACGAAGAAGAAAATTTCCCAACATGGTTCCAGCAAGACGGCGCTCCTGCACATTACAGCACCCAAGTAAGGGAATACCTGTACCAACAATTCCCTGATCATTGGATGGGACGTCGAGGGCCTGTGGAATGGCCAGCTAGAAGCCCGGATCTCACGCCACTAGATTTTTGTCTCTGGGGCCACTTGAAAGCGCTGTTATACGCAGAGAAAATTAGGAGTGTTGAACATTTGCGGCAGCGCATTATTGGGGCATGTAACACCATTACTCCTGACATCATTCACCGTGTGCTTGCTGACTGGGTATCACGTCTGAATTTGTATATTGAAAACAATGGTGGACATATTGAGCACGTTCTGTAAATAAAAGCTTTTGTTTTGCCTTTTTTTATTATTTTTCCTATGATGCCGGACTTATGCTACACCCTGTATATATATATATATATATATATATATATATATATATATATACACGCACATGTGTGTATATATAATATATATATATATATATATATATATATATATATATACATACACATTTCTAATTCCTTTGAGTTAATAAGTTTTCAAAGGGGATGATTAAGATTCGGATCAAGCAGCTCGAGATTCGCGAGCGTATAATATCCAATGGATTAAGATTTCCGGTGGGAGGAATTGTTTAAAATCCTAATTTCAAAATTTAACAGGAGATGAGATGTAGCTTCAAACAAGAAAATTATATTTACAATCTTTATGAGAGCAAAAAGCTTGTTGACAATTTCGTAATTCCTTCAATCTGCATCTGAAACATTGAATTTACAGCCACGATTCGCTTCATAATGTAAAGTAAATAACTTAATAACAGCAAATTTGTGAATAGCAATTATAAACAATATATATATATATATATATATATATATATACATTTCAACTGCAAAGAACACGCAGTATAATTAACGTAAAGAACGACGCTTGTATAGGAGAACATGCCGCGCAAGATGAGGAGGGAGAACGAACAAATGAAAAAATGAGGTAACCACCCTGGAATCGAACCTGGGATCTTCCGATTGCCGGTCAGATACAAGCGTCGTTCTTTACGTTAATTATACTGCGTGTTCTTTGCAGTTGAAATGTATATATAGGTGCGGCATGCGGGAGGTGCCCCCCTCGGGGCATTGGTTTCTGCGCGTATGTAGGAGAATTACGACTTCTGATCGAGTGAGGACCATGGTGTAGTGGTTATCATATCTGACCGGCAATCGGAAGATCCTTGGTTCGATTCCCGGGTGGTTACCTCACTTTTTCATTTGTTCGTTCTCCCTCCTCATCTTGCGCGGATTGTTCTCCTTACAAGCGTCGTTCTTTACGTTATATATATATATGAAAATTGCAATTTGTTCTTGCACAAACAAATTGGATGCTGAAATTTATGCGGAGTTGTTGTTGTTGTTTATTCCAGAGGTATGATGAAACTATTTCTATATTTCTATATTATTTCTACACGAAGAAAAATATTTTAAATTCTAAACAAATTATTAACCTGCCACTTGCACAGGTGCACCATTTGAAGCGATTGCTACAGTTTCAAAAACATTATGGCACTTATTTCCACTCATGACAACTGATGATACACTGCATATTATTTATATATATATATATATATATATATATATACACAGGGTGGGCCGTAAGTTTCCATACATAGGAAAAATAAACATTTTTTTATGGACAACCATTTTTATTTATATAATATGCTCTACATGGTTGCCATTGTTTTGAAAACACATTTCAATACGTGTTCCCCACTGTTGATGAACACGCATTAGCACAGTTGACGTTATGCTTGTAATGGCGTTGGTGATACGTTCCTTTAGATGATTTATGTCTCGTATCTTTTCCTGATACACCATGGTGAACCAAAAGTAGGTGGACAGTAGGTTGAATACGGTTTGTGTTATATTATATTATAACTATGGTGTTCATTATAACTATGGTGTTTGTGTTATATTATATTAAATATTATAACTAAATTTATTTAAATTTTATTTTGTATTATAGTATACAAAAAAATTAAATATGTATTCTCAAAATAAACGTTATCATTTACTGTCCACCTACATTTGGTTCACCCTATATATATCTCAGGTCTTTGATCAAAAGTTGCTTTAGAAGCGGGAATGAGTCATTTGAAACAGAAATAGACATCATAACAAAGTATACTTTCAAATTTGTTTTGTGCTGTACAGAAACTGAATTATTCATATCGGGAAATGTTCAATTAGAGCGTGCGAAGAAGTAAGTATAGAAAATCATGTGATGCAATTAGAAATTAATTTAATACATTTATAGGGAATTAAAAGACTAAAATGTTTGATATAATCATCATCATTATCATCACCATACTCATCACAATCATCATCATTTTCTAATTCATTTTCGAAATGTATTTAACAAGACTCGACTTTATTAAAATTTCAAGTTCACTTAACATTTGAACTTTGGATGGTGAACCAGATTATAACCGGGTATACACTTTAAAAATCTTGTTCAGAATTTAAATGGCGAAATAATCTAAATACGCGTAAAGCTAAGATACACGTGTGTATTATTTTAAAATACGATAAGTTGGAGACATTATTCTCCTAAATATCACCATTCAAAACCTAAGCACGAGTATCTAGACTGTAAATACATTGTTTGTAAACACCCACTTCAAATAAAACCTGAATTTAGAACTTATAACTTCTTTTTGAAGGTGCATTCTAAGGGAGATTTTTTCCTTATTTTGGGTATCAAAGCTTCTTGTCAAATGATAAATAACTTCTTTTAATGATACATAACTTCTTTAGATAGAAGAAATGGTCTTTAAAAGTTCTTTTTTGAGTGATTTGAGAGAATAGAAGATAATATTTCTGTGTGTAGAAGGTTGCGGGAAGGCTTTGTTTTCTGCGCCGTTGAGGTGTTTAAAGATAAATGTACCGAGTCTGGTAATAAAAACCCACTCTCATAGACAGAGTTTATTTATTTATTATTTATTTATTTAGTGGAAATAAACTCTGTCTATTAGAGTGGGTTTTTATTATCATATTTTGACTTTCACGTAGAAGAGTGAATTTTTTTTTTGCATTTACGACCGAGTTTGTTTTCTCTCATTTTAAACATTCTTTAGGAAAACGACACGTTCATTTTTAAGGAGTGATTAGAAATTTGATACATGTCCATTTTAAAATATGATATGGTCATATCTTGATTAGAAATTTGATACAAGTCCATTTAAAAATATGATATGGTCATATCTTGATTAGAAATTTGATACAAGTCCATTTAAAAATATGATATGGTCATATCTTGATTAGAAATTTGATACAAGTCCATTTGAAAATATGATATGGTCATATCTTGTTTATTTGCGTATACGCCTTTTCCTGTTTGTCAGTTGAAATTCGTAATTTAAAGGAAGAGTCGTGTACAAATTGGCTCCGTAACAATTTCTTTTAAAGAAAATTTAATACGGTTTATATTATAATAACTAGTTATCTAATACAGTACTCAAAAGTGTTGTTAGTTTCATATAAGAAAAGGTTTAACTGAGTCAAATAGATAAAGTGTGAAATAATAGATATATATTTAAGATTGGTGACTAATAAATAAACGTATGCCGGAATATACGTTATAACATATTACGAGTTCCGTAAATCTACATTTAAATCTGATAATAATAATAATAATAATAATAATAATAATAATAATAATATCTCTAAAGTCATTATGAAGGAGAAGATCACAATTTGTATAGTGTTCTTTCAGAGCTTCTCTTTTATATTTCTATTCTGGGACAATGTGAAAACCTGCTTACGAACGGAAGTAAGGGATTTCCGTTTCTAAAATATTATTTTTAAACTTCCTTTAAATTAACGCGAAGATTTTCTTGTAAAATTCAAATGAGTTGTGAACTACTTTTATTATATTCCCCAACGCATTCTTAAATATTCTAATCTAAACATGTTTTTATATTAAAAATGCAAGATTTTTAAACAGGTTTGGATGTTTTAAGCGGTGCGAAAAAAAAAAAAGGAATTAGAAATGATGTTTTGAAAGAATTTAAACGTAAAGGGACGTTTTACATTGATAAACATCACTTATTAAACATCGTCTTGGGCGCGGCGTAAGCATCGTATATTTTAAGCATGATCAGGTTTTTGAAGGGTGTAAAAAAAAGTGGGGGGTCACAGAAGTGTTGGAAAAAAGTTATTATGCCGGGGGGGGGGGGGGGTTGACAAAAGTAAATAGACAACACGATGATTGTTTTTAAGAATAAATGGCAAAGCTCATCAATGTAATGCCAGTACGCGTGTCAGCTTTACAAAAACTACTGAAAAACTAAAGGTGTCTATTTACTTTTGTCATCCCTCTGTACTTTAAACATCGGTTTTTACAGTGTATGGATTTATTTTTTATAGTGAACATTCCCTCTCGTTTATCTATCGGTCTCTCTATCTATCTATGTGTTTATCTACATATACTATATACTGTATATATTGCTGAAGTTCCATTAATCCTTATGCTGTGTTGTCTTTTGTACGCATTATTAGCTCCTACTTTTCAATTAGTTCCTACTTTTTGCAGGAGATGTTTGTTCTAAGTCAAATAAGTTACTTTAGCCCAACGTGTTTGTGCCAAACTTACTAAATATAACACTGAGCTTAGGTAAGGTTACGTTATACGCAAAGGTGGGCAGGACCGAGTTCCAAAAGGACCGAACTCCAGGAACTCGGTCCTTTTTAAAGAACGTGAGCGGGAAAGTCGGTCCTTTTCTCAGTGAGGACCGAAATGAGGAGCGACGGTCCATTTTTAAGCAATTCCGGACGGTCTTTTTTAGTGATTTTAGTGTGTTTAGTGATTATTTGAAGTTCTAAAGAAGATACAATATAAAAAGTTTAAGTACAGGACAAAAATATTAACTATTTTTTCAGCTGATATCAACTTCTTCAAAGAGTATCTTGAGGTGATGAAGCCGGTCTGTAAGGCTGCAAGGGGAGGACAAGGCGTACATGGGGGCACTCCTGCCCACCCTTGCCATCTCTCTCAAAATGTTGAAGGAGCAGATGGAAAGCAGCGATGTCAAGATGTGTCAGCCACTGGTATTAGCTGTCAGGGATGGGATCAAACGTCGGTTTGGTAGGTCCCCATTTTGAGGATATGGACTTCCTCCTGTCAGCTGCGCTACACCCAAGTTCAAATTTGGCTGGGTGAGGCTGGTGGAGGACGACGTCATGTATGACGTCGAGGAGATCAAGGCCAAGGTGAAGAAGCAGATGATGTCTATGGTGGAGAGGATTCTGGCAAGAGCGGACTCAGGCAAGGACACCAGCAGCAGCGAGGGTGAGAATGACCAGGACAATGACGACTTCTTTGAGGCTCTCTACGAGGGCGGGGAGAAGACGAAGGAGACCGGGACCAAGTTGGTGAAGACATTTCTCAGCGAGAGGCCTGTGAAACCCTTCATCTTCAACAAGGACTCGTTCCCCAGCCCGGCGTTGAAGGACTTGTTCATCAAGTTTAACACGCCTATCCCATCCAGTGCCGCCGTGGAGAGGCTCTTCTCTTTGGGGAAGGACGTCCTCAAACCGAAAAGGTCAGGGCTCAGTGACAGCCATTTTGAAATGCTAGTCTTCTTGAAGGGAAACTCAAGCATTTAACTTAATAACTTTTTTTCATCATTTATGTATTGTATTAATTATAATTTACGTTAATAAAATTAAAGATTTCCGGTGTCTTTAATTTCATTTTTCATTTTAATCAAATTTTTCACTTATATTATATATAAGGACCGAGGACCGAGTCGTTTCTAGGTCATATCTTCAGAAAGGACCGTGACCGGGACCGTCGGTCCAGTTTGAGGCAAGGACCGGGACCGGGACCGTCGGTCCTTTTTGAGGCCCGGGTGCCCACCTTTGGTTATACGTTAGTTAGGTTAAGTGAGGTTATCTTACGTTAAGTTAGGTCTGCTTAGGACTAATAAATTTTGTGGATGCTGAATGCACTGCCAATCGAACTGGTTATTTATTTTTATTCAACTGGTCGCAATGCAATTGGTTGGTTTAACCAACCAATTATAAATTTTTTATAAATTTTAAAAAATTTCAGTACAATTTTCATTGATTTTATTTTATCGACGAACTTTTTTCACAACTTGGCCGAATATAACGTGAATACGTATAAAAACTGTAAATCAACCGTTCTCATAAACAAAAAATCCGCAAGCATTATGCTAACAATTAACGTTCTATTCATGGAGCTCTTCAATCTTAATTTATGCGGATTCTAAATCAGTTTAGGAAACCGTATTTAAAAAAAATCAGATAATTAAATATTTTACCGATAAAACCACCTTCAAATTCAAATTGATAATCGAACGAATTAACTAAACTCGCGACATTGAAAGAAGAAAGACGAAGCCTTTGTAGAGAGAATGAAACGGTACAAAAGAGATAGAACCCGAGTCATTCATTAAAAATCGTTTTAATTACATTGTTTCCATTCAACAATAAATAAAATATAATATTATCAATTAATTAAGGTAAGATTCTTCTTATTTAATCTCCTTCATTTTGGAGTTTCAACTGTACCCTTGCTTCATCTATTAATTGGATTCTGTGGACGGAATTTCAAGAGAAGTCCTCGTTTAATGTGATACGAATCTCATTTGTTTGCTTCTGTATTATTCCGGTTTTCATTCTTGTGTAAATGTGTGTTCAGTGAATAGCATAAACGGAGTGAAGTATTAAGGAGCCAAACACTATATCTGTATGATGTAATGACCTTCATGACATATATATATATATATATATATATATATATATATATATATATGAGAGAGAGAGAGAGAGAGAGAGAGAGAGAGAGAGAGGAGAGAGAGAGAGAGAGAGAGAGATATTTGCCTTCAGGTCGGATTTTTGTGTAATTTTTTTGTCAGCAGTAATTTAACAAATCGTTTTCATGATCTCGTGTCCGACAGCAGCTTGGACAGTATAAAATCTGTTTCTTCTCTCATTCCAGTGTGTTTCTCTTTCGTTTCTAAGGTTAGGAACAAAATCCTCGGGTATTTTCTACATGTATATTATTGTGTACTGCTCGCTAGGGTGGAGCGAAATACACTTTTTTCAAAAATCGAACTGGAGTAGACGGAAAAAGGTGCCATTTGGTGGAAAAATAATCACTGTAAAACATCATTGCAATCGGAGTTCATTTTCAGGTGCCCCCGAGACGGTAAAGTATGCTAAAATATGTCATTTATTATATATATTCAAGAATTTGTACAAGTCAATATATTTCAGTAGTTACTTAGCGGTAGTGATATATACATCAGATATAGATAGATACATCAACATCACTCTCTGTCTCACGGACTCACTCTCTCACTGACTCACAGCCTGACAGGCCAGTGTTAACCTGGCAGTGACAGAAGACGGTGCTATTCGTTGTTCTTTCAAAATGCAGGACTCAAGTAGACCATCTACCTCGCGTACGAGGCAAGCAAACTTGCGCCCCATTTTCGGCAGTGGTAACGACTTAAATGAGAGTCAACTTCCAACTTATGAAGACTTGATGAAGTGTTTTCTCTGGGAAAGGTGTCGACTAAAGCAAACGTCAAATAAAGATCATTCTGTAGACGTCATTGCGAATAATCTTACAAAGAAAATAATCGATATTTACTCCAAAGCATCTATCCCAGTGCTATCAGAGAAACGTATTTTGGATATGTTAAAGTACACCACGAGAAGTATCGAACGATATTAAAAGGATTCAAGGGGAGGCGGGAAAATGAAAGTTATAAAGAGAAAATAAATAAATTAAAAAATGAAGCTAAGAAATTATTTGACATTGCTGCATGCATGTGCAAGTGTTTTGAAAGATGCTCTTGCACGAAGGCTTCCAAAATCCCTGTTTTAGAGCGGGATTTCTTGCTGGATCAACGAACAGAGCGAAAAATGTTCATCGGAGTAGCAGATATTGAAACAACACGAAGGCTACAAAAAACGGCAATTAGAAAATCCCGCAGCCTGAGAAGCCTAGCAGAAGGTACATCAGAGGCAGTTGATTTATCAGAAGAAACGTCGGTCTCAAGTACTGAGACGTCCTCTGATGAATGTGATGATAATTATATTCCTCCCCAAAAAAGAAAGAAAAAGGAGCAGAAACTTACGGAACAGAAATCGGTTTAGCTCTGGCGTGCGATAGAACAGGAGTGTCTGACCGCGCAGCTGCCTTGATATCAACCTCCGTCTTGCAAGATATTGGCATCATTTCTGAAGAAACTTCATCCAAAGTCATAGATCGCAGCAAAATACGACGGGAGAGGAAACGCAAAAGAGAAATAGTACAAAAAGAGACAGCAACAGAAAGTGAAACCGCCATCGAAAGTATCTATTTCGATGGTCGCAAAGATACAACAATTATATCGGAAAAGAAAGGTTGCAAATTCTACCGCAAAAATGTTCATGAAGAACATATTGCTGTTATTGTCGAATCTGAATCAAAATTTCTTGGCCATTTCTCACCAACAACAGGATCAGCACAATACATAGCTACAGGTATTTTGATGTTCCTAGACGAGAAAAAAATATCGACTGAAAATATTACCGTAGTTGGATGCGATGGAACAGCCGTCAACACAGGCACCAAGGACTGTGTTTGCACATTACTTGAAGGAAAACTTGGAAAACCTTTACAATGGTTTGTTTGCCAACTACATACAAATGAGCTCCCATTGCGTCATTTAATTCAACAACTGGATGGAAAAACAACGGGTCCGCGCGGCTTTACAGGTGTAATTGGCAAACAACTTCAAGACTGTCACAAGCTCCCTTTGAAAGAATTCTTACCAATTGATTCAGAGTACAGTCAGTCGATTCAGAGGTATTACGTTCTGACCAAAAATATCTATATGATATTCATAAAGCTGTTTCGACGACAGGAAATGTTCCTGAAGATTTGCCTCCCCGTAATCCAGGAAAGATGTCCCACTCTCGATGGTTAACAACAGCAAATCGAATACTCCGTTTATATATATCAACAGAAGATCCAACAGAGAATCTAATTGCCATTGTTGAATTCATACTGAAAGTGTACGCATCGATGTGGTTTCAGATAAAATCAAATTCATCTGTCGTCTATGGCGCTAGGAATGTTTGCAAAACCATACAACTATCAAAAACTCTGAAAAAAGAAACTGTGAATATAATTCGTCCAGTTATTCAAAGGAACGCATATTTCGCTTATCCTGAAAACATCCTTCTATCAATGCTGCAAGATGAACGGGAATATGTACGAGAGCTTGGATGGCGGAGAATCAAGAAAGCCAGGGAGGAAGAGAAAAGCGAAATTCGTCACTTTAAAATTCCCGAACTGAATTTTAACTGCAATGATTAAACAGAGATGATCAATTGGCAAAGAACTGAAGTAACTGAACCTCCTTTGACAATGAGCCTAACAGACAGTGAAATAGAAAAACAATTAACTGAACGAGGCAAGCTTGAAATCAAGTATCCCTGCCACACACAAGCAGTGGAAAGAGTAATTAAATTGGTAACTGAGGCATCATCTTCTGTTTGTGGAGTGAAATCTAGAGATGGATTCATAGGGGCCAGACTTGCCTCAAGGAAACTAATACCTAAATTTGACACCAAGTCTCAGTACTCGTTATAATATATAATAGCAGAACTCGCTGACATCTTATTAGCAATGTTGATGACTGATTAGAAGTGCTTTGCTAGGTTGGGTGGTTGGGCTGGACACGGTGGAACTCGATATACAGCCACCTCCTCGTGGTGAGTTCTGGGTTATTCTGACCTTATATACTCTATAAGTCAGAATAAGCAAAGAGCTGTATGGAAAATAATGGTTCTTTGAGCGCCTGGGGGGCACCTCAAAATAATTAAAATTGTTCATTCTGTAAATTTTATTTGATGATTGGACTTATAATGAACCTGATACAACTACCGCAAAGAAGGGATGGGTTTTTTAAAAAATGAAAAAATATTGAAATCACCTAATTTTTTTCCAAAAAAACAAATTTTATGCCCTGGGGGCACCTAAAAGACGTCCAAATGGTTTCAAACTTTGCATGCCTTCATTTAAGACCATTTGGCACATTTTCCACACTACCCATTTGGTTTTTAAGAAAACGTTGAAAAAACGGCCATTTTCGCTCCACCCTACCAATGCTCGCGTCTATTTTCCAGGGAGTAGAGTTTCAGGGATTGTAATCGAGACCAGTAGTCTTCACCTTTCGTTTCCTCTATCTTAGACGTAAAAGTCCTTTGCTTTGTATGGATTCTACGTTCGCAATGTCTCGTTTTCTGCATGAACTTGTGAGTACTGAGCAATACCCAATTATTGGCAGGATTAGACTCTTCCATAATTTTAGCAAGATGTTTGCTTTTCTGCTGCGGAAGCTCCTCCAGATTATTCCCATTATTTTTCTAGCTGTTGTAATTTTAATGTTATAGTGATCTCTGAATTCTGTATCCGACGACATTATTACTCAAAGATCCCTGAATTGTGGGTTTGGTGTGATCTGTTTGTGTTGCGGAGTTTTGTACCTTTTATTCCGTAGCACCTTGTTATTACCATATCTTAGAAGTTGGAATTTTTCTTCGCTGAACTTCATGTTGTTATTTTCTGCCTACTTGAATAATATTTCAGTGTCATTTTGTAATTTTTCTGTATCATCTTCGTTCGCTATTTCCTCGCATATCTTTCTGTCATTTGTGGAACATGATACAATACTGTTATTAATATCCTCATCACTGTCTGCAATCATTATTATGAACATTAAGGGAACTAATACTGTACCTTGTAGGACATGCTCATGACTTCTGAGACTTCAGATTTAACTCCATTTATTACCACTCTTTGTGTTCTTTGAGTCAGAAAATTAAATATCCATCTTCCTAGCTTTCTAGTAAGTCCTGTATTCTTAAGTTTGTGTAGTATAATTCCATGGTCATATTTATCGAAGACTTTAGCAAAGACTATATATTACATCTATATTTTGTACTAGACAAAATGTTTCCAGTATTTTCTCGTGGTGGTCTAATACCTGTGATAAGCACGATCTTTTCCTTGTAGGGTGTGGTCACCCACTGTGGGAAAAGGAAAAAAGGAAAGAAAAAGTCGGTCGAATAGCGGACAGATAAGTTTTATTAATACTTTTTCTTTTACAGATCTTTCGTCGGTAGCTTAATTAAGTATATATTCATTTAGTATAAATTTGTGTTACAAGAACCTGTTTCTGCGTTTCAAGAACATTTTTGCGGGCTTGCGCAGGTGACGGCACAATAAGCACGCGGTAGACCAACGTTGTAATTTATTAATTTCCAAACGCTCGTTTTTCGTTTTGATTTTAATTAATTAAAACATGGCAACCCGTCAAGTACTTGCAGTCGCTGTGAAGGAAACTTTGCCGCTTACGCGTTTACTTTGGCTAATAATAATGAAAAGTTAGTTTGCAGGTGGTGCTCAAGCATGGAAGTGTTGAGGAACGAGTTAGAACGTGAGAGGGAGGCTAGATGAGGCTTGAAGAAAGGGTGATGCTCCTGACGGCAAAATTAGAACCCCTTGAGACTTCAGTTAAGACCCCTACTGCCTCAGTTTCTACTAATAATATAAATAGTACTAATAGCCCTCTCTCTTCCCCTAGTTCCCAACCCTTCGTTCAAGTGCGTAATGGAGCCCCATTGAGAAAACCTAAGACTTGTCTACCAGTAATAACAAATAATAAGTTTTCTGTTTTAGGTTTCGAAGATGCTGATGAAACGGAAATACGACTCGTTGGCGATTCCATTGTTCGAGGGCAGCTCGAGGAATTCTGTGAGAGAAACCCTCGTCGTAGGTGCCGTTACTGCTACCCTGCTGGTGCAAGGGTGGAGGATATAACTAAGAGTGTTGACCATTTTACAGACGGAACCTCTGAGGACCCAACGTATGTTATTCATGACGGTACTAATAACGTTTTAAATTCTACATCGGAAGAGCTGTTGGCTAGGTACAGGGGCTTACTAGAGCGACTAAAGGAAAAAACTAATAAGATTGTTTTAACAGGTATACTTCCTCGAATTATCCAACGTAGCGATTTCTACTGCAAGGCGACCTATATCAACAATAACCTAAAGTCTCTTTGCCAACAGGAAGGAGTGCATTTTGCGAATTTTTGGAACAGTTTCTACGGCAGGAGGGACTTGTTCCTCGGAGATGGACTTCATCTTAATGACGTTGGAGCTGCGCGTTTAGGAAGACTATTTCATAATACTGTCTCTTCTTTTCAGGCTGCCGTAACTCGAACGGTCCCAGCGTAATTTCCTCAAATTTCCCTTGCGCTTGCGAATGTATCGCAATTACAAACAATTTGAAGGTTCTATCCTTAAATGCTCGTAGCCTACGAAATAAAATAAAATAATTTTTTTCTTTAATTGCTTGTAAAGACTATGATTTACTTGCGATAAATGAATCGTGGCTTAGCACTAAAACACGTGACTTTGTAGGGGAGTATCAAATTAGAGGTTGGAGACTTTTTGTTAAACAGAATAAGTAGGCGATGAAGCGGTGTTATGTTGTAGATCAAAGATAATATTGCGAACGTTATAGAAGCAAAGAATATAATTCCAGAACCAATAGATTCGACTATAGCAGAACTTAAATTGAACGATTTCAAACTTGTTATTGGGGTTATATATAGGCCCACTAATCAAACAGCTGATACGGACGAAGCGTTATATTGTGAACTAAAGAGAATAATCGGTAGTGAACAGGCTTTAGTTATGGGTGACTTTAATTGCGCCAACGTGAATTACGATACAATGCAGGGTGACGCGGAAGGTAATCGTTTAGTTAATTTTCTCGAGGATAGCTTTCTTATTCAAAAGGTTGGGGAACTTACGAGGTTGGACAGTATTTTAGATTTAATAATAACTACGGATGGTAGGCTAATCACGGATCTTCAAGTAATAGGACCGTTAAGCAATAGCAATCACAATATGGTAAAGTTTGTCCTCTCAGTAAGTCACTCGAAACCAGCTAACTCGACTAAAATTCCTAACTTCCAGCACGCAGACTTTTGTAAATTTCGAAATGAATTGTCACACGTCAAGTGGGAAAACGTAATGGGGACCTCCAACGCAAAAGTAATGGGGGAATCGTTTGAAACAGTATTTAGGACTATAAATGAAGAATGTGTACCGTACAAGATTAAGCGTGCGAAAGTAAACAACAAGCCCTTGTGGTTTACTTCTAGAGTAGGAGATATTATAAAGAGTAGAGATAGGGCTTATAGGCAACATAAGTGCGCTGAAAACAATTTATAGTTACGAAACACCTACATATCTCTAAGGCATGAAGCGAAAAGTGTAATAAAAAAGTCCAAGCGCGAATTTGAAATCTCCAAGCTCGTGACGGTAAAGTAAACCCCCAAGCGATTCTTTCAATACGTCAACAATAGGAATCCAGTAAAAAGTGTCTTGGGGCCGTTGAAAAATTTTAACGGAGAGCTAGTTTCTTAAAACGAGGAAATGGCTATCTTGCTAAACGAATTTTTTACGTCAGTTTTTACTATAGAAGATGTAACGAATATCCCTACGGTCATAGACGTAATACCTTTTGATAATGGTAATACATTGGATAATATTGTGGTTATTGAAAGGAAGGTAATGCGCTATATTGATAAAATGAAAATGCGTAAATCACCGGGGCCGGATTCCATATATCCCATACAACTAAAAGATTTAAAAGAAAGCATTGTTGTGCCGCTAACAAAGATTTTTAATGCGTCTACTTCTGAGGGGTGCGTACCAGATAATTTCAAGTTAGCAAATGTAACACCTATCTTTAAGAAAGGCGATAAAGGTGCGGCGGGAAATTATGGGCCAATCATTTTAACGTCTCTTGTAGGTAAACTAGTGGAATCAATAATTAGGGATCGTATAGTCGAATACTTAGAATTGCATAACTTGGTTAGAAATACGCAGCACGGTTTTAGGCGAAACAAATCTTGCTTAACTAATCTTTTAGAATTTTTTCAAAGCGTGGTTGAAGTTTACGATAGTCATCGGGCGGTTGTTGTAGTGTATTTAGATTTTCAAAAAGCGTTTGACACCGTACCGCACAAAAGACACATCGAAAAAACTAAGGCTCGTGGAATCAAGGGTGTAGTAATAAGTTGGATAGAAGAGTGGTTGCGAGGTAGGAAACAGAGGGTGGTCGTTGATGGAGCGGAGTCGTGTTAGGCTAATGTAGCGAGTGGCGTTGTTCAGGGTTCTGTATTGGGCCCCTTGCTTTTTCTTATATATATTAACGATTTAGATCTCGGCCTAGTCAGTACAGTCTCAAAGTTTGCGGATGACACGAAGTTGGGTGGTAGGGCGATTAATAACGAAGATAGAGGTAAAATCCAGGAAGATCTAATAAAATCGTTGATTGGTCAGTCACATGGCAAATGAGATTTAACGTCGATAAGTGCAAAATTTTACATATAGGTTCGCGTAACGGTAATTTTGTATAGTATGTCAGGGAAGGAGTTAGCAAGTGTAGAGCAGGAAAAAGATTTAGGAGTTATAGTCACTGGTGATTTAAAAGTAGCGAAACAAAGTACAGCAGTGGTCAATAAAGCGAACAAAGTGCTAGGTTTTATAACTCGGAAATTTGAGTACAAATCGTGCGATAGTATTGTTCCTCTTTATAAATCATTAGTTAGACCCCATTTGGAGTTAGCGATCCAATTTTGGAATCCGCATATGCGAAAAGATATAGACAAAATAGAGAGTTCAAAGACGAGCAATTAAGATGATTCCGTCGCTTTGGTCGAAGTCGTACGAGGATAGGCTTAAGGAGTTAAAATTGACTACACTCGAGACTAGGAGGCTAAGGGGTGATCTAATCCAAGTTTTTAAGATTATGAATGGGTTCGATAACGTAGATCGAGATAGCTTATTCAAAATATCTCAATATAATAGGACTAGAAATAACGGGTGTAAGTTGACAAGTAGAAGGTTCGAGAGAGCAGTTGCGAAAAACTTTTTTACGCATAGAATAGTAAATAGCTGGAATAGTTTGCCGGTAGAAGTAATTAGTAGCACGTCTATAAACATGTTTAAAAATCGATTAGACGCATATGTTGATAGATTGGGTATAATTTAAGGTAGTAAAATTAAGGCCTTGTGGTTCGGAACCCACGTAAAAATGTAGGTCCTCTCCGCCACCATGGAGGACATGCACAATACACAATGACGAACACAGTTAGGTAGATCAGCCATGAGTGGATCCTAGGGTCTTTGTTGGTCTGAAACATTATGACATTAAAGTTGAATTATTGTCAATGTATTTAGATATTGTTTCTTTAAGTACATAGATACACAGGTCAGTTGAGTGGTACCTTTTAAAACCAAACTGATTAGGAGATGTCCATAGGTAATCATTTTATAGGAGTAACAAGAGTTTTTCTAGTAGTTTCCAGAAGCAGGAAGCGACAGCAATAGACCTGTAATTATCACAGGCCTGCGATGGTTTTGTTGTCCGAAATATTTTATCACTGAGAGAATAATTTTTGGACGCTGATTCCGAAAATAATATTCATTTTTCGCCATCACGTACAGATTTTTCACAAAATGTCATATTTCATATTACATATGTAAGTAATTTTCATTAAATTTTGATTAAAAACTACTGCCTATAAATGCTTGGTTTCACCAAGACATCAAAGAAATGGAGAAGAGATATCAGGGAAGGTGGGACATCAGCATGATGGCTGATTACTAGGGCGGTCAAAAGTCAATAAAGTCAAATTGTTTCCTATGGGGCACTTTTCGCTGAAACGACTGAAAATGCAATAAAAACACCTGTAGGGGGTATATTACCAAAGTTAATAGGTCAACCAAAAGTCAACTTTTACCTGTTAGGTCAAAAAATAGCAATGAGGTAAATAAAGTCAATTTTTTCGAATAAATAATTAAAATAACTAAAAATTGGCATCTTTTTGGTTAACTGGCAACTTCGCTGCTCGTATTTGTCTTATTCAGTTATGTCCATTCTGGTTTTGGATGTGGTTGTGTTGTATGTATTGTGGTTACTGGTTACCATTTTTGATTTGTGATTTTTTCTGATTTGTGATTTCACTGATTTCGATTTCTTTTGATTTCAGATATTTAAAATGCCAAAAGTTGCAGTTAGTTCTATTGCTAAAGTGCGCGCTATAATTGCAAAATATCCTAATGAATTAATTTGTTCAGGAAAAAATGAGCTATACTGTCAGATTTGTTGTGTTGTGGTCAAGCATGACAAATCCTTTTTTGTGGATAAACATCGCTCTACCCAAAAGCACCAGCGTGGTATAGACCAAAATGTAGGAAATGAAAAGACGCAAACCCTTTTAAAGTACAAGTCTTCAGATTTTTCGGAAAAACTTGTGACTACATTTCTGTCAGCCAACATACCTCTTCATAAGTTGAGCAACCCTCATGTGAAACAATTGTTCTCTGAATTAGGTGTAGCAGTGCCTTGCGTGTCAACTTAACTTGCAGATCAATAGCAATGTCAACCAACAACTGCCGCTGTAGAGAGATCTTTCTCCATGCTTAATAAATTATTAAGTAAGGATCGCAATTTTTTGCCAGAAAATGTCGGCAAATACTTCATAATTTACCACAATCGGTCAACTGATGTAGAAGAGCAAGAATAAGTAATTAAAGTATCGTTTTTATTATTGAAAGTAAAGGCAACTTTATAAGTCAATTTTTTCAATTCGTAAGGTCAACTTTCTTAATTTTTTCGGTCAACGTTTGACTGCCCTAGTGATTACTGTTGGATGTTGAAACGGGATACTCCAAAATTATTATGATACATAAAAGAAAAGGAACAGCGCGTACATTCGAGACTAAAAGGCATAGATCTCCAAAAAGAACTCAGGACAAATAAAATTGAATATGTAATTGAAGTTAATAGTCTTCTTTCTTTTTAAAGTTGCTTGAATTTGTAATTAGTATAACAATGCGAAATAGTTATCTAATGTAAATTGAAATAAATAATATTTATTGATGTTGCTGTTTTTTTCCCTTCCAGTTTGCAGAAAATCCTTACGTGATAGAAAAAAATGGACGCCTTATTCGAAATCAGCGTAGTTGAATTATATAAAATCAGTCATTAGTAAGAAAACAACTCTTACAAAGTTCTCATTTGCAGGCCTGTGATGGCTGGAGAGAATGTCTCCATACTTCTTATTTTTGACCAGGGGCAAGATATATACCCTCATGAACTCTGCTGGGATATTGATATTAGCAAGCATAGCTGATAAGAACAATGATATATGCAGACATACTACGTCATTGGCATATTTTAAGTGCTCATTCGATAGGTCATCTACCCCTGACGCAGAACCAGTCTTTAACTCTTTAATTAACCTCTTTACTTCAGGAACTGCTATCAAAGTATTTTCCCTCATCCCTCCCTTATATATATATATATATATGGCTGAGATTCACATTAAATGCTTGAACGTCTTTATTCTAAAATAACCCGCAGGAAAAAAAACATCCATTCCGACTACTTTCGAATTTATTTCAACTTCTCTTCAGGAAAACTGAAGAGGAATTTCCATGAAGAGTTGAAATATACTCCAACGTACTTTTATATATATATATATATATATATATATTGTGCGTGTGTGTGTAAATGAATAGTGTAGAAGACACACGTGCGTTTTTAGAATGAAACCATTATTCCGTTATTGGAAAATGGCTGTGCAAATACCGATAAAAAAAGGTAAATACCCGCGCTTGATGGAAAGGATCGGCATACATCATTTTTTTCTCTCTTATTTTATAAACGTAAATGCAGTGAAAAATTATGCATATTTTACAGGCGGGAATTATATATCATTTTTTTAAACAGGAATAATATGGAAGGTGTATAATGGGGAATGTGTTAAGTAGAAGAGTTATGGATGTCTACTTTCGGATATTTGAGTGTTTGCTAATTTTTTTAGCCCAAGACTCTTTTGTTTGTTTTGTGTTCCTCATCTTTATATCTTCAGCACCAATGGAAAGAATTTCATATATATATATATATATATATATATATATATATATATATATATATATATCACACACACACACACACACACTGTATATATATATATACACAGTATATATACTGTGTATATATTACACACACACATATGTGTGTGTGTGTGTACACTCGCATGAACGAACATAAAAAACATAAACCAAATATAGAGAACAAATCACATAGACACCCAGCCATTACACATTTTACGACTGAACAAGGGGTCCTTATATCGATCTTGAAGCACTGGTTTAAACGAATAAATGCAGAGAAGCATCTTTTCACATGATTTTGCAAAAAAAAAAAAAAGAAACGAAGAACAAAGAGGAGGAATTACATACGTTAAAAGATAACAAAGACCTTAAGATCCACTCCCGGCTAGCCCAGGAAAGAAACAGTTTGGAAAGAAAGTGAGAGAAAGAAGTCGGAGCAAGTTCAAATAAAGAATATTAAACACGGCCTTACCTCTTACAAACGCGTAAGGCTTTCGCACAGGGAAAGTATAATGGAAGCATACTTTTAGAGTTCTTTCACATCACACGTACGCTTATCTCGTGTACCCAGTTACTCGTTAGAGGAAATGTAAAATAAAGGGTATATTAAATACTATATACAATACGAGATATAATCTACAGTCTACACCATCAACTTCTTGACAGATTTTTTTATATCTATTTATTAAATAGAAGTCACTACAGTACCTCATTATCACATAATTTTTTCGTTGAATGCCTAAAATCACCGTATTGCTGAGTTGAATATTTTAGATGATTTTTATAATATTACAATTTCTCGCACTGGAACTAAGTGAAGAAGAGATACACTAATTCAGAGAACCTACCCTCTGGTCAGTACCTCTTAAGTGCTGTCACAACTCTGACAGTGCACAGCATTATGTGTTTCAGAAATCTTACTTCCGATTGTAAAACTACAAAATTATTCCCAAGTTTGATACACCACTATTTTTCTAAACGATATTAAGGCTTCTTCACTGTATCCCCCAAGTAGCATTCATTAAACTGAAGACATCTTTTTTGAGATTTTGACTTCCGAGAGTTCCCATCAAGTTCTCTGTCTTTACAAATGAGGTATCATCTGTAAACTCCCATTGTAAACTACCAGACCCAACTAGCATCTCCTACTACTTTTACGAACAAAAAGAAGCATTACCAACCCTAACCCCATCCTTACCAACTTTCCATATATCCATCTTGTATATAGGCTTCTTTGAAGGTTTGGACAAGAACGTTCTCATGCTGACAATACAGGGTGCGCTGAAACCATCTCCAACTTCCTACTACATTTGCCACAAAGGAATGTCACTGCTTTTGTACAAGGCTATTTAAAATGGTTCACCTGATTTCAAATGAGAATATTTTTTAATGTTACAAATACAGAGTGATTTGTGATACATCAACCAAAAGAAAAACTGTCCAAATTTTGTCTCTCACCTCATAAATGCTCTATGTGACTTCCCCTAGTTACACGAGCAACGTCGACACGATATTCGAATTCCTCCCATACTCGCTCCAGCATGTCCGTTGTCACTGACTCTACGGCAGTAACAATGCGAGTTCGGAGCTCATCCAAAGATGTGGGCAACGGTGGCACGTACACAGTATCCTTAACGTACCCCCAAAGGAAGAAGTCGCACGGTGTAAGATCCGGCGACCTAGGGGTCGATTTACAGCTCGAAAACTGCAACACACAAAACGCCTTCTGCTGTGCGGACGCCATTTTCACACTGACTGTTTGTTGCTAGGCTAGGCCACGGCGTGACTTTGGAGCCCTCTCGCGGTGATCTTGTAAAACTTGGAGATTTCCTCTTTCATGTGGTGTATGTCCAGTTGATGCACGGTTGATAGGTACGGAAGTATTCTCAGTTAAAATCGGATGAATCATTTTAAATAGCCATGTATTTAGAAATAAACACTGGATACCAAGAAAATTAATCTTCCTTCACATTTAATTAGATATTCGAAGGTTTTGAATGCAGACCCTACCAGCACCTCCTACTACATTTACTACTAAAGCAACATGAAGCTATTTCTTAATCAACCTAAATAACACCCGAATAATAATGATAATAATAATAATAATAATAATAATAATGATAATTTCTTAGTGGAAAATTGACAGAATTTATGTGAGATTATGACTGGGTAGAATCCCCGAAATTTTGGGATTATAAAAACTGAATAATAAATTCACAGCGAACGAGTGTAATAATAATAATGATCACTAATTATTATGAGTAGAGACGCAACACTCAGAAAACTAGTAAAAAGATCACATAAAACCTTTAATATTAAGGGTCATATTTATTGATTTATATTTAAATATTGGTTTTTATAGTTAATGATCATTAATGATAAATGATTAAGGAAAATGATCATAAGACATTTGATCAAACAGATGATCATAATAAATATACTTAGTCGCATAAAGTTCTTGCCAAGTGCTATAAATTTTATACATATCTATATATATACATTTTAACTGCAAACAACACACAGTATAATTAATGTAAAGAACGACGCTTGTGTAGAAGAACGTTCCGCAGAAGATGAGGAGGGAGAACGAACAAATGAAAATATATGTATAGTGCCAGGAAGGAGGGGCGACAAGCTTGACCTTCGTGAAATGAGGAATGATCGCTCGATAACATTTGAAAGGTTGAAAGGTATATCACAGACACGCGCTAACTACAGCAAACTGCGATCACAATTAACAATTAGCAAATTATTAAACAATTTATAAATTAAATAATTAATTAATTAATTAATTAATTAATTAATTCTTTAATCGTACAATACTAGTATAACATGGAAGGAATATGTCAATAATTTCCGGTGAATGGACACTTAAAGACAAACCGTTAATATGACCTTAATTATATAAATCTTTTCAGCATTTCTCGAACTTGAAGCGATGCATAGCCACGATAATTAAATTTATTAATTTTATCAGCTGAACGCGAGGCACCCAATTTCATAATTAATTGCGTAATTATTAATGAATAAAGGGGGCTACTTTTCATCCGTGAAAATTTCATTTATTTAATACATATTGGTTGGACATATTTTTATTATTATATATCATATATATATATACAGGGTGAGCCAAAAGTTAGGAAACATAGGAACTGTGCTTTTCAATGCAAATATATATATGTATAGTTGCATTGAAAAGTATAGTTCCTATGTTTTCTGACTTTTGGCCCATCCTGTATATATGTAGGTATAGCTAAATCGCCAAATTCCTCATACATTTTCATCGGTGGTCATTGAAGTTACAGTAGCTCCTACATGTGATGTTTTTCGTTTTTTTTTTCAAATTTTTAATCATTTACGTTAAGGTAGGGAGGAGTTCCATTAAAAAGATTAGAGTGCACTCTTTTATTGTATATAATGATTATCACTAGGGAACAACATTTTTGTTTCTTGAAAACTATTTGGTGTTTCTTATAGAACCTTTGATGCTGATTCCAAATATGGTTTCAGAATGTTTCTATCACCCATAGTGTTCGAGAAAATAATATTTCCATTTACTCAGAGTTTTCCCAAAATATTAGTTAAAATTAAGTGTACTAATTTAATTTTACTTTCTTTTTTTTCCAGGTTAACTATATTTAATAGTATTTTTGCATTAAAAAAATATAGCTATTTAAACAAACAGATTTTTAATAAAAAGAAAGAAATTTTTTTCAAGTTTTGCTCAAATTTTAAAATTTTTCATAATAGAAAAAATTGGTTTTTCATTCCAAAAGGTTTTCCGTGATTTCAATAATTTTCCGCCAGCATGAATCGAAACTGTATTAATCCCAGAGATACATTTTGCTACGTATGTGGAGAACTGACCATAATGGCACAGAGGAAGACGATGACCCCACTCGTGAAGAAGGCTTACGAACTTTATTTTGGATGTAAGGTAGGCGACCAAGACAAATCCTGGGCACCTCATATCTCATGCATTTCCTGTGCCGTCACTCTTAGGGTTGGATTAAAGGTACCCGCAAATCTATGCCATTTGCCATACCAATGATTTGGAGAGAGCCCAAGGATCACCTAACGGATTGCTATTTTTGCATGACTAACGTTTCAGGATTCTCTCCCAAAAATAAACATAAAATTCAATACCCAAATCTTGCATCTGCCATGAGACCAGTACTACATGACGATGATAACCCAATTTCAACTCCCCCAAAGTCATGGACACTGGATGAAGAGTCTGAAGTTGAACCAATGGAAATTGATGACACTAAAGATACAGACTTTCAGCAACCTGAATCAAATAAACCACGTATGATAACGCAGGTTATGCTGAATGATCTCGTGAGAGATTTGGACCTTCCGAAAAAGAAAGCGGAATTAGTGGGCTCCAGGTTACGTGAATGGAATTTGCTGGCAAAAGATACAAGCATATCGGCGTTCCGCACTCGCCAAAAAGATCTGATGCAGTATTTCTCCTCGTCAGGTGGTTTATGCTACTGTAATAATGTAAATGGACTGCTGTTAGCACTCGGTCATGATCACAAATCTAAAGATTGGCGTTTATTTATTGACTCTTCGAAGCTAAGCCTCAAGGTTGTACTACTTCACAATGGAAATAAATACCCTTCCATTCCTGTAGGGCACGCTGTCCACATGAAGGAATCTTACGAAAATATGAAACTCATCCTTCAGCAGATTAATTATGACCAGTTTCGTTGGTATATATGTGGGGATTTAAAAGTCGTCGCGCTTCTTCTGGGAATGCAGCTCGGTTATACGAAGTTCTGCTGCTTCCTTTGTGAATGGGACAGCAGAGCCAGAGATTCGCATTATTTTGTAAAGAATTGGCCACTTCGTCAAAAATGTATCCCAGGACTGAAGAATGTGTCTCATGAACCCTTAGTTGACCCCAAGAAAATATACTTACCGCCACTTCACATCAAACTTGGCATCATGAAAAATTTTGTCAAAGCAATGAACAAGGAAGATGAGGCATTCAAATATTTGAAGAAAAAGTTTTCACGACTTAGCGATGCAAAGATAAAAGAAGGGATCTTTGTTGGTCCCCAAATCAGAGAGCTCATGAAAGATCAAAAGTTTGATGATGCCTTGAGAGGTAAAGAAAGAGTGGCATGGGAGGCCATGAAGAATGTTGTCACAAATTTTCTAGGGAACATCAAAGTCTCTAACTATGAAAAAATAGTGCAGGACATGATTGAAGCATATAGGTTATTGGGATGTAATATGTCACTAAAAATCCATTTCTTGCACTCCCATTTAGATTTCTTCCCTGAAAACCTCGGCGACGTAAGCGATGAGCATGGAGAAATGTTCCACCAAGATATAGCTACTATGGAGAAACGCTGCCAAGGGAGGTGGGATCCGGCAATGTTAGCTGATTACTGCTGGACATTGATGCGAGAAGCTCCTAATGAAAACTACAAGAGAAAATCAGTGACAAAAGAAGTTTTAAGAAGAATATTTTAAATGCCAATCTGCCACTAATATAATTTTTATGAAGTATTTTTACTAACTTCTATACACTTTTTGAATAAATATTAAAATACACATTTCTCAGTAACCTTGGGTGATAGAGAAATTCTACGGCTATATTCGGAATCAGCGGAAAACATGCTATAAGACCGACCTGTTCACGTCCAAGAAACAAAAAAAAAGTTAAAATTTGTTCCCCAGTGTTATTTTTTCGAATTTCACTCACGTTAGCATTTTAATCAAAAAAATCGAAATAAAATTACTATTACTTCATGTTACCTCAGGATTTTACATACCCAGATTTTTTGTTTTATGTTATTTTATTTTAGGTTAGGTTGGATAGGTTAACTTAACGACCTAACTTAATCTAACCTAAACTAACCTAAATTGAACCCCAATAAACATCTACAACAAAATAGAAGTAGTAGCTATTTTCTGTGTAGGAGAAAAGAGATACAAAAAATAGCACCGAAGAGGAGCGAAAGTAACCTTTAGCGATATATATATATATATATATATATATATATATATATGCACGCCCACAAGAAAAATGAATCGCTTTTCATTTTTCCTTGTGGGTTTGCATCATTTATTTAATTCACGTGTTTGATTGTGAATATCATATATATATATATATATATATATATATATATATATATATATATATACACACACACACCATTAAACCACTCCACAGATACATCCAGGCTATACAAGACTATAAACGGCATTACCCACTCTAACAGCGGCATTCACACCTCACACGCAGCTGTCTGTCGCAGCCAAAATAATATCCCAACATACACACAGCAAGCTAACATTCTAGTTAATCACTACGCAAAGATAAGTCACTTAAACAGAGACAACAACCAGAAACATGCAGACAGACAAACAGCCAGACACAAGAAAACCTACAGACTCGACACAACCACTACACCCTTCAATACAGACCAGACCACCAAGATCATCAAAACCATTAAGAATTCGAAGGCTACTGGACCAGACAACATATCTAACATACACCTTAAACACTTGGGCCCACAAGGAATACTAGCTCTCACAAATATCAGCACATATTCATACCAACACTGTATTATTCCTGACATATGGAAACAAGGTAAAATTATTACACTACTCAAACCAAACAAAAATCCAACAGAACCAGCTTCCTATAGACCCATTACTTTACTATGCACACCTTCCAAAGTAACAGAAAGACTAATCTTACAAATCACCAACCCACACATTCCACTATCGCCTACTCAACATGGATTCAGACCTCACCACTCAACCACGACATTACTCACTAACCTCACGCAGCACATCATGGATGGCATCAACTCCAGACGACCAGCTCAACGTACACTATTAGCAACAATAGACATTAGTAAAGCATTTGATGCTATCCCACGCTTCCCTCTCATAAACAAAATACTCAACACAAACCAGAACAATAACACCAAAAGGTGGCTGAGCAACTATCTTTCAGGAAGATACTCACATGTCACATTTAATGGCAAGTCATCCAAAAACAAGATTTTTCCGAACTGGGTCCCTCAAGGCTCTGTTCTCTCACCAACACTCTTCAACTTATACATGCATGACATTCCAACACCCATAGATAACAAGTTTACATTATCATCATATGCAGATAACATCACTAACACCCACCCACAACAACATCGACACCGCTACAAATAACCTACAAACATACATAAACAGTATACAAGACTGGCTCCCACACAATAGACTCAAAGTAGCGCCCACAAAATCAACCATCACCTTGCTTACAAGCAACACAAAAGAACACCAGGTAATTCCACAGCTTACACTAAACAACATCAACATTCCACATACTCACAGGACCAAAATACTTGGGGTCACATACAACACATCATTATCTTTTGCAAACCACATTCAGGATATTAAAACCAAATGTACGTCAAGACTTAACACGCTTAAGGTACTAACAGGCACAAACTTTGGACACCAGCAGGAAACAACATCACTCATATACAAACAATATATTCGCTCAGTTATGGACTATGCTAGCCCATGCTGGGCACCCATTATCTCAAACACACACATAAACACCTTACAGACAATACAAAACAACGCACTTCGTATCATTACAGGATGCACTCAAACAACACCAATAGAACACCTGCACACAGAAACAAAAATACTGAAAGTTTGGGAACATTTAGACATGAGGGGAACACAATTCATGGCAGCAGCGACAACTAACCCACAACACCCTTGCCACTACATGTACAATCACGCACCGACACCTCGCACCATTAAGGTAACACCAGAGAGACATTATAACCAAATACTCCATTCCATACCACGCCCACAGACATCACACAGTACAGAAAACACACACACACACACACACACACACACACACCTAACCCACAAAGCACTGACACGACTCGGTCCGAATGCGGTCCTAGGTGCGAAGCCGCCACCCATTAACAGGTCAGAGATCAGCCTGAGCAGATCGGATCGAGTTAACTTAGCACGATTCCGATGTGGACATCACCCCAACTTACTAACATATAAACACAGACTAGACAACTCCATAGACGACACCTGCCACCTGTGCCACGACACACCACAAACAATTGAACACATTATGACAGATTGTACCACTCTAGCACAACAACGAACAAAACACAACATCACTAGTGCGCTGAACCTCTGGTCCACTCCGAAGAGGGCGATCGGTTACCTGCGTGCCGCCGGCTTGCTCGATCAGGGTGGGCTGATCGGCTAAACAACAACAACAACAACGTTTAAGAGACATGTGTTGATAGATTAAGTTTAAGTTTGAAGAAAGGTTTCACTGTTTTACAGAAAGCACCGTTCTGCCCATATGCATATTGAAGGTACGAACAACTCGCAGTATCATTGCCGAGTATATAGAGGGTTAAAGTACTGGCAAGGCTTCCGTAGGTAGTTCATTACCACTATCATAATCATAATCAATGTGTAGTCAAATTCATAATCATTTTATGTGCCTATTTTTTATACAGGAAGGAGGGGCCAAGGGCGAGCGCCCGCATAAACGCCCCTCCCCCCATGTCGTTAGTTTGCATTGCACACAATCCTGGCTCCATAGGCCCGCACGCATGCATGATTCATCAGGCAGGAGCAAAAACTACCATAAGTTTGGGTTTTCTCCCTAAGGCATATAAGTTATATATATATATATATATATATATATATATATAACTGCAATGACCGCGCAGTATATAAATGAATAGAAACGACATAAGTGTTAAGGAACGTCTCTGCACACGTTCGTTATCTCTCCTCCTCGTGTGCAGAGACGTTCCTTAACACTTATGTCGTTTCTATTCATATATATATATATATATATATATAGTATTAGAGTCAGTTGTGTTAGTTTAAATAAGTCAGAAAAACTACATTTTTAGTATAAACCTTGTCTAACCAAGTTATTAACACAAAATATATTAATTCTTTCACTGCAGGCATTTAAATTTGAGCCTAAACTACAAGATTTAACGTTAACCCCGATAAATATGTTGATTCACATTAAACACTATGAATTTTGCATTGCGTTTGAGACGCTAGTCAGTTAAATCTGTATCTAACTAACTTAGTTTATTCTTTAACGTTTGGCACGGCAACCGCTTGCCAGAAGGGGGTTACCTTTGGCTTAACTTCGGATCAAAACGCTACTAACCAAAGGAGATACAGAAAACAAATGTGGACTTGAACTCTAATTTAACAAAGTGAACTCAAACTAGTGGATTTACGCGGTTTTTAATCCTTTAAAAGTTTAGGTCATCCGACTTTGTAAAAAATTCTAACATGTTTAGCAATGGGTGTAGTATGAGTGCAAATTCCTCCTACAATTTCGTCGGTGATCGTTGAAGTTACATTAGCTTCATCATGTTATATCTTTTTGTTTTTTCAAATTTTTAATCATTTATGCTTGCACCGAAGTTAATTGGAGTATTATTATAAAGTTTAGAGAATGCGCTCTTTTATCGTATACAATGATAATTTTTTCAAATTTCACTCGCATTAGGATTTCGTGTTATTTTATTTTAGGTTAGGTTTGGTTAGGTTAACCTAACCTAATTTAACCTAATCTAAAGTGAACCTAAAAATAACATTTTGAACAACAAAGTAGTAGCTATTTTGCGTGTAGGAGGAAAGTAATACAAAAGATAGCACCGAATAAGAACAAAAGTAACTCTCAGCTATATAGTACACAAACACACATATATATATATATATATATATATATATATATATATATATATATTATATATATATATATATGCGGCGAAATCCATGGTTTTGGTTCAGTATTGAGATATTTCACGCAGGAAAATGAAAGCAGGAGTAGCGACGTTTCACTCCACTCACTGGAACATTCACAAGCTTTATTAAGCTTGAGAAACGTTAATAAAGTTTGAGAATGCTCATTCAATTTGTGTGCTTTAAATTCAGATAATTTTTATGCATGAAAGTGGTTTTTAGTATCTTCGGTCATGTTGTGTTCTTAACTTTTCACTTGGTTTCCCTCCAAGTGAAAAGTTAAGAACATTTAAAATATTAAAATTAAATTTTTTAATTTTTTAAATTTTAAATAAAATTTTTTTAAATTTTTATTTTAAATTTAAATTTTAAAATTTTAAATTTTCCGAGATTGAATAAAATCATCTGGTGTTACCCAGAACAAAATCAGTAAAGTGACAATGGGCCCTAAAGGGATAAGTTTAATAATAGTTTCTTAACCCAGTTGTTTTCATGAGTCACTTCTTTTCGTTTTAATTCATTATATATGTTTCTGGCAGGAATTTTTCTTTGTATGTTCTTCCAGACTTTCGTGGCTTTCTTTGAAGAAACATTCACGCAGTGGTTCGGATTTCCTCCCGAATGACTCCTGAAATCAATCCTGTTTGCGAGAGAAGTATTGTGATGAATGTGGCTACTTCATTTTGAATTCTGTCAGTTCTTATTGTTTAGCCCTTGATTGCAAATTTAAAGAAACAGGAGGATATTCCAATAATAATGAACGGACTGTATAGATGCATATAATATTTTCTCTACTATATATACGAGGGTACTTCAATAAGTATCCGCACCTTTTATTTTAGTGATGATATAGTATATATAATATACACTCGTAATAACGAGCCAAACTGAGATCTATAGGCTTATTTAGGCTAGCACCAGTATAGGCTTATTTAGGCTAGCAACAGTATAGGCTTATTTAGGCTAGCAACAGTATAGGCTTATTTAGGCTATTCGTAGTTGTCACATATCGTACGAGTAGTGAGCATGACTGCGCCGCTTTCAATTTGTATTCAGGAAAAACAGAGATCCGTGGTTCGTTTTTTGTGGGCAGAAGGTGTGAAAGGAGCTGAAATTCACACTCGTTTATGTGCTCAGTATGGGAATAATGCGTTACCACGGTGAAGTGTGTACGAATGGATTCAAATGTTCAAGGAAGGTCGGACATGTGTGACAGATGCTCAGCGCTCAGGACGACCGTCAACATCAACCAGTGGTGACAAGCAGGAAGAATCCAGAACCATGATTTTCGATGACAGAAGATTAACAATAAAATAAATTGCATCTTCATTAGACATCCGTCAAGGGTCAGCCTATTTGATAGTTCATGACATTCTTGGCTTTCACAAGGTTTGTGCAAGATGGGTGCCCAAACAGTTGACAGAAGAGCACAAGCGTAATCGTATGGACGTCTGCTCTCGTCTTTTGGCGCGGTATCATAATGAAGGTGAAAACATTTTGGAGCGCATTATCACTGGAGATGAAACCTGGCTCCATCACTATGAACCAGAAAGCAAACGACAGAGCATGCAATGGAAGCATCCAACATTTCCCGTTGCAAGGAAGTTCAAAGCGCAGCCGTCAGCAGGTAAAGTTATGCTAACATTGTTTTGAGATACACAAGGCCCTATCCTTGAACATTATCTAGAACGTGGAACTACACTTACTAAAGTAACAAGTGCATCGTATTCTGACATGCTTCGGAATGAGTTAAAGCACGCAATTCGCACAAAACGGAGAGGGAGATTGTCGGAAGGTGTTATTCTGTTACACGACAATGCGCGCCCTCATACCGCTGCACAGACTAGAAAATGCCTTCAAAAACTTAAATTTGAAGTTCTCGACCATCCAGCCTACAGTCCAGACCTGGCACCTTAGGATTTTTACCTGTTTGGACCACTAAAAGAGGCTTTGAGAGGTCAGCGATTCGAAGGCGATGATGACCTGAAGGAGACGGTGCATGACTGGCTACACACACAGCCAAAAATATTCTTTTGTGATGGCATTAGGAAGCTTGTAGATCGCTGGACTAAGTGTACTGAGAAACAGGGAGACTATGTTGAGAAGTGATGTGTTTATAATCTATCAGATGTGAAAATAAAATTGTGAAAATAAAAAGTGCGGATACTTACTGAATTACCCTCGTGTGTGTGTGTGTGTGTGTGTGTGTGTGTATATATATATATATATAATATATATATATATATAGAGCGACACACACACACACACACACACACACACACACACACACACACACACAGATTAGAGTCCTGAATTTCACAAACCAGTATTTTTCTTTTCATGGCCTGAATCGGTTTCAAAACTATTTCGCCAAAATCTGACTTCCTTTTCTTCTTAGCTAATCCATCTACAAAGTTAGATAAATAGGCACCACTTTTCTATCTAAAGTTGAGATTCAATCCCATAATCTTCTTAGCTTACTTTAATAGCTATTAACTACCTTTTCATCGAACACGTGATAATCGGCTTCCTGACCATTATAATCTATGTAGTTTCTAATACCAAATATGTAGTTTCTAGTCCCAAATATTTCACATTTTAGAAAAACTTCCAATACTTTTCTCTCACAAGCCAAAGAATCCATAAACTTGTGTAGCTCATTTTAATGCACAAATGGTCTAATTTCATCTGATATTAACAAATTATTACCACAACAATCCTTATGATTTACGTGAAACAATACCACTGAACTCTTCTGTTATCATAGCATACGAAGAGACCGGGTAATTGACCGTCTTTTTTTTTATGGTACGTTAATAGGTTCATCTTACTTGAAAATATTATAAAGATTGACAACTTATGGATCATGCAGGATAGAACTTCTTTGCATTTTATCTTCCAGTCAGGATGGAGGAATGATTGAAAGTTTTCCGTTAGAAAGATGCGGGTCTGTACGATGACCTTCAGAATCATGCAGTCTAACACCCGCATACTTATTTTTATTAGGTTTGGTTGAAGAATCTTTGCAAAAAAAGAAAAGAAATCACTTCAGTGATGCGAGAATCAGCCTGTAAAGGCTCGTTTGCGGGCGTATCGAAATAAAAATGGCGCATAAATTCAATGCTTTATTTATTTTGTGTTCATATCAAATGAAATTAAATATGTTTGAGCATCAGTATGAGCTACATACCAGACAGACATACAAGCGGAGACAGAGAGACAAACAAACAAATATCCCATAAGTTAATCTTCCATAACTATTCAACTTAATAAAAAAATCACATTTGCAAAAATATCTGTCTATACTCTTCATAAGATTCATTAGCAACAAACTTAAATTGATTATTACATTTTAACGTTGTTATCAATGCTATTAATTTATTTTTATTTGATCCTTCAAAGAAACACACTTCATTTCTACGCGTCTAATGATGCAATTTTAACTTAATTTCCCCTCTCCAATTTTAATATATTTTAGCTCATTTTTTTATATTATCTATCTATTTTGATTTAGCATTTGCCTGTATCTCTAATATATATATATATATATATATATATATATAATATATATAGAGAGATATATATATAGATATAGAGAGAGAGAGAGAGAGAAGAGACGAGAGAGAAGAAGAGAGAATTATTTTCATATCAAATGAAATAAATAAATTATCTATTATAATAGATAAAGATAAATTTAAGCAAACGTTTCATTTATGTAACACCATTACAAGAATGGAAATTTTTTTTTGCCAAATTTGAAAATCTTTACATTCTAAGTTAACATTTATTTATATTAGAGTCGAGTGATAACGAATGATAACGAATGATAATGGTTGTTTTCCGTTCCAAAATGGTTTTTGATATCGAGATGTCTTGAGAATATATTTGGATTTGTTGTTTCAGTAACTATTCCTATATCCGACTCTCTTGCTTATATTCAAGGTGAAAACGTAATTATATAAGGTATGACTGTATAGGATGATTACTTCCCATTCAATGTCATTCTCATTTCCGTTCCTATTCCCGGTCTACAAGTGAGAATGCACAAAGTGTGAGAGAGAGAGAGAGAGAGAGAGAGAGAGAGAGAGAGAGAGAGAGAAAAGCCTTTCTTCGTTCGGGAAACAATGTCACTATCATTCGCATTCGCAGTAAAGGTGCAAAATTAGAATGGCTAATATTTCCTAACCTGACTGAACTTAACCCAACCCATCCTAACTTAATCTAACCTGAACCAAAGCGAGAATGATGAATGAGAAGGCGAATGGCATAAAATGTGAATAGATCAATTTGAGAATTGCTTCTTTTGAGATTCTGACTCGCGGATTTCTCGCTTTTGGGCGCGGAATAAAATGGGAATGACATTGAGTGGGATGATACCGTATAAGGCAGCATTTCCCAAACTATGGGTAAATTACCCCATTGGGGTAATTTGGCTTTTTCAGTTGGGTAATTTGGTACTCTGCAAGTGCTTCTAAAGTACAGAAAGTGTATAAATAAACGACATGGCAGCACTGGGACTGGCT
>JAJOZX010001650.1:492500-505000 GCA_023014485.1 Bathynomus jamesi
GTATATATTTATGGGCATCTCGCCTTTTATCTTCATTCCCTGACGAGGTGTAGCTTTGAATACACGAAAGGCCTTGGAATCGTTTTTCTTTTTCCTTGTGGGTTTGCAGCATATATATATATATATATATATATATATATATATATATAACCGTTGATTTCAATGTTGTATAGTGTCTTCTAAAAGACTAAGTTTTTTTTTTCGGGGTACACATATTTAGGGGTGGGGGGTTGAGGTGGAGTTAAAAATAAAATTCCGCTGTTTTTGTAAATGTATTGAAGAAAATACTCTAAACACGTTAATAAATAAAAACATATCTTTCTTGAACACGTGCCCCTCGAATTTATACGTGTCCAGAATTTCGGAGTAAGAGAGAGAGAGAGAGAGAGAGAGAGAGAGAGGACGAGAAAAGTGTTTAGAAAAAAATTCGGAGCAAGTGTAGTTTACGTCCCCCTGTGGTGCCTAGTGTAGTTTACGTTCCCTTACATTATCCTAGTGTAGTTTGCGTTCCTCAACTTTGTCCGCGTAGACCTAAATTATAAATAAAATGTTAAAACTAACGAAAATATTACGACTTAACCTAACCAATCGTCGACTTAACCTAACCAATCGTCGACAATTAACCTAACGATTGGTTAGGTTAAATCGTAATATTTTCGTTAGTTTTAGCGTTTTATTTGATGGATTCATTTACAAAATGTCTCCTAAAGATCCTAGTGTAGTTTACGTTCCCCAACTTTGACCTAGTGTAGTTTGTGTCCCCTTTTGCGTCAGTGTGCTTTCAGAGGGCACACACGCAACACTCCTCTTTGTCTGTATAATAATTGGAATATACAAAGAAGTACACTGTATAAACCGAGTGGTCCCAACGAGGTTGTCTGTTTAAAAAGGGAGGTTAAAAGAAAGTAAGAAATTTTAAAAATAAATGAAAATTTTAAATCGAAGAGGGTAGAATCCGAATAAAAATTCTATAATACTTCTATGCGAAAATTCTACGATACTTCTATACGCTAAGAAATGCTCCTAATTGGGCGTTTAAGGCAAGGTGAGCATCTAGTCTCTTTTTAAAGGACTCGACCCAATTACTTTGAACTACTTTGGTTGGCAGTTCCACAAATTATGCGACTGAAATAAAAACACTTAACTTTATTAGAATTAAAATGTTTACCCACTAATTTGAGACCATTACCGCGAGTTCTATCTGTATTTATGAAGGTGAAATATTTTACGGAGTCGACATTATCAAACCTTTAAACATTTTAAACACCTGGATTACAGCTCCTCGAATCTGCTCTTTTACAAGCGAGAATAAACTTAATGTTTCTAGATGGGCAGCGTATGATATGTTATTAAACCTGGGAATCTTTTTTGTGGCTCGTCGCTGCACTCTCTTCATTATGTCTATGATGTCTTGTCGTAAATATGGTGGCCAGAAGTAAACGCAGTATTCCAGATGGGGATTTTTTCCAAATGGACGACCCCACGGGATTTAGGTGAAAATTTGTATACTAATAAATTTTTATATTCTAATAACGAAAATAACATTATTTTTCTGGAGAAATATGCGCAACATACGAAAAAAATTGCGGTTATATGCGCATTAGTTTGCATGGCGCTGCTTGGCGCATGACCATTATCTAGTTTACACCGCTCATGACGCCCGGATACGAGGTTGCTGTGTGGCCTTCGATTAAGTGAATGCTCGGTTAGATCAATTGAATGGCCGGTAAGGTCAACTGGGGACTTTTCTGAAATTTGGAGTGTTTCCTATTTTTTTGAAAATAAGATATTTAATGTAGATTTTTACGCTGATTTAAAAAATGTAAGTCTTTTTTTTGGAAAAATTATTATTTTAAAAGTTACACGGTGTTCTAGTTTACCTATAGTTACTGTATAAAAATCTTTTGCATGTTTGCATTGATTTATCATATTGTTAATACTATTTTTGATAAATTTCAGCTTTTCTATAGATAAATATAAAAAAATCTTATATAATGGGAGAACAAAATTTACAATCATTATTTTTGATAACTGAGGAAGAAGCACTGAAATGCTCGCAAAACGAAGGAATTATTTCAATGGAGAAAAAGTTTTCGAAAAAGCATTTTGTGTGTGTGAAGAAAATCGAAAGCCTATTTAATTGGCGTTGTCAAAAAGGAAAATGTAATGAAGAAGTAAGTGTCCGAAAAGGGACATGGACGGAAGGCACAAACATGCCTTTCAATAAAATACTGCTATTCATTTATTGCTGGAGTAAGTATAAAATTTCGTGAAGAACTTTACATTGACCACAACACAGTTGTACACTTCAGCAACTACTTAAGAGAGGTAAGTAACCTAACCTAACATAACCTAACATATAACCTAACAAAACCTAACACAATGTCATTACTCCAAAAAACGACTTACATTTTTGAAATCAGCGTAAAAATCTACATTAAATATCTTATTTTCAACAAAATCGGAAACAGTCCAAATTTCGGAAAAGCTCCGTCAACTGTACGCCCTTGACGATTGGTTAGGTTAAGTAGTGATATTTTTGTTAAAACTAACGAAAATATCATGACTTAACCTAACCAATCGTCAAGGGCGTACAAGTTGACCTAACCGGGCATTCAATTGACCGGGGGCAACTCGCAAGTAGATAGATCACAGCACTGCATTATCATATGCTCACACTACAAAAATAATATTCAGACTAAACTAGGTTTAAGCAGGCAACAAATAAACATTAATAACAACAACAAAAATTAGTTTATGCGAGTTCGTATGGAGAGAAAGGTATGCAAATGAAGATTAATTTTTTAAAAATATTATTAAATATTGCAAATTTTAATAAATAAAGGATATTATCTGCGTTTTATTGGACCTTTTCCAGTTTGTGTACCGTTTTTCATATAATTTATTTTTGAGAATATTTTTGTTAAAACTAACGAAAATATCACGACTTAACCTAACGAATTATCAAAGGCGTACAGTTGATCTATTATTAATTATAACATTGTTCGTTTCTGGAATAGTATTTACTATTTACTAATAGATCAACTGGGTGCTCTTCCAGCATGTGCTCTACCGCGAAACTGTGATCTACCATATTCCAATACGTGCTCTACCGTGAAACTAGCCTTATAAGGCTAACTAACGAAAATATCATGACTTAACCTAACCAATCGTTAGGTCAAATATACGCCCTTGACGATTGGTTAGGTTAAGTCGTGATATTTTCGTTAGTTAGCCTTATAAGGCTAACTAACGTACCTGCTGCTAATCCGAATAATCTAAGGTAGATCACGTATTGGAATGTAAATTTTAAGGTAGAGCACATATTGGAAGAGCACCGATCAACTGTACGCTCTTGATAATTGGTTAGGTTAAGTCGTGATATTTTCGTTAGTTTTAACAAAAATATTCTCAAAAATAAATTATATGAAAAACGGTACACAAACTGGAAAAGGTCCGTTTTATTTTGTAAAACTCATTACATAACACCACATAATTTAAATAACGTTCATGCGCCATGTAAACTAGTGCGCATATGAATGCAATTTTTTTTCGTATGTTGCGCATATTTCTCCAGGAAAACAATGTCATTTTCGTTATTAGAATATAAAAATTTATTAATATACAAATTTTCAGCTAAATCCCGTGGGGTCGTCCATTTAGAAAATATCCCAAGGAATTATATGCTGTTTGCATTATTTTTTCTGGATATAAATTCAAATGCTCTACCAATAAATCCTAAGATTCTATTTGCTTTTGTAACTGCTTCGATACATTGCTTACTCGATTTAAGGGTGTCGGCAACAATAATACCTAAATCTTTCTCTTCCATAAACACTCGTTAATGTATTGTCGCGCATAAAATACTTTTCTTTAACATTGTTTCTATCGATATTCAACGTTTTACATTTATCTATATTAAAGTTCACTTGTCAAATTTCTACCCACTCTAGTAAATTATTAATATCTTTTTGAATCTGCAAACATTCCGTTGCTGATTTTGTTCGCCCCCCTACACACACTTTGGTATCATCCACAAATTTTGAAATTATTTTCTTAATTTCTATGTCGATATCATTGATGTAAATAATAAAAAGAAGTGGTCGCAGAACTGATCCATGAGGCACGCCGCTAGTTGCATTTATCCAGTTAGATACTTTGCTCTTAATGACCACTCTTTAGGTCAAACTAATGGGGCGATAATTTTCGGGAAGCGATTTGTCTTCTTTTTTTTTAAATATTGGCGTAGAGAGTCGGGTAAAACTTATCTGGACTTAGAGTTTTCTTAAGATTAATTTTACTTCTCTGGCCGAGAGAACTTCACTTTCACTAATGGTAAAATCGTGAAGCTTTAAATGATCGTCATTGAGTATGATTACGAAAACGGGAATGTGTTCCATATTTTCGTTAGTAAACACGGAAGAGAAGAATTTATTAAAAACTTCCGTCATTTGTAAGTCTTTATAAATTTGTTCGTTGTTTTCGCTTATGAGTGGACCAAGAGGCTGTGGAAAAACTTTTTTATTCCGAACATAATTATAGAAGTCCTTCGGATTCGATTTAATTTGGTTCACTCTTTATAGCTCATAGTTGCGCTTTCATGTCACGAAATTTAACTATTTTAAAATCCAAAACTTATTCCGTATTATAAACATTAACTTTAATTTCAAGTGTTATTTGCCCATGATCACTGGTGGAGAAGTAGTCTCCTACAAAGATATTACCAGTTAAGTCTATAGGTCTGTACTTAAAACTGAATCTAGAATCTTGAGATCTCTAGTGGGATCCTTGACCATCTGAAAAAGTGAACTTTTGAGCAAACTATCATATAATCGATGGTCAGAATTAGACTGTAAAGGACCACCCCCAACTCCTGCAAAGTAAATTAAGATCTCCCATAACTATCGCATCATGTTCACTACTTGCATAAAAAATTAGTTCTTGAAGTCTATTACCAATATCAACAGTCTGAGATGGAGACCAATATGCTAAACCTTATAATTAATTTTTTTCACGAGTTGTCCTTAATTTCAACGAACATCGCATTTATATTATTAGTTACTGCAAAATTTTGAATTACGGGTTTTAAGTGTGACTGAACGTATAGTACTGCACGACCACCCTTTCTTTCCATTCTATCATTGTTAAATATCTCATAACCAGGGATATGATATTCTCTGAGAAAATCTACACTCTAAGAAAACCTCTACTCTCTGTATTTAACCAGGATTCACTAATTGTTACAACCTCAAATCTTTGGTCAAGGAGAATACTTAATAGTTCATCAAATTTAAATCTTGAACTTCGACCGTTAATGTAAAATACATTTATAAAATTTTGTAGTAATTACTTTCATAGCTGTAATACCTAATTACTGTACTTTAGATGCTATTGCACTCCAACTGAACTGATTCTCAGATCATGTTCTGAAAGATACTGTTACGTCCTCTTTGAAGTTTGATCCATTTTAAAATTCGGGAACTTGACAAATGTGAAGAAATTAATCGAATTAAAAACAACTTCGTTCAGTATTAGGCTTTAACTTGAAATCTAAAACGCGCCGTGGACGGGTGACATTTTCATTTCGATAAGAGTTAATCCAAACTGAGAGAGAGAGAGAGGTTAATAGTTAACTTTGAATTACTTGAGATGTGAACTTAAAAAAAAAAAAAACACCACCACGCACTTTCATGCTTACTTAGACAAATATTTGAGATTTTTGCCCTCAGTACTCAATGGTTTTAGATAGACATCCTTCAATATCTTTTATTTCATTGGTTAACTAGTCTCTAAACTAGAATGTACAGTTTTCTTATTAAATGGGTATTCAGATTTAATATAAGGTATAATTTATAATAATATGCCTTGGCTTTGCTTCCGCCCGAATTGTTCATTCTGACGAAGGTCAAGCTTGTCGCTCTAACTTAGACCTACAGTTTAACGTGGAATCCCAACAACGCCCCACCAGCAGGCAGCCCAGCGCCTTAACCAATAGGCTGCCTAGTAGGGTGTTTCACGGTAATAGGATCAAAATTTCATAATGTTCAGATTGCCTCGCATACCTCTTGCCCCAAATCTATTTAGAATAGAAGTAAATCCAGCCAAGTTTCAATAAGTTTCAACAATATTTAAAGGTTGCACCCTCTACCAACTTTATTTGACATGGGTGAAACCATAAACAATCTCACACTATTACAGCGCAAGAAAAGCGGCAATTTTATGGGACGGTTATGTACAAACTGGAAGCCAATCAGCATAGAGTTTACCATATAAGGAACGGAACCTTACGTACAAACTGTCAGCCAATCAGCATAGATTTACCATATAAGGAGCGGAACCTGCAAATATCATCCGATTTTGCTAAAATTTGGCTACTCACACTTTTATGAAATGGAAATGGGGCATGGGGTATATGGTCTAAAATAAAAAATTTGTGATTTGTGAAACACCCTACTACCCAGGGTACCCATTTATTTACCAACCAATTTTTTTATTGTGTGGAAGGATGAGCAGCTGGGTTTTACCAAGCGCCGCCTGCCGTCATCGGATCTCGATCCCGGGGCGGATGGATTCGTAGTCAGCGACGCTAACCACTACACCACCGAGGCGCATTTTATATATACTGTATATATATATATATATATATAATGCGGCTCGGTGACGGCAGGCAGCGTGCAGCAAAACCCAGCTGTTTATCTTTCCACACAATAAAGAAATTGGTTGGTAGATACATGGGTACCCTGGATAGCCTAGTGGCTAAGACGGACGCTGGATCATTAGTGAAGCGTGGCTCGAATTCCGCGTTAAACTGTAGGTCTAAGGTGGAGTGACAAGCTTAACCTTCGTCAGAATAAACAATTCGGGCGGAAACGAAACCAAGGTTAACCAAGGGATATATAATATATATATATATATATATATATATATATATATATTGATGTATAAATCATGAAATAACATTAAAAGATTTCTGAATTTGTTGTAAAAATTTAACTGAGGAAAAAGGACTTTCGTAAAATAATATTTCTTATTGCGATGCCAACTTCCACGGTTCGTTAGTTAACCATATCCTTCCTTTCAAAGTTTTACTTTTCTACAGAAGTTCAGGCTTGCAAGTTATGTATATATAGATATATATATATATATAGATATATATATATATATATATATATATATATATATATATATATATATATATATATATATATATAGACTATATACATATATATATATATGGCGTTCAAGAAAGGACTTTGAACCTTATGAACCTTATGTTGTTTCGTGTGTTGGTCTCTCTTCACACGGAGGTCAAGCTGGTGGCCCCGCTCTAGGTCTGGCCTGGTGGAGGAGCGAGTTACTTTCTTGCGCTCTCCACCGTACATAGCCAGGCACGCCCGGCTCATCTGGTACTGTCCTGAGCCAGGCATCCAGTCTTTTCTTGAAGACTTCAACTTTGACCCCCGTTACGTTTCTGAGGTCCTTAGGAAGCTGGTTGAAAAGTCTTGGCCCCCTGACAACCAAGCTATTTTCCTTCAGGGTTGAGGAGGTCCCTTGTCGTGCTTTTAATTTGGGAACACTACGCATTCTGCCTTTCCTATTTTCCAGTGTTGTTTGAATGGTAATTGGGTTTAGTTTTAGGTTTGGTACCAGTTTTTCGATCATTTTCCATATGTAGATTATGATGTACTCTCTCTTCTTCTTTCCAGTGAGTACAGATTTAGTTTACGTAGTCTTTCCCAGTAGTTGAGTTCTTTGCAGCCATCAATCTTGGCTGTGAAATGCCTTTGCGTTTCTTCTAGTTTATTAGTTTCTTCCTTTTTATATGGGGACGTCAAAACTGAGCAGTATTCAAGTTTTGGTATAATCAGTGTTTTTAGCAGGGGAATCATTACTGTCCTGTCCCTTCTATTGAACGTTCTTAGAACCTGTCCGGCGACTCCTTTTGCTTTATTTATCGCTATCTGATTTTGTGTTTCGAATTTCGCATCATCTGTCATTATTATCCCGAGATCAATCGCTTTCATGCTTCTCTGAATTTCCTGTCTATCTGGAGCATAATATGCAGTCTGTTTAAGTTCTTCTTTTCTACCATATCTCAAGAGTTGAAATTTCTCGGCGTTGAATGACATGTTGTTGTCTTCTGACCATTTGTATATTTTGTTCGTGTCCCTCTGCAAGGCCTCCACGTCATGTACATCGCTGATTTTTCTGCTGATCTTTGTATCGTCTGCAAAGGATGTTACTATACTATTGCTGTTTACTCCGCTGTCTATGTCTGTTAGCATGATAATGAACAGGAGTGGGGCCAGTACTGTCCCTTGTGGTACTGAGCTGCGTAGTTCCGATTCTGATGATGATATACCTTGAATTTTGACGACCTGCAGACGATCACTAAGGAAGTTTTAGATCCATTTTCCCACTTTGCCTGTTATTCCCATGTCTTTAATTTTATGTCCTATTATACCATGGTCACATTTATCGAAAGCTTTAGCAAAATCTGTGTATATAACATCGTAGTTGTCATTGCCTTCCAATGCATCTAGGATATTGTTGTAGTGCTCTATTAGTTGTGATAGGCATGATCTACCTAATCGGAATCCATGCTGATTTTCGTTGAATCTTTCCCGTGTCTCCAGGAAATCATAAATTTTCTCTCTAACTATTCTTTCAAATACTTTGGTGAGGTGGGACGTCAATGACACTGGTCTATAGTTCTTTGCTTGAGATCTGTCCCCTCCTTTATATATAGGGACAATGTTTGCTCTTTTCAAGATGCTCGGTATTTCCCCAGTGTCTAGGGATCTTCTCCATATCCAGTATAAAGGTGTAGCTATTTCATTTTTACAGTTTTTAATCAATAATGCGTTCCAATTGTCCGGACCTGCAGCTGAATGTAGTTTCATTTGTTCTATAGCTCTCGCTACATCTTCTGGTGTAAACTCAAAGTCTGTTATATACTCTCCTTGCAATTCCTCTTCAAAGAATGCATTTATGTCAGGTATCGCTTTGTCACTTTTTGGGGTACTGAAAACTGATTCATATTGAGCTCTCAATGTATCAGATATTTCTTTTGGATCGTCGGTTAGTTCATTATTTCCCGTCCTTAAGGGCCCAATAGCGGCGCGCGTTTTTGTTTTCCTTTTTGCATAGCTATAGAAGTATTTTGGATTTTCCTTTATTGCTTCTACCGCCTTTTCCTCTTCCCTCTCTGTATGGTCCTTAATCAGGGCTTGTATTTCCCTATCGATACCCTCCAGTTTTTCTTTTATTATTTTCCTGCCATTATCTCCGCAGTTTCCTAACTTCGCCTCCACTCTCTTTCTTTTGCGGAATAGTCTTCTCTTTTGCCTTTCTAGCCAGCTCCTCTTTCCTTTTGGCTGTGATTTCGGAGCATATTTTTCTAAAATTCTCAGCGTTTTTTCCTCCAAAGTTGTTAGCATTTCTTCGGTTGTTTTATTCTCGAAAATTGTTCTCCATTCTATTTGGGCCATGTGCGATCTGATTGCTTCCCAATTTATAGTCTTCGAGTTTAAGTTAAAGGCCCCGAATTTACTTCTTTCCACAATATAATTATTTCTGTATGCTGCAAGTTACATTAACTATTTTTTCATGAAAGTAAATTATGAGGTTAGGAAATTTTTCTTAATAAAGAATATTTTCAATATAATCAACAGTGAACTCAATAATTTGATTTAAATGGCTCTGAAAGTCTGAACAGTTCCTGCTAAAATAGCTTCTAGAAGTAATTCTATTTGTTGCAGCTGCATTTTATTTTGAACCTAGTAAATATCCTTACAAACCTAGTAAATATCCTTACAAAAAAAATGGACATTGATTTATTGTCATTTTCTTCCAGCAGGATTGTGTTCGTCCGCATACGTCCAATAATGTGGATTTGGAGTCTTTTACGTAACTCCGGGGAACAGTCATAAAGGCTGTCTTCCGGAGCTACTCCCAGTCGAAACTCGTCCAATAATGTACTGCATTCATGGCCGTAGCTACCTATGAGGTCACCGAGGTCCGGACCTCGGTAATTATTTCCTAAAAAAAAAAAAAGAGACTGAACCGTTCTCCGTGTATGAAACGCATATTACCGCTTTTCTTTTGAAAAGAGGGAGCGTCGAGCGTTTTGTGTTTTGTGTTTAGTGTATAGCTTGGGTTGTGTTTGTAGATGTCATTTTGGTCTGAATTTTGCTCGTCCCGCCGCGCTCGAAAAAAATCTGGACCTCACTAATTTCTAAACCCTAGTTACGGCCCTGACTGCAGTTATCGTACACATATTTTGAAGAAAGGGTAATTTCTAAAAGTTACAAAGGGAGATATAGTTACGGCTGGCCTTGGCCACTATACTTCCCCAACCTTAATCCTTGTGATTATTTTTTGAGGGAGTAATGAAAGGACAAAGTCTACAGGATAATTCAAGGACAGTTGATGAGCTACAAAATTAAATACGGTTGTAACAATTGGAAAAGCTATTTTAGGAAAAACTATTCAAAAGTTCAGAGCCCCTTTAAATCAAATTATTGAGGTCAATGTTGATCATATCGAAAATATTTTTCATTGCAAAAATATTACAAAAATATATAATTTATTTCCATAAAAAAATGGTTATTGAAACTCACACACAGAACGAGTTATATAGTCATTAAAAAAAAAAACAGGCCTGCGAATGAGAACTTTGTAAGAGTTGTTTTCTTACTAATAACTGATTTTATATAATTCAACTACGCTGATTTCGAATAAGGTGTCCATTTTTTGTATCACGTAAGGATTTTCTGCAAACTGGAAGGGAAAAAACAACAACATAAATAAATATTACTTATTTCAATTTACATTAGGTACCTATTTCGCTTTGTTATACTAATTACAAATGCAAACAACTTTAAAAAGAAAGAAGACTATTAACGTCAATTACATATTCATCTTTATTTGTCCCGAGTTTTCTTGCGAGATCTATGCCTTTTAGTCTCGAAAGTACGCGCTGTTCCTTTTCTTTTATGTAATAATTCTGGAGTATCTCGTTTCACCATCCCGCAGTAATCAGCCATCATGCTGATGTCCCACCTTCCCTGATATCTCTTCTCCATTTCTTTGATGTCTTGGTGAAACCAAGCATTTATAGGCAGTAGTTTTTAATCCAAATTTAATGAAAATTACTTACATATGTAATATGACATATGACATTTTGTGAAAAATCTGTACGTGATGGCGAAAAATGAATATTATTTTCCGAATTAGCGTGCAAAAATTACTATATAAGTGATAAAATATTTCGGACAACAAAACCATCGCAGTCCTGTGATAATTAGTTCCCTCTTGAACGCCATATATATATATATATGAAAGCAATTATTGCAGTTTTAATAATGTGCACCGTATATAATTCATATTAGTGGAATTGTCTTTCAGTATTATACGTTTACACTTTAAACTTAATGCTTTTATACCAAATGAAAAATATGCGAGCATTACCGTTGTGTATTTCAATGAAACAGACATTAGTATTATTAATTCTTATATTACAATATTAAACAGAGACGTCAAACTAAATGAAAATGCATATCGAAATACGCGTGAATCACCTTTTAGGGAAACTTTTGTATATTTTACGCGTTCTACACCGTTCACAGGCTAAAAAATGATTGGTATTCGAGTGTGTTGAAGAGCGAAATGTCACTATATAGCTCGCTCATTATCTTTAATTACTTATAAAAGCAAACGCTCAAGCGATGGTTTATTTATTCAGAAGGGTAAAGGATATTTTCAGGTTTATTTCGCTGATACAGAAATTTCTAAATAGAATTCTACAGTAATTTTTATTCGCTAGAAATGGAAGATTACAGTAATTGTTTCTCCTCATTTTCATTTTTTGATTCTGTATTTTAATTTAATTTATTTTGTATTTTCCTTATAGAAAGGGGCTTGTTTGTGAATATGAACATATTCTGGTAGCCAGTCATGAAAGGGTGGAGGCAAGGCATAAGTTGATTTTTTTTCGACCAATGTCAATTTTTTTAATATCCTTTTAGTTCACTATTTGCCCGCAGTTGTACATCATTCAAGAAGAAGGCCAAAAATTGTTGGGATTTACCATAAACAGCTGTCAATATTTAATCGTAGAGGTAAGCAAATATTCTGTCTCTACGAAACAAAAGAAATATTTGTTCCAGCGAGACCACGGTTCAGTAATTTTCCAGAGTGTGACAAATAATATTTTACAGTAGATAAAAAGCGGAAGTTCCGTTCATAATAGCAGTGGTCTGAATGTACGTGAGAGAGCTTTCCAGTTAAGTGGTTTATTCGCAATGAAAGCTTCCGAAATACGAAGACTTTTCGGATTTCGCTTCTTGGAGTGACCAATGGAGAGGCTAATTGGACGGAATTAATATAGACGTTGCTAAATTATATATTATTATTACCTCTCAGTGAAATTCGTAGAGAGCATTTTGATGATTCTAAGTTAATGTAAATGTCACGTCCCTTCGTTCGAGAATGTTTGT
>JAJOZX010001650.1:510000-737500 GCA_023014485.1 Bathynomus jamesi
GAAAACGTTTGTTTCTGCCACGATATCAGTGGTCTGATGCAAGGGATTGGCTGTCGCTATGATCCAAAAGAATGGAGACTGTTCATTGACTCTAGTAAAGCTAGCCTTAAAGCTGTATTACTGCACAACGGCAATGAAAAAACTTCAATACCTGTAGCACATGCCACTGGCCTTAATGAGACTTATGAATCGATGAAACTGCTGCTAAGACTCATCAAATATAAGGACCACACATGGAATATTTGTGGCGACCTTAAAGTTGTATCATTACTTCTTGGGTTACAGTTGGGCTACACAAAGCATATGTGCTTTTTGTGTCTATGGAACAGCAGAGATGACAAGAACCACTACAAAAAACATGATTGGCCATCTAGAACTGAACATGTTGTTGGTAAATACAATGTGAAACACCCAGCACTTATTGACCCTCAGAAAGTACATCTTCCACCACTTCACATTAAACTTGGCCTTATGAAAAATTTCGTGAAGGGTATGGATCATCAAGGTAGTGGTTTCCAATATTTAAAGGATAAATTCAAAGGAATATTGACAGATGCTAAGCTAGAAGCTGGAGTTTTCACTGGACCACAGATCCGCAGTGTCATCCACGACTCATCGTTTCCATCTAACCTAAATGAGAATGAACTAGGAGCATGGACATCTTTCGTTGAAGTTGTCAAAAATTTTCTTGGAAACCACAAAGCTGAAAACCACCGTAAACTCGTAGAAAACATGCTTAAATCTTATGAAATAATGGGATGCAGAATGTCTTTGAAAATTCATTTTTTACATTCTCATCTTGACTTCTTCCCGGCCAACCTTGGGGCTGTAAGTGACGAGCATGGTGAGCGCTTCCACCAACAGATCTCAGTTATGGAAAACAGATACCAAGGTAATTTCAACCCAAATATGATGGGAGATTATTGTTGGTTCCTGCAGAAGGAGAGCTCGTCATCCTACAAGCGACAAAGGAAGAGGACACACCAAAGTTTCACTTAAGAACAGGAATTTGCCTTTCAGTAGTAACAACAAAATACTAACGCGCTTTGGGTGGATGGTTGGGCGCAGGGGTGGTAACTCCGCCAGCGGAATTCCGCTGTCTGTCTTAAGCCAGAATAAAGGAGGAAAGACATCCCTGTTCACTAATTATTTAAGTATGCTTAACATAAAACGTGGCACGGAAAAGTAGCTTAGACGGCTTTCGTAATAGAAGCGGGTGAGAAAAAAAATGAAAAATAGGGGTTTTCGGTTACACAAAATCTGGACGTGATAGAGAAATTTTGATATCAGATCTGAAATCAGCATCAGCGCTTTAGTAGGAATCAGTAGTTCAGTGTCTGTAACAAAAAAAAAGTTGAAATTTGTCGCCTAGTGTAATTAATTAAGTTTACATACATACATACATACAAAATTAAGTTTCAACAATTTGTATTATTATTCTTTGATGTATTTTCTGTTTGTCAAAATTTTTTTTAGCTGTTTTTTTAAATTTATGATAATTCTTTACATACATAATTTTAGGTAGAATAGAACCGGGTTTAAACTGTATTTTTAAATGCAGTTTAACGAACATTAATAATATTCGAACTAGGCAGTCTCGATGATTTACTTTTCTCAAGAGAGATTCGTAACTTGAGAAAGAATGATCTCATCGTGCATGGATCTTCAGAAAAAAAAATAAAAAATACGCGCGTTGCATTTCGGTGTATCTTTTTTTTTTTTTAACTATTTTAAATGTGAAGTTGTAGAAAAAGTTTACCTATAAAATTAAATCTATATAAAAAATACGAAACATTTAAAAATTCATAATTGGTTGGGAAATAAAAATTCAAAAAATTCAAAATTCAAAATGTCTATTCAGAAAAGAATACAAGTGACAGAGTTTTATTACAATTTTTTAATATTTGATATGACATTAATATATTCACAGTACTCTTATCTGAATATGCCGTTGGAAATATGGAGGTTTTTTAGGCAAAATTAATGGCATTTAGTTTATTTATTATATAAAAATAGTGAAAGTGGCAAGTGATAGTAATAGTGATAACAAAAAAAAAAAAAAAAAAAAATAATAATAATAATAATAATAATAAAAAATACAATATAAAGTTCACAAAATGTTACATAATTTTCAATTCAATGATTTATTGTATATTTAGTAGAAAGTAAATGTTTCTTAATAAAAAAAGAAAAAAAAAAGAATAGATTACGAAATTAAAGTTGCTTAATGAAATTAGCATATTTTAAATAGTTGATTACAAAATGGCAACTTCGTTATTATGATAAAAATGGCAGTAATGAACTTATACATCAGTAAGAGTTAATGAGGTGCTTTTTAGTGATTTGCGAAATACATTTAGTGATGAAGCCTGCCTGATATGCATTGGAATTGCATTCCATACATCTGCTCCTTTGAAAGAGAGTGTATTTCCTGCAGTTTCTATTGTATAATTACAGTAGGTTTGTGTATAAAATCACTGGCCAGTCTGGTATTAAACGATGGTGTATTTGATGGAGGGGGTGAAGGGGTGATTACTCTTTGAATGGGTGATGTATGCCTATTTTTGTTGATAACTTTGAACATGTTAACAGCAACAATGAATTTGTATAAGTAATTTAGTTTTAAAATATTTAGCTCTTTAAACATTGGAGAAGCGTGATTTTGTCTGTTGTCATTATTTGAGAGCGTTTGCAGATATTTTTTATGAATACTTCCAACGGATGTTTTATATATTTCTTTGAGCTACCCTATGTTGTAATTCAATATAATAAATGTGGATGGATGAAGGAATGATACAGGGTAAGGAGTGCGTTTTGAGGAAGGGTCTTTTTTAGTTTAAATAATATGAAGAGAAATCTTCATATTTTTGGATTTGATTCGTTATACATAACTTTTGAAATTTATTTTTTCGTCTACATTAATGCCAAGCACTTTAACCTCATTCACCCTTGTAAGAGTAGTATTCCCAATTTTTATTTGACAGTTTGTATTAATATGTTTTGTGGTAATAATCATATAAGATGACTGTGTCAGGTTCAATAAAAGTTTATTAACACACATCTATTTATACACATATGCCTGTTCGTTTCATTAATTAGAAAGTCTGCGTTATGATAGGAAGAAGTAAGTGTGGTACTATCTGCGTATTGCACGCAATTTAATGTGGCAACTTGAGAGATGAAAATCGTTGACCTGAATTAGAAATGGTAATAGGCCAAAAATAGATCCTTGTGTGACTCCACTAGTTACCATCGCCTTGTCGGATAAATTATCTTTTAATCTGATGTACTGATGGTGATTTGACAGATATGATTTAAACCAATCGAAGATATCTCCTCTTTTTCCGTATATGTGAAGTTTATTTAATAAGATTTCATGCGAAAGTGTATCAAAGGTTTTTGACAAGTCGAAGAATATCAAAGCAGTTTTTTTTTTTCTGGTTTAATTTCTTATACACATTTTCTAATAGCATGTTTATGATATCTTCCGTTGTCCCCACTACTAACCCAAATTGTGGTTTAGTTCAAATATCGTCTTTGATTAGGAATTTGGTAAGTTTATTGTACACGATTTTTTCAAATACTTTACTTAAAGTTGGCAATTGAGAACTGGGAAGATTAGTGGATGGAGTGTTTCAGCTTCCCAACTTAAATACAAGGCATACACCGGCTTCTTTTAGACTGTCAGGAAATATACATAGTGCTGGTGTGATCCATTGGTTTGTATTTAGTTTTTTTATATTACGTTTGATTTAAGATGAAAGTTTCTGTTGAGTATATTCATTAGTGTGTTTGAGAATGCTTGAAATTTTGTTCTAATGCCATGGTTACTTTCGGTTATTTTAGTCTGGTCAAAAGTTGTTATTTCTGTCAGGAACTTTAATTTGTCACTACAGCTGTAAGATCTACGGTCAACTTTTATAGTTTCCTTTGCTAAGAAATGGGTGATTAGCATAGTGCATGTAGAAAAGTGATCTGTGATGTTTAATATAAATGTACCCAAAATGCAGTCAGGTGGGGATCGCACACATATCTAATCAAGCAGAGTCGAATTTCTAGTGTCATTGTGAAGTCTAGTTGGTTTTGTAATAACTAATTTAAAACCACTTGTAGTCATGATGTTGTGGAGGAAGCTCGAGTTATTATTTGAATGTTCTTTTGTGAGATCAATATTTAAATCTCCTGCAATAACACAATTGTTACCAATTGGAGGTTACCAATTGTTACCAATTGTTACCAATATAATTGGAGGTTAGAATTCTATCGATATTTGTAATAAAAGTTGGTACGTTTCCAGTTGGTGGTCAAGAAATGCCTAAAATTGAATACTGGGTGTTATGAATAAACACTTCAATTACAAATGTTTCTTAGGTATTGTTTATGCTTGTCATTTCTTCAATATTTTCACTCTTGTAATTGAGTCTACAAATATAATTACACTTCCTCCCTTATTGTTAGTCCTACATACATGGTAGCTTGTTTACACCGAAATATTAAAAAAGATCTTATTATTTTCATTTAATCTAATCACTAAAAACAAATAATTTTTTTCTTCGATTTTTTGGGCAAATTAATTTTCCACCCAATTATGAACTGTTGCGGGATTTTGTAAATTTTCAGTCCTTTTTAACCACACTTTTTATTTGCTCGATCAACGCTTTTTCTTTTTCCCACAACAGTAAATACACCAATATATACCAATATACACACACACACACGCACCTGTCTGTAAAAATTAATTTATTTTTTATTGTTTCCCTCTCGAGCCGAAATAAACATTTTCAGCAAAGTATTGGATTAGACTCGTAATTTCACACAATAATCCACACAATAATCGAATTTAATCTTCTTTTTGGGCAACAATGGAGGAGTAATCAATATTTCCAATTCATTTTTAATCAATAAAATTACTCCAAACTAATTAATGAATGAAAATATAAAATTTCTAACTTATATATATATATATATATATATATATGTTAAACACAGACCGTGCATGGAACAAGGAACTCTTCTGGGAAAATTAAATCCACTATAGTCCGAATAAGTAATGGTAAATGACAAATACCATAGTTTTTCTTTTTCATGATTTTAGCCCGACGTGGGCAACGGGTCTCTCGCAAAGAGATCCCATAAATATAGCTTCCCTCACCAGCTATCTGCAAAGCAGACAGGATCCAGCTTTGGGACATGGATCTAGGGTTTAAAGCAGCCTAGATCCCTACATTCAGAACCTCTATATAAGTAAAAGACTCGTTGCATTCACGTCGGGTTGAATAAATCAAAGAAAAATGGGGTAACCATTCTGAATTTGTGTATATTAAACGGACGTGTTACGTGCCTTGAAAAAGTGGACGCTCAATGTCCCGGTTGAGGTTTAAGTTTTGGTTTTTTTTGGCTAAAAATACAATAGTTACCCCATTTTTCTTTGATTTATTCAACCCGACGTGAATGCAACGAGTCTTTTACTTATATAGAGGTTCTGAATGTAGGGATCTAGGCTTGCTTTAAACCCTAGATCCATGTCCCAAAGCTGGATCCTGTCTGCTTTGCAGATAGCTGGTGAGGGAAGCTATATTTATGGGATCTCTTTGCGAGAGACCCGTTGCCCACGTCGGGCTAAAATCATGAAAAAGAAAAACTATGGTATTTGTCATTTACCATTACTTATTCGGACTATAGTGGATTTAATTTTCCCAGAAGAGTTCCTTGTTCCATGCACGGTCTGTGTTTAACATATAATTGTCTCAGGGAACCATTCTGAATTTGTGTATATATATATATATATAGGGTGTACATTAGGGTGGATCGATTTTACATTTTTTTCGATTTCCATATTCTAATAGAGACAAACACTTGCACATGCATGAGAAAATAGCCTCTGCAAAATCTTAGCTTAATAGGTAATCATCTTCTGCCCCCGGCAGAGCGATGAAAATCATATTTTAGTAGTCAAAAACGTATTTTTAAACCCTAGCCTAGAGTCATAAAATTTTGCGTGTGTGCTATTTCATGCCTAAGCAACGATATAAATGCTATGGGAAATATTTAAATGCATTATTTAAGACAAAGAGCCGATCTGAAAATGTATAATATACATATTTTCAGATCGGCTCTTTGTCTTAAATAATGCATTTATATTTCCCATAGCATTTATATCGTTGCTTAGGCATGAAATAACACACACGCAAAATTTTATGACTCTAGGCTAGGGTTTAAAAATGCGTTTTTGACTACTAAAATATGATTTTCATCGCTCTGCCGGGGGCAGAAGATGATTACCTATTAAGCTAAGATTTTGCAGAGGCTATTTTCTCATGCATGCGCAAGTTTTTGTCTCTATTAGAATATGGAAATCGAAAAAAATGTAAAATCGATCCACCCTAGACTGTACATGCAAAATTAACACCAATAGGAATCGAGCCCAGAACTTTTTTAGTAGAAGTTGCTGGCACTGACCACTGTGTTACACTCTAAAATCTTTCTGCTGTGTGTACCTTAGATCCGAGCGAAAAAAAAGGAACTAATCACACTCTGGGTATAAAGTGTATAAAGAGTACACTCGTTAGACCGAAGATACACTTGGAGTACACCAACAGGTTTTCTTTAATCCCTGGAAATATTTGTATTTTTTGTATTTTTAACAAAACACAAAACGGTCAAGTACCAACATGTAAATCGGGTAACTACATATTTGTACCTCTAATTAAACTAATTTAACTAAAACTCACCTATAATGTACTTTACCTTGACCTAACCTAACGTAACCTAAGCAGATATAACCTATTAACCCACAATATACTTGCTCCAACAAGAACTATGTTAAACAACATCACTGAACCCACCTATATTTGCGACCGTGACCTTTAATGCAGGGCCCTAATTTTTGCTCATGACACATCGTCTTGTGACGATCCATACGTGTAAGACGTTTCATTAATTTATGTTGAGTTGTCCAACGGTACGGCGGTGACACAAAAGTGTGAAGAACGCATGGCCGAAAGGTCGGACAAACTAACAAATGCAATTCAGTGTGGCCTTTATCAATTTATTTGGTCGTAAATATAAAAGTATACTATGACACGGAAATGCGTATTGTGCTCGTATATTTTTAAGTGCACACACACACACACACACACACACACACACACACATATATATATTACAGGGTGTCCCATAAGTCCGATCTCATAGGAAAATTTATTTTAAATTAAATTTACAAAAGTACGAGAACTAATACAAATGTTTAAATTGATGTCTTGTTTTGGGACCTTTTTTTTTCGTTGCAGGTAGAATAAAACGCAATGGCTAATATGAAAGTGAGTTACACTCATGAGGGAAAGGCCTCGTGAGGTCTTTTCCTCAGGGAAAAAAAGGTCCAACAACAAAAAAAAAAAGGTCCCAAAAGAAGACATTAATTTGAGCATTTGTTTTAGTTCTGATGTATTACGTTTGTAAAATTTAATTTAAAATAAATTTTCCTATGAGACCGGACTTATGGGACACCCTGTATATATATATATAGCGAGCGAAATTCCTGTTGCTGATTAACTTGGGGTATACATTTTATACGTATAATAATAATATTAAATTCCTACACAGTTATATTACCACTTTATGAACTTATACTTCTATTAATTTAAAAGTCGGAGATAATTAACATAATTAGAAATGCCGAAAACTCACCAAATTAACGAAGGTAACTCCTCCCTCCTCCTCACCCCTCACCCCACCCCCCCACTCCTATTATTCTAGGAAGAATGTTTCCAGGGTAATTTTGAAAACTGTGGACTTTATTTAATGGTATGCGGAACTTGGCGTTCTTTTGTTATGCCTCTATTAAGAATGAAATATCGCTATAAGAGTGTTGTTGTTGGTAGTAGTAAATTGCCTGAAGTACAAATGAGAACATAGATAAGTTCTGCCTGTTAATTTCTGCAGTGGAAAGGCGCAACATTGGGTTCTAAAACTTGTTGGTTTTTTTATTTATTTTCTTTTTTTCTTTTAAAGATACGCGATTATTTTTCGTCATTAAAGTAAAAATAGTTTTTCATTTTGTGATTTGCGCTTTTGTAGTTTCTTTTGTCTGGAAATAATGTTTTGCGGTCTTTTTTGATGGTTTGAGAGCTGAAAGATTTGGGTGAAGGTAGGAGATTTTTTTTTTTTTTTTTTTTTTTGCAAAACTAGTCCGTGAAGAGGTATAATATTTGGCAGCTGAGTATTAAGTGTGAATAAACTGGCTGCAAGGGAATATATATATATATATATATATATATATATATATATATTTTAACTGCAAACAACACAGTATAATTAACGTAAAGAACGACGCTTGTATAGAAGAACGTTCCGCGCAAGATGAAGAGGGGGAACGAACAAATGAAAAAAATGAGGTAATCACCCGGGAATTGAACCCGGGATCTTCCGATTGCCGGTCAGATATGATAACCACTACACCATGGGCCTCAATCAATCACAAGTCGTAATTCTCCTACATACGAGCAGAAACCAATGCCCTGAGGGGCATATATATATATATATATATATATATATATATATATATATATAAAGTTAGGAATATGAATTTTGTTTTTGTTTTTGTTGTCTGATTTATAGAGTTAAAAAGCGAGATATAGTCTTTTTATTCTCTATACTGCCATATACTAATGTAGATTTGTATTATTATGCCATTATATTATTTGTGTTATGTTTATGTATTTAAAGTTAAATGAATTCTGTCAATTGATTTTAAGTGGGCATCTGAGGATAAATTGAATACGAGTTTATTTCGGAATCCCGATTCGAGGAGACGTTTAATTACGGCTGCCAGTCAGTTTTTAACGTTTCAAAACGTAATTCAAAGTTGTGGGAAAAAGTTCGCCGAGGGAATAAAATCCATAGAAAAAGTACGAAACATTTAAAAATGCAAAAAATTCATAATTGGTTGAAAAATTAATCTGGCCAATCAAAATGAAATAAAACTGAAAAAAAAATAATCACCAATTGGAATGACAGCGTATTCAGATCCAATTTTTTTTTATTAGTAAAATTTTTTTCCAATTAACTGAAATGTTGGTGAATGCTGAAATTTTAAGTATTGTCCCATACATTTTATTTTTCGAGCGAACTCATTTCGACAATTGCGCCTATATGGACGTAATTATTAGATGTTTTGAAATGTAAACATTTTTTTCTAAGTTTATACATGAAGGAATAATTGTTAAGTACTATAAGGTCCTAAAATTTTTTTTTTTTATTTGGGTTCTTAATTTCTGTCCTAAGACGGAACTCACATTCAGCGTTAGATGTATATATTTTAATAATAATTATCTATTGGATGTTTTTTTAAGCACGCGACACTTTAAAAGATTTGTATTTATTTTTATTAACTGAAATAAAAGCATTGAAATTTTGCTGTATCCTCTCTACACATGAGAAATTAGTCCCCTAGTGCAAAATATGCTCTACGTAATGTCCTTTCTGCTCATTAGCTCATTAACTCTAAACACGAACAACAAAATTTTACAGTGCTCTGGACAGAGTGTATGTTGAAATCTGAGAAATTTATTGTTCAGTTGATGCTTTCAATTCTTCCGTTATGTGTGGATTCTGTTTAAACACTTAATCTTTTAAATAACACCACAGATAAAAGTCACACGGGTTTAGGGCTGGTGATGTTGGTGGCCATGATATTCTTTCATCATAAACCGCAAGAAATTTGTTGGACAGGACTCTTCCGTCGAAAGTATTATGTGAGTATCGTGAGCTGAGAGGACATCACATAGAGTATGTGTTGCACTGGGGGACTAATTCCTCATGTGTACAGAAGGTACAGTAAAGATTTCATAATTTCATTTCAGTTAATAAATAAAATACAAATTTTTTAAAGTGTCACACGCTTAAAAAATCACATGATACAAAAGCGACCATAAGAGATTTTATATAGCATGACAAGATACATAGAGAAAGGTTGGGCAACTCGGGTCTCAGGGGCAACTCGAAACACCCCTTCTACAGCCCAAACTAGTGCTGTTATCTACCTTTAATCTAGCTCCGTCGATGCCGACACTGATCAGCGGGATGCGCCACGCAGTCCGCAAAAATTAGAAAGTCTAATTTTTTCTCCATTTGATCTATCATCAGCGAATTTTTCCTTGATTCGTAATTCCAAAGCTGTAAGAACTTATTTTGTTGCTCTTTGTGTGTAGGCTACTTACGGATCAGTGTTTGATTTTCACGTATCGTCGTGTCTGAAATTTCATCAGTGACCCCGTGGTACTAAAATTTGGGAAAAGGGACAAAAAGAATCCCCAGGTTCCGAGTTGCCCCACGATTTTTTTAAACAAAAATTTGCAACGGCCTTCTCAAATTCCAGTTACACCTAATGCAAAGCTAGAACGCTGAAAAAGTGATACAAACTGGAAGACAGAAGGTGAAGATAAATGTTTTCGTATTTAATGGGTCCAAATACTAGTCTATTGCCTACAAAAATTGTTCGTTGCCTACAAAATTGTAATTTCCTTACGGATCCCGAGTTGCCCATCTTCCCCTAATAAGTGAAAAATGTTCTCTCTCTCTTCTCTCTCTCTCTCTCTCTCTCTCTCTCTCTCTCTCTCTCTCTCTTCTCTCGCGTGTGAGAACTTACAGATGTATGCATAAAAAAAAATTTGGTACCTCGGAACCATAACAATTTATATAAAAAAATCCAGAAACATTTTTAGTGTCGGAGAAAAAGATATGTTGATTCTGATTAACGTAGGTTACGCTAGGTTAGATTAGTTAAGGTTTGGTTAGGTTAGGTCAGGCTAGAGTAAAGAGTACCTTGACTTAACAGAAACGAACCTTCGAACCCTCAATTACGCCTCAAACACTTATCACGCCTTTTTCAGTTCGCACTAAGGTTAGGTTAAGGTTAGGTTAAATTAGGTTTGGTTAATTAGGTTTTTAGATATATGGATTTAAAAAAGTCGGTATCTCTCTTATGCGGAGATAAACACACACACACACAGCAATTTATTATTTTATTATTATTATTATTATTATTATTATTATTATTATACCATCATCAAACTCCTGACGGCAATCCTAGATATTGGTTCATTTAACGATGCTTTCAAAAAAAAGGACGAGGAGATTACCGAACTTAAACAAGATGTCATCGAATTAAAGCAAAAAGTGGATCTAATGGAACAGAAACAAAACGATCAGCACTCGGAGCTGGAACATTTCCTTCAATATAAACACACTAATAAGATAGTTATTAGTGGCCTCTCTCTCCCTGCGGAAGTTCATGGCAAAGATTGCAAAGGGATAATGATTGGGACTCTCCTGACCAACCTCAACTACTCCGTCAGCCAAGATATGATTATTGAAGTATCCAGATTAGGGAAGCCAAATCAAACCTCAAGAAGGCCAATTAAATTCAGTATAAAGAGCGTCGACGTAAAGAAGAAAATTGCGTCACAGTTTATACAAAAAAAAAAAAAAAAAGCTTAGTGTTTACGTGAATGGGGTGATCATATAAATTATATCGCGAAAAAGATTTCAAGGAGCGTGCTATAATGTTTAAACTTAGAAATATAGTCCCTAAACAAGTTTTATTGACTCTTTATCATACTCTTGTTCTTCCTTATATAACGTACTGCACCCTTGTTTGGGGAAACTCCGCTAACAACGCATTAAATGGTATCTTTGTCATCCAAAAACGAGCAATAAGGTTATTATCTGATGCTCATTTCCTTGATCACTCTAGAGCATTATTTAAAGAGCTAAACCTACTAAAGCTCAATGATATAACCAAACTGACACATTTTATTTTTATTTACGAGTGTAAGAACAAACTCAATAGTTTGCAATGGGTAAATAGATATTTTGTAGCTCATGAAGAAATCCACTCGTATCAGACCAGGAATAGATCAAAGCTTGTTATACCTCAATTTAGATTGTCTTCATCTCAAAAACTACCCATTTTCATTGGATTGAAACTATGGAATGACTTAAATGCCGATATAAAAAATATTGTGGATGTAAATTTGTTTAAAACCAAGTTGAAATCCCGATTAATAACGGCATACTAACAAAAATCTAGGATTAATGTCCATTACTATTGTTTACTAATTATTAATTTCTCATGTGTAATCTAGTATTAAAAACACATTTCTTGGGATTGTTCAGTTCTTATCTCTCATGTATAATATTGGTTTCTTTGTATGGTACTGGTATAATGTCTTCAATGGTGACCTTGTATTTGTCATGTCAGTAGTGATAATTTAAGATTAATATATGTTTTAACTATTAATAATGCTTATTTACTTATTTATTTATTTATTTATATTATTAATTACTAACAACTAGCTGCTTATTTTTAATAAGAGCCCAGTAAGGCCTAAAGCTTAAGGGCCAAATTAAATAAAATAAATAGTCGAGCTTCACAATTATTCATGTCATTGTAAATTGAAAAGAATGTATTTACTTTATTATTAATAAAGGTTATTCAATTTAATTCAATTCAAATTATTCAATGAATACCTTACAAAATTTGCGCAGGATACGTTCAAAAGAGTACTAAATTAAAAAAAAAAAAACACCCAAACTACTTCCATTCATGTTACGTGAGCAATGGTGTTATTTATGTGAGAAAAATCGCACACTTGTCAAAGACGACAGATTAATAGTGAAACGGATCTAAATAACTATTTCCGCGAAGTACAGGATCAGCCCCTTATCTAATTCGGGGAATTCTTACCACAGAATCCTATACTGTACTTCTTTCCTTTTATCTTGTACAAATCCCTATAACCATACAGGAAGGACTACATATGAAGAACCCATTACAAATATGTTTTTTTTAATCGTTACTGCTACTAGCACTGTTATTATCATTAGTTCAATATTAATATTAATATTATTATCAATTACTCGGATAACTACAAGTACTAACTATTATTATTCTTAGTATTGCAATTACCATTATTATTATTATTATTATTATTATTAGTAGTAGTAGTAGTAAAGTAGTAGTACCTAATTTTACGTACCTATTGGGCTAATATAAGCATGTTATTAGTAGTGCTGCAGTATTATTATTATTTATTATTATCATCTAACTCAGGTAACTGTAACTATTAATTTCTGTTGTAATATTTCATTAATTTTCTTTTATTATTATTATTTTTTTAGGTGTAGTCCTTTTAACCTAACCGGAACCATTGCTGTATCCTACATCATATGTGCATTGCCCTAATAATGATGCAAAAAAAAAAGGTCCCCAAAACGGCTCTCCCATATGTTTCTCATTCATAATCTCTTTTAGGAGCTCCATTATTCATTAAGTTTAAGATTCATTGTTGATACTATATTTACCACACCTGATTAAAAATTATCATCGATCAATTTGTTTATTAACGTGTTTTTCCATCTTACGCTCTTAAATTCATATTTTTAATTCTTCTTTATAATACTCAAAATTAGTCTCTGAACTTCTTTAGAAGGTATATGAGATTGAGGCCCACAAATGTGACCTCCTCTCGGTTCAAGGTCTTTACCGATTTTCCCTTATTTAAAAATCTGGAAATTCTTTCGGAGATTTATTTATGATAATGATAATGATAACTTTATTGGCAGGATATAAAGCCCATAAAATATTACAATATTCTTGAGGATAATAAGCGATTAGATAAGTCAAAAAATAATAATAAATTAAAAAAACAAACTAAAAATTATGACTAAATAAAGAAATAAAAATAAGGTACGCACTGAAACAAGTAATAGTAAAAATTACTCACTATTGAGACTACAAAAATGATGATGATATTAATGACGAATAATAATGTTTATTGGCAGGAGACAGATCCCGCCCCCCCCCCACCTAAAAAGAAGGTACAGTATCCACCAAGGTAATCAACGATACAACTAATTAAACAATAAATTTAAAAGACAAAAACAAAAAGGACAACAGTAACAAAGAAATAATAATAATAATACACGTAAGCAGACGAGAAATAATAAAAAGTAATAACAACTTCATACAAATAAAAAGTACATGTAATGGGATGGCTGATGCAGGAATTAAGTGGAGCCACAGACAAACACTTTCATACCAAGAGATCCACAATTAGAATTTTGAATTGAATTGAATTGAATTGAATAACCTTTATTAATAATAAAATAAATACATTCGTTTCAATTTACAATTACATAAATAATTTTGAAACTCGACTATTTATTATATTTAATTTGGCCCTTAAGCTTTAGGCTTTACTGGGAAGACCTTAAGCAGGATTGATGAATAGTTTGGACAATTGGGTTGTCTGAGATTTTAATTCTTCGCACTGGACTATATTGAACACGTCTCGTTACTTCAGGGAGGCTAGGAATATTACGGTTAGTGAACATTTGAGAGGATGAGCATCTTGGAGGTAACTTATGTAACAGTCTATAGAGTATTTTTAGCTTCGCTTGTACAGAATTTGAAGTGCTTTAGAATCATGTTTGCCTAGCACAATAACTTCGTTATTGTTTCCCTATGTGTGAGTCGTCACTCAAGGAGCTGGTGATAGTTTGACCCAGATACTTAAGTTCTTGTACCTGCTCTACTGGTTCGTTTCTCATTTTGAAAAGAATATTAGCTGTTTAGTTTGAGGTTTTGGGTTAGAAGTGCATAATCTTAGTTTTAGTAACATTAAAATTAATGTCATAGTCTCTGAATGTCTCTGAATATGATTTACAAATTTTATAAGACAATCTACACCTTTTACCAAAGCGTTTATTAGCACCATATCATCGACATAGACCAAGTTATTTATCTTCATGTCATCTATACAACATCCCACTCTTGCCTTATTAACAGAAGCAATTAATCCATCAATATATTAAACAGAAGAGGAGAAAGTAAGGAGCCTTGTCTAATTCCGCATGAGGAAACGAAATATTCGGAGAGTACATTGCCCAATCTAACAGTAAAAGTTTGTGTGTGTACCAAAATTTCAATAAATTTACAACATATGGTGAAATATTCCTGTCTTCTAAATTTTAAATAAAATATTGTGATTCACTCTCTCATATGCTTTGCTTGTATCCATAAAACAACTATAAATAGTTGAATTACTGACAGTATATCTAAATACAATCTGTTTCAAAACACAAATACAGAGATCAGTTGAATGGGACCTTTTAAAACCGACCTAATAAAGAGACGTCCATAAATAACACAGCTCAACAAAAAAAATTTTTTGTTTCGTTGCCAAGGAAATTCGTACGAATTTAGGGTATTTTGGGGTTGCTGAATTCCAAAATGAAAGTAGTTTTTCCGATTTGGCTCTAGTTCTTGAGATAATGAATACCCTCAATTAATAGGAAACGTAACCATAACGCGTGCATATGGGAAACTACCGGAATATTCTAGATGGTGAGACACGCGAATATTCTTAGTGTTTACTCCGCGATCATTCTAGAATATTCCCCCTCCGTATATAAGTCATCGGCCACCCAACCAGTAGTCAGTTGACAGTTGGCAGTGGAGCGGTACGTGTTGTCTGTTGTGTTTTTCGTGTTTCTCGTCCGTGTAATGTATTTGTATACATGTACTTAGTGTACATAAGTCAATATGAAATGAACTTATAATTTTATTGTTTTCTTTTTTCAGAGAAATATGAGTTCTTCACGAAGAGGCTGCTTAAACAATATTAATGTATTCTGCTACATTTGCGGCGAATACACTCTGCAAAAACAAAGAAAAAACATCACAGACTTTGTAAAGCAAGCTTATCTTGCGTATTTTGGCGTGGCGCTTGGAGACCAAGACAAGTCATGGGCTCCCCATAAGGTTTGCAAAACCTGTGTAGAATGCTTACGACAGTGAAAAATCGAGAAAGGAAAAGTTTAAACTTCGGTGTGCCTATGGTGTGGCGAGAGCCGAAAAACCACCACGACGATTGTTATTTCTGTGTGGTTAATGTGAAAGGTTTCAATCGATACAAGAAACTCAAGTGGGATTATCCCAATTTGGAATCAGCAAGGCGACCTGTGTCACAGCGAAGACGTTCCCATACCAGTGTTTACCACACTGCCCGACCTTCCGTTGTCAGAATTTGAAGAAATTCAGGACTTAGGTGGTAGTAGTGGAAGTGACTATGAAGGAAGCATTTCAACACCTCAGCAGTTCTCCCAAGACGAACTCAATGATCTGATACGGGACCTCAGTCTGTCAAAGCAAGCATCTGAACTTTTAGCATCCAGACTAAAGAAAAGAACTGTCTACAGCCAGAAGCTAAAATAACAGGTTATCGGACAAGAGAGGCGGGACTTCTTCTTTACTTCAGCCAAGATGAAGAACTTGTATACTGCAATAACATCCCTGGACTTGTTCTTCAAATGGACTGGAATATCGACCAGGAGATTGGCGGCTTTTTATAGACAGCTCCAGTAGAAGCTTGAAATGTGTTTTTTGCACAATGGTAACCGATATGCATCTCTTCCAATTGCTCACTCAACAAAACTTAAAGAAGAATATGAAAATATCAAAATGGTCCTGCAGAAACTCTGCTATCATGAGCACCAGATGCCTATTTGTGTTGATCTAAAGATAGTAAACTTCTTGCTTGGGCAGCAAAGTGGATATACGAAGTACCCTTGTTTCATCTGTTTATGGGATAGTAGGGCAAGGCAAGATCATTGGAAAAAAGTGACATGGCCTTCAAGAGAAAACATGACTGTAGGTGCAGCGAACATCATTAACGAGCTTTTGGTTGACAGGGAAAAAATCATCCTCCCACCACTTCATATCAAGCTGGGACTAATGAAACAATTTGTTAAGGCCTTGGACAAAGATGGCGATTGCTTCAAATACATTTGTAGATCGTTCCCTGGACTAAGTATGGAAAAACTAAAAGCTGGAATCTTTGATGGCCCTCAAATCCGTACACTTATCAAGGATTCTAATTTCACAAAATTTATGAATGGTGTTGAAGCTTCTGCCTGGTGCAGTTATGTCTCAGTTGTCAAGAACTTCTTGGGTAACCACAAAGCAGACAATTATGAGGAACTGGTGCAAAACATGCTCACAAACTTTGAAAAGTTGGGTACTAATATGAGCATAAAGGTACACTTTCTCCATAGCCACTTACACAGATTTCCGGATAATCTTGGTGATTTTAGCGAGGAACAAGGGAGAGGTTTCATCAAGATCAAGGTGATGGAGGAAAGGTATCAAGGCAGATGGGACAGACACATGATGGCAGACTATTGCTGGAACCTCCAACGTGATTGTCCTGATAACCCACATAAAAGAGAATCGTACAAACAGAGATTTACTATACATTAATTGTAATTATGCGAATCAGCTTACTGTGTTTATCTGTTATTATATCCGAATAAAATGCCATTATGTATTTCATGTGTTTACTTTTGTATGATTTGAGACAATTTCAATACGATTTGTAAGTAGGCTCCGCCTGAACATTACATTTTTTGCATTTTTACGTGTTTCAATGGGGTACCAATTATCTCATAAATTAGAGCCAATCTAGCAAAATCGATGTCATATTCGGAATCAGCACCACAAAGTTACCCCAAAATCACTCTAATATGATTGGCAATAAAATGAGTGTTGACCAGTGTAATCATTTATGCGGCGTAGCAAAAATTTCTTGCGTGATTTTGAGAAGCAGGAGGCAACAGCAATAAGCCTGTAATTATCGTTGGATAGAATGTTCCCATATTTATTTTTGACAAGGGATGTGATATAAACCCTCATAAACTCTGTAGGAATATAACTGTGAGCGAGCATGGCTGAGAACAGTAATGAGATATGAAGACTGATCACATCATTAGCATACTTCAAATGTTCATTCAACAGGTCAGCTATCCCTGATGAGGTGCCTGTTTTTAGCTCTTTAATCAGACTCTTAATTTCAGGCACAGAAGTCCCCACACTTTCACTGGCTCCATCTAATGTCGTTCCATTGCAGCCCATATGTATATATATATATATATATATATATATATATATATATATATATATATATATATATATATTTCTCCCACACCTCACAACTCCGAAATCAAATTGTATTTTATACATGATGCCAATGAGCTCTCCTTAAAGTTTAGCCTCCTTCATTCTTATTAAATTGTTACTCTTGTATCTCCTTCATAAACTAATTAAGTGTAAGTTTTTATTTCTCTCTTTATCCTCTTCATTTTCCTTCATACTCATTAAGTTGTCACTCTTATATCTCCTTCATAAACTAATTAAGTGTAAGATTTTTCTTTCTCTCTCAGATTTTATTGTTTTACACATACTCACCCAAATCCACTCTCAATCGCACATTCTGAAAATTCCAACACGTGCCCATATCCTTGGGTCGACCGATTTTATAGGTGCCATTTTCATTGATACTTATTTATTAATGACCTCAACACAAAACCAAATGATGATCACTTATCACTTTTGAACCTTAATATTAGAAGTTTTGCTAAACATCATGATGACATCAAAGATACATTAGCTTTAATTGAAAAAGATTTCCACGTAATTGCTCTCACGGAAATCTTCATACAGAACCCATATAAACATCTTTTTTCTTTAGAGGGCTATACATTTTTTTGGCACTTTTCGCACAGAAAGAAGAGGCGGCGACATTCGTATTTACAAAAAAATACCATAAAATACATAAAAATTCACCCACCCTGTACAGTAGAACCTCACATTGAAACATTTGCAGTAACTCTTACTCTTGACAATGCCTCTCTCAATACTGTTAGTATACAGATCACCCAAGTTTAGCCAAATAACTACTGTACATTAATACCTTACAAAATCAAATCAGACACCAATCCTCAAAGAGCTCGCTCTCTTTCATCCTCAGCAACTTTAGGCTTAATGAAAATTGCATTGCATTGCCAAATCATTATGGAATACAATGATCAGGCAAGGATACAAGACCTACGTGACAAAGCCAACACGTCCCCATACCGACCATACCAAATCTTCTCTTATCGACCACATATGGTCAGATATAGACCCACAATACATATAGGGCACAGGGACTTGCAGGCATAACTAACCACCTCCCAAATTACGTCACAATCAAAACAACACCTTAAACTATACAAATATTAAATTCAAGAAAACAAGGCATAATCAGCTTAATAAATTCAAAACGAAATTAGGCGAAACAGATTTTGACTTCATTGACAACCCGTATACAGATATAAACACTAAATTTGAACAATTCCAGGAATCCCTTTGGCATGCTTTTAACGAATCCTATCCCATCAATGAAAAAAATATTCCTACAGTTTGCATTAACAATACATGGTTAACCCCAAGTCTAAAGACACCTATTAAACAAAAACAAAACTATATAAAAATGTGAAAGAAAGTCTACTCCCAAAGGAAATCTACACTCACTATAGGAAACAGACTTACAAAAGAATACAAAGGAATACAAAGACACCAAACAGCAATAGACCGGCTGGTCCCGACGAGGCTGTCTATTTAAGAAGAAAGGTTAAAAGAAGTAAGAAAATTTAAAGACAAGTGAAAGTTTTAAAGCAAAGCAGAGAAAAGAGGTTGAAAGATAGGAAAGAAATTTAAAGGTAAAGTGAAAATTTTAAAGTACAGAGGATAGAATCCAAGTGAAAATTCTACAATATTTCTACGTGTTAACAAGTGCTTCCAACTGGGGGTTTAAAGCAAGATAACTATCTAGTTTCATTTTAAAGGATTCGATCGAATTATGATACTGTGAACTACTCTGGCTGGCAATCCATTCCACAACTTAACTATACGATTGAAGAAAAATGTTTAGCTTCATTACAATTAAAATGTTTACCCACTAATTTGGAACCATTCACGAAGGGGAAATATTTTTTGGTGTCAACATTATCAAAACCTTTAATCATTTTAAACACATGGATTAAATCTCCACGAATTCGCCTTTTTACAAGCGAGAATAAATTTATCGTTTCTAAACGGGTAGCGTATGATTTGTTTCTAAGTCAAGGAATCACCTTTGTAGCCCGTCGGTGCACTCTCTCCATTCTGTCTATGTCCTGTCGTAAATAGGAAGACCAGAACTGAACGCAGTATCCCAGGTGGGGGCGTACTAAGAAATTATATAATGTTAGCATTGTTTTCTCCGACTTAAATTCAAACAATCTACCAATAAATCCTAAGATTCTACTTGCTTTTCTGACCGTTTCGATACATTGCTTACTCAGTTTAAGAGTGTCAGCAACAATAATATCTAAATCTTTCTCTTCCGTAACACTCGTTAGTGTCTTGTCGCGCATAGAATATTTTTCTTTAACATTGTTTCTACCGATATGCAACATTTTACATTTATCTGTATTAAAGTTCATTTGCCGAATTTCTGCCCATTCGAATAATTTATTAATATCTTCTTGAATCTGCAAACATTCTGCAGTTGATTTTCTTCGTCCCCCTAGTTTGGTGTCATCCGCAAATTTTGAAATTATACTGTTAATTCTCAATCCGATGTCAATGGTATAAATAATAAAAAGAACTGGTTCTAGAACTGATCCCTGAGGCACGTCGCTAGTTATGCTTTTCCAGTTAGACACTTTGCCATTAATGACCACACTTTAAGTCCACTAAGCCAATTTTCGATGCAGTTGAGAACATTATCATCAATTTCGTGAGAATGAAGTTTAGTTAATAATCTTTTACGTGGCACTTCATCAAACGCTTTTTGAAAATCAAAGTATATAATATCTACCCTTTTGATCTCGTCATATATAAAGTTCTAACATATATTCTGCTCGATTTTTTAGTTCATTCACAGCAAAAATTAAATGACATAATGACAAATTAATCATCAATATAATTCCCTTCTTTTTCTATAACATCCTCCCACCTGTAGAAAAGTTTTTTTATGCCACGTTCGAAGAAATCCCTAGGTTTCGAGTTAAAAAAAGCGATCACTTCGTTTTCGATAGCTTCCCTGGATTGCAACTTTTGTTCATCTAGGTGGTGTTGCAGACTTCTGAATAAATGGTAGCCTGAAGGTGCGATGGCCGGAGAATAAGGTGGATGAGGCATTTTTTCCCAACCAAATGTCTCCAATTGGGCAGTGGTGATTCGAGCAGTGTGAGGGCGCGCGTTATCCTGGTGGAATAGAACACCTCTGCGATTAATTAATGCAGGACGTTTTTCTTGTAATGCCATCTTCAATCGTTGGAGTTGTTGGCAGTAGACTTCAGCTGTGATTGTTTGGTTATCTGTCAGAAGCTCAAAGTGAATAATTCCTTGCATATCCCACCAAATGCATAGCAAAATTTTCTTTGAATGGGGTTCATTCCTTGGCTGAGGTTCAGGCTTTGTTTCACGGCTAAGCCACTGATGTCGACGCTTAATATTGTTATAGAGGACCCATTTTTCATTCCCAGTCACGATCCGATTCAAAAACGGTGCCTGCAGTTGCCGATAATGCAGTGATATGCAAATATCGATTCGATGTTGAAGATTCGCTTGTGACAAATCATGCGGAACTCCTTTTCCAACCTTCACTACTTTTCCTAACAGCTTCAAATGACGATGAATGGTCATATGGCTAACGCCGAGTTGCAGGCCAAGTTCTCTTACAGTTACAGTTGGGTTTTCCTCCACTGTTGCTTTCAGCAACTCTTCATCTAACTCATTTGGTCGTCCTGTTCGTTGATAATCTTTCAGACTCAAGTCTTCATTTCTGAACTTCTCAAACCATCTCCTACACATCCATTCGCTCACAACATCATTTCCATAAACTCTTTGAATGTTTTTTGCGGATTCACTAGCGTTAGATCCTTTATGGAACTCATGTAGCATCACATGTCGAATATGCACTTTCGTGGGCTCCATGTTTTTTTAATTACTGTAATATCGTAGGGGTGGCGTTGTAACTGCATGAAAAACACCAGAGAAAATACTCATTAGCCTAATCCTACACTAACCTAAGTCATTCTGTATCATTCTGTATCGTGATAAAACCTGTGCGAACCTGTCGCCGCGTGTATTTTGCAACATTTCTGAAACTATTTCACATTATCTTGAGGTTATTCTATTATCTATCGTCCGTTTTGTAATCGAGCAGAATTTATGTTACAACCTGATATATTTACAACATTATTAAAGAAATCGAGCAAATTAGTAAGACAAAAACGATTACGTCGAAAGGCGTGTTGAAAATCTTTGATGAATTTATTAATTTCTGAGTGATTAACTATTTTTTCCCGAACGATCGTCTCCATAAGTTTACTAACTACTGAAGTCAAGCTGATGGGATGATAATTTCCCGCAAGCGATTTGTCCCCTTTTTTAAATACTGGTGTAATGTTTGCAAGTTTCCAATCGAACGGAACTTCTCCAGACTGTAACGAGTTATTAAATATATTTTGAATTGAATTGAATAACCTTTATTAATAATAAAATAAATACATTCTCTTACAATTTACAATGACATGAATAATTGTGAAGCTCGACTATTTATTTTATTTAATTTGGCCCTTAAGCTTTAGGCTTTACTGGACGATACTGTGGCGATAAGTTTTTAGAGAAATTCAATCGCTAATCGCAATCGCTATGTGAGACGAGGGGCTATTGCGCAGTTCACTTCTTTAAGTACCTTAGGGAAGAGTTTATCTGGCCCTGGAGTTTTATGAAGATTAATTTTACCTATGGACGAGAATAATTAGCTTTCACTAATGGTAAAATCGTGAAGCTTTAAATCAGTGGTTCCCAACCTTTGTGTATGGTTACCCCAAACCAATTCTAATCCACCTCCATTACCCCAATCATTAGATATTATTTTTTATAACTTCTAACTACCATACAATTTAGAGCCGCTAAGCATTTCAACAGATAGCGCCGCTAATGCTAATTATGTCTTTAATTTTTTCTGAAACCACCCCAATTTATATATGTTCTGTCTTCCGTAATTTACTTACATATATTAGCAAACACACCTTGATATAATTGGTTGCTAAGGTACAAAAATGTGGCGTTATAGTCTACGAAAATGAAAACGTTTTTGTGTAGGAGTCGAGTTTCTTTTGTATATATTAATAGGAAAAACCAACCAACGGAAAAATAAATTCTATTAAATTTATACGTCTATATTTAATTCAAATACACAAACTGAAACTCGAAGAAATGATAAAATTTTGACAAAAATTAGCGATTGACTTTCTCTTAAAAACTTATCGCCACAATATCGCTAATAAAAAGTTAGCAGCGCTAATTAGCTAATCTCAGCACTGATCACGTGTCATTACCCGGCAAAATAGTTGTCATTACCCCAGTGGGGTAATTTACCCTTAGGTTGGGAACCAGTGTTTTAAATGATTATCACTGAGCATGATTATGGGAATAGGAGTGTTGTTCATATTTTCGTTAGTAAAGATGGAAGAAAAGAATTTATTTAAAACTTCCATCATTTGTAAGTCATCGTAAAGTTTTTCGTTGTTTTCGCCTCTGAGTGGACCAATAATGGGCGAAGCTACTTTTTAATTCTGAACATAATTATAGAATGATTCGGATTAGATTCAATTTGGTTCATTATATATAGCTCATAGTTGCGCTTACTTTTTCTGATAAGTTTTTTTACTTCGTCTTCTCAAGAGCTGTTTGTAAACGTTTTCATCGGACAAATTATTTGATTCTTTAAATTTGAAATATGCGTTCCTTTTTAACGTTAAGCTACTTTTAATTTCAGCATTCCATCATTTAGGTTTAACAGACTTCGCTAGTCTCTTTTTACGTAGTGGGATATTACTTGATTCTAAACGTTTAAAATAATTATAAAAAGAAGTCCATGTGCCATTAATATCACCGTGCGATAGAGCCTCATCCCAATTATGGGTCGAAAGTTGCAGTTTTATGTCACGAAATTTAGTTTTTTTAAAATCGAAAACGTATTCCAGGTTCTCCGAATTATGGACATTAACTTTAATTTGAAATGTTATTTGCCTATGATCACTGATGGTGGAGAAGTAGTCTCCTACAGAGATATTATCAATTAAGTCTAGGTTTGTACTTAAAACTAAATCTAGAATATTGCGTTCTCTAGTAGGTTCCTTGACCATTTGAAAAAGTGAACTTTCGAGCAAACCCTCGTAGAGTCGACGACCAAAATTAAACTGTAAAGGACCACCCCAATCCCTGCAAGGTAAATTAAGATCTCACATAATTATCGCATCATGTTCACTGCTTACATCAAAAATTAGTTTCTGAAGCCTATCATCACTCTCGACAGTCTGATAGGGAGGCCTATATACTAAACCTGTAATTAATTTCTTTCGTGAGTTGTATTTAATTTCAACAAACGTCGCATTTATATTATTAATTTCTGCAATGTTTTTAATTATGAGTTTTAAGTGTGTCCGAACGTATAGTACTGTACCACCACCCCTTCTTTCTATTCTATCATTGTTAAACATCTCATAACCAGGGATATGATATTCTCTGAGAAAATCTCTACTCTCTGTATGTAACCAGGATTCAGTAATTGCTACATCCACAAATTTTTGGTCAAGGAGAATACTTAATAGTTCATCAAATTTAAATCTTAAACTTCGATCATTAATATAAAATACATTTATAAAATCTTGAGTATCGCAGTAGAATCTCGAGGTTCTTCGAGGAGGCAATCATTCACTGTAAGGAAAATTTATGTTTTGCTGTTCGCTTTCATCGGAGTTACGCCTTTTTTTTCTAAAAAGCCATCGCAGAGCCATGTAATAGTCTACCAAGACGAGCTGCTCCCACACCATTTAGATGAAGAGCATCACTCAAAATTAAATCTTTTTATTGGAAAAATGCCTCCACAAATCGACGAATTTAACATTTTCCTGTTGGCAAAGAGACTTAAGAATACTATTTATGCAGGTAGCTCTGTTGAAAAACTTGTCGTATCCTGCTATTCTTGGGAGAATTCCTGAAAAAAATTAATTTATTAGTCCTATCCTTTATAGTCCACATCAGCTGCCTGTATTTCTCTATTAGCTCCTCTGACCTGGAAATCTTAACATCGTTAGTCCTAACATGCACCATAAATCTCGTACTATCATCAGCATCTTTACCAAACTCGTCTATGGCGTCCTTGATGTCGTCAACACGGGCTCCAGGATAGCAGTACCACCTTCTCCGAGTTGGGTTCCTGCCGCAAAACTCCTGTAATTGCCCTCGAATAATGAAATCGCCAACCAGCTTAATTTCCTGCGTGCCATTCTGCTTTGGTTCTGAGAGAGAAAATCTCTTAGTTGTAACTACTCGTAAACAAGGTTTATGCTGCCTAGGTCGGGCACCATTTCGAACTGCCTCAAACGGTCGAACCCCCGAAGGAGAGGTGGGGACGGGAATGACAACTGGTTGTGGATTCGTCGTCGAGTCTTCGCGCGATCTGAGCTCTGTGTGAGAAATCGCGCCCAGACTCGCCGAAACAAAATCCTGTAGAGAGTTGAACCTTGTGCCAAACACTAAATTCTTCCCTCAGCACATTCGCCTCCCTCCTACTCCGATGAAGTTCGTCTCTCGCCGAAATCACCTCGTTTCGTAGTTGCTATCGGTTTACGTAAAATCTGCAAACTAAAGGATTAGAAGAGGGATTGGTGAATTAGCGATGATTAGCGGGATAAGCGATGACAAACAACAGCCACGTGGTGGATGTATTAAAATAAAAAAACCCTAACTTTCTTGTGAAATAATTATTAAATAAAACAGAAATAATGATAATAATAAACAACAACAAAAAGTCTAGATTTCTTGACTAATAATTAAATATGTACATTAATAGAACAGAAATACTGTACTGTAATAATAATAATAAACGGTAACAATTTGTGTACTCGCATGCAACAATAAACGATGAACTCCGCACTAAATACTTCGGTTATTAAAATATTAATATAAAATAATTTAAATCACTAATTAGCAAAATGTTAGTAAAATGACAAATTAGACAATCAAACGCTGCAATCAGTCAGATACACACACAGAAAGATAGACTTTAATCGCTTTTCAGGAGCTTCGTAAATGCGTCCGAGCTGAACAACAGCCAAGAAAACTTAATTTGTTACTGCGAAGAGATAAAGCTAATTACTATAAACATAAATTTGAAAAATACAAAGGCGATCCCAAACAATACTGGAACCGTGTCAACAAAGCTATTAATAAAAAACTAACAAAACCCTCTATTCCGGAAACGCTATTAGTAAATAATGAGCCCTTAACGGACAAAATAAATATTTTAAATTCTTTCAACGATTATTTCACCAAAGTGGGAGCCAACCTTGGTTCTAAAATACCACCCACGATGCGGTCTTTCGATAAGTACATAGGCCCTCCGTTACCACACTCTTTCTTCCTATCACCGACCATGCGTTAAAAGTTCTCAAATTAGGAGAAATCTGTAAACTAAACATTGCCTCATATATGTATGAACTCGTCCAAAATACTGCTCCAGAAATCATCCAAAACAAAATATTAGTTTCCCAAACACAACACCGCTTTAACACAAGAAAATCAGACACGTACATCAGAAAACTGAATTATGCCCTAGACTGTGCGACTAGATCCTTATCCTCAACTGGTCCAGATCTTTGGAATTCACTTGATCAAGAGATTAAACAATGTAGGACATTAAAAATCTTCCAAAGGAAACTGAAAGACAAATTCATCAACTCATACAAGCCATAACTCTGTATACCCTGTCTTATCTCAATAACAAAATTAAACTATATACATTTTTGTTTCCATATTTATTTCCATATTTCTATATAACAAAACAAAAATAATAATAACTGGTAAAATAAAACCAAATATGAGCAAGGTCAAAGAATCTAAAGTTGTTAAGATACTCAATTGGCAAGGTAATTAATATTTCGATATTTTAATTATATAATATTTAATAATTATATTTCAGCGTCTAATATCCACATAAATACAAAGATATAATCTTAGCTGAATACCTATGTGTAGTTATGTGAATGCGTAATCTTGGCTAAATATCCTAACTGTATGTATTTATGAACATACGGTATGTTTGTAGTTTACAACAGATAATCTCCATGTACTTTTCTCTCTTTGCCTCTATATCTTTAAAACTAATGTACATAACTTCGCTACTGTGCATTATCTAACAAGATTTACCATACGACTCCAATCTGCCAATAAAACATAAAATTTGCTTGTTAATGGCGGCTCTTTGCTACGTAAGTATATGAAGGCATTACCGTCCCATTTGTCCAAATTTGTAATGAGCATGTGTGTATATTGTATGCGGGTGCGTATTTAGGGATACACATGCATGTACCTGCATATGTGTGCACGTCTGTATGTATGTATATGTATGTATATATGTGTGTGTATCTGTATATGTGTATGTTTTGCAAGCAAAACAATAGAAGATTATTATTATTTAATTAAATTCAGAATCTTTATTGCTGAAGTGATATAGAGAGAATATACAGAGGGCTGACAAAAATACATAGATTCCACGATAATTATCCTAAATAACAAATGACAAAGCTCATCAATGGAATGCCAGAACGTATGTCACCTTTACTTAATACAAAGGGGAAAACAACACGATTTTAACTCTATTGATGCAATAAATCTATTATTATTTATTGACTTTTATTACTAAATCTAAAACTATCGAAAAACAGAAAGGTATCTATTTACTTTTGTCAACACTCTATATTTGTTTATCCTTTGGTAATTTTGAGTAGATCCTCTTCATATCTTTCAAAAAGTAAGTTGATAATAGAGCAGAATAGAATTGTACGTAACATTATCAGGGTATAACAATGAAGGTACTCAAGAAATAAATAAACAAATTGCAGCTCTTAGATATATTTCAGATTTATAACTCTAAACTAAGTTGTTTCGTATATAATTTAATTGGTAAAGGTAATAATGATTGTAGAGATACAACAGATACGATATTCTTGGTCTCATTCTTATCGTACAAGAAGAATGAATCCGGACATCCATTCATACATTATCTATACATCTTTTCTCTCGTATTAGGTCAAATCAGAATTTTTGTTTATAAAATTTTTTTTGTTTATAATAATTTTAAAAACGTGCAACTTTTAAGACTTTTATTATTTTTTTAATGTTTGATCTAATCTAAGTTTTGCGTGTGGATTGTCCATCATTTCACAATAATTTATTTCTTGCTCGTAAAACTAAAAGCTTCTGTATGTTTTTTCTGAATAAATGATAAGTGATAAATAGTAAACTGTATTATTATCATTATTATTATAAAATATAATTTATAATTTATCAATACAATTATAAATTTAATATAAATTATGTATAATGAGTGTAAATTCTGCCATGAAAGGCAATTCTGATCGCCTCAAAATTGACAATTCTCTAGAATTTGTATTTAATTTTTGGAGTCTTGCTCCTTTATTGCCGTATTCGTAAATTATGTGTACTTTTGAACAATGAGAATTTGAATAAATAATAAATCTATAAAGTGATTTTAGTTTCCTTTTATATAAACATGAAATGTACCAGAGACGATCAGGAAATTGAAACGTAAATTAAAATTAGCTTGTCTGTCTCGTTAAATCATTCAACGTATTTTTCGTTAAACTTTTCGGCCATTCAAAATGTTAAGAATTTTTGTTTTTATTTACCTAATAATAATGACAAATACATTTGAAAAGCACCTCAGATACATAAAAGTTACAAATACTGGCTGGTGATACGATTGAATTAAGGAAATCATGTTATAAAGATTTCAGTCATACGACGTTCCATCGTGGATATATATATATACGTATATATCCATAGGCGGATTTATGTACGCTACGCTTTGAGTAGTACTTTGAACGCAAATTATTATAATTTATTTTCGTTTCTCTGAAATTTTTTTTATTTAAAATTCTTATTTAAAATTTTTACAGTTCATAAAATTGAAAAAATCCAAAAGTAGAAAATAAATAAGTTATAAGCATTAACAAATTAAATGGATTCACAAATAAGTTTTAAAATAAAAAAGAACACCAACCTCTAATAGCAAACTAAAAGGCACTTTAATCCCTGCCTAGGGGCGCAAAATGCTAAGTACGCCTGTGTATATTTCTGTTACACTGAAAATAAATATGGTACTAGACATTTGGTTAGATATTTGAGACGTTTACTCGACATCTCATAATGAACTTTGCTTTCTGAAATAATAATAGCTATTTTGAAATGTTTACTAGATATTTGAAATATCTGAAAACGGCGCTTAAATGTTTAAAATATATAAAGACGTAGAAATTAAACATTTCATTTATATAAGTTAGTTTTCTATTTTTTGTGCCTAGACGCATGAGCATTGGGATCAGAAATATTTTGAAATTGTGACACCGGTTATTTAGTGTTCTCGAAAAGGGAAAAAACAATTATTATATTTGTGCATTTATTCATTTATTCCATGTAGGTTTATTTGTTCTGTCTTTCGTGCATTTATTAATTTTAGTTATTTGGCTAGGCCTTGGCTAGTAAAGTCTTTCAAGATTAAGAACCAGCCTGTGACTCTGAAACTAACATTAGACCTGGCCTCTTGATATGCCTAGGTATGCCTACCCTATTCAGTCTCTATGTTAGACAGCCTATACTTGAGAAAATACACTGATAAATTAGAAAGGTTTCGGGCTAGAGGACCCAAAATGAATCCAGAAGTGAAAAGTAAAATACAGGGCGTCCCAAAAAAATGTATACACACTTTAAATAATTATAAAGGCAGTGTTTATTAAAATACATTTCATTTTCAAAATGTAATAGAATCTACAGACATTATTTAATTGTTTTGTCAACGCCTGTTTTCAAACTGACGTCCGTTCTGGTCCAGACACTGCTGATAACGCGAAGCAATGGAATCGCAAACATCACGAAACATTTCGTTTGGTATTTGTGTGCATTCTCGTTCAATGGCTGCTCTCAATTCAGCGACTGTTGCAGGTTTTATAGCGTAGACCTTGTCTTTTAAGTATCCCCATAAAAAAAAGTCTAGTGGTGTGAGGTCTCGTGAACGCGGAGGGTATTCTACGAAACCCCTTCGTCCAATCCACATCCACATCGTGCCAAGTACCACTCGCAATACTCCACTCTTCGGTCCGGATCATCTTCATTAATAGCATGGACTAATCTTGGAATGTAACTTTTCCATTGACAGCGCTTCAAAATGCGTTGGACAGACGATTCTGAAATTCCTACCTCACGACTCGCTTGCCGCACAGATTTTCTTGGACTTTGGTGATATGTTTCCAGTACTCTTTCTTGCTTTGTGGGGCTTGTCGATGTCCGTGGTCTTCCGGAACGCTTCTTGTGGACATTCTGAACAGTTCCATCGGCTTCAAACTTATCTCTAATTCGAGTGATGGTAAGTCGCGTTGGTGGATCTGTTTGAAACTCCCTCCTAAACTGTCTTTGCACTTCAACTGCGTTTTCACACTTCCAGTAGCATTTTAGAATGAATTTCCTTTGTTCAAAGCTTAGTCTGACTGCCATTATTAATTCTAATGGGTTTAACTTGGAAAGAAAGAAACATCAATTGAGCTATCAGCTGTTAAAGTGTGTATACATTTTTTTGGGACGCCCTGTATATGAGGAAAAATTAGCTGAACTAGATATGTATTCACGTGAAAAGCGTCGACTTGTATGGGAACTAATTTCAGTATTTAAAAGTAATAATTGGCTTTCATAATGTAAATTACAGGAAGTTATTTGATAGAAATACAGAATCAATTACAAGAAGAAAAGGATATAAATTGAAAGTCAAACATTTTTAAGAGTAATGGTGTGAAGCAATTCTTTTCAAATAAACTTAAACTTAAACACCTTAAACGTTCATGAATTAAATATTTCATTGTTAGGCAATTCATTAAACATTTCATTGTTAGGCAATTCATTAAACATTTCATTGTTAGGCAATTCATTAAACATTTCATTGTTAGGCAATTCATTAAACATTTCATTGTTAGGCAATTCATTCAGCATTTCATTGTTAGGCAATTCATTAAACATTTCATTGCTAGGCAATTCATTAAACATTTCATTAGACATTTTAGATTAGTTTATTTAATTGTTTAAAAAATTGGGACAATTTAGACATCTCAGTTGACTTACTGAAATGTCTAACGAAATGTTTAACTAATGTGAAATGTCTAACGCATTAGACATTTCATATTCCGCAAAACTGCGACAACGAAACGTATAACGAAACATCTACTTCTGTTTAGAGTGAGGCAACAAGCAAGAGTGATAAAATACCAAATGGGTTGTCGTATACTTTCATTAACCTCATACTGAGGCTTCATATTTCTCTGACGCTTTATCTATGTGCTTGCTGTGCGACTGATAGTTCTCGATAAACAAAAGTTATTATAAACACGACAAAACGACCCTTCGAATTAAAGAGGACGGCGTTGGCTAATCTATACTGTACTTTCATGAAACTTGATCTTGAAAAACGAGCTGACGGACAGGTTTTCATTTGCATTCCAAATAACTGATTATACTTTTCGAGATGAAACAGGGATTACGATGCATATTTCAGTAACACTCATAAATTACACGAACAAGAGGTGACGTTGGGTATTTTCCTAATTCGAAAACCTTTCCATCGACATGAAACTTCAAACTTCCTCAACCGCTATCGTAGGACCCCGATTAGTTTAATTTTGTATGTAACCGAGAAATAACGACAGTGGTTGAGGTTTAAAATAAGAGCTGAAATTTAAAATTTCCTTTAAAATTTATGTTCTCTGTAATGCATTTATACAGTGGTCTTGAAATATAGCTTATAACTTTACCTTTTATTATATTTCTGGAGCAAAGGTGTAAAGTTAGTTTTGAAGCTGATTGTAAAAAAATTAGCGAGAAGTGGTTAATTAACCAGGAAAATGATCTTATATAACCATGAGTAGAGAGCACTTCTCTTTTTGTCTAAAAGCTGAATGCACCTTCACTCCAGTGGTGGGCTGGCGGGAGGCTAGCCGCGGATGTAAACTCCGCGTCAAATCACGGTTAACTCAGTGTCATAATAACGGATAAGTGAAAAATTTTCATAATTAGTAAATCACGATTAACTGCATTTACGGTTGAGTGAATCACGGATAACCGCGTGAGTACTGTAATAATATACATTAATAAATGAATCGACCTTTTTTTAACTACGAGTACAATTGAAAGCAGAAACGCAAAAATCAAAGCATTATTAAACGACTTTAAATGAACCATAAATACAATACCCTGTCAGTCTTTACAATGTGTGAGCCTGTCGTGGGAAGAAGGGATTTCATAAAAACAACCCAAATGGGCATTTAGCTTGAACACAATTTGCTATATCAACTGACGCGCTTTTAATATCCAGTTGGACGCAATATTGTAGAAAATAATTTGTCTTTTGAGGCACCGGGAAAACAAACTTAAACGTGTCCATTGGACAGGTTTACGTTTTCAATGTACAAGCAAATGCCGACGAGTCTTTTATTACGTTTCTTAACCTGAAACAGTTCTCACTTTAAGCTTTTTACCTTTTCCATTCGCAATACGGAAGTCAAAAAGCTCGAAATCAAAATCGCTGATTTACCCTTACCTAACCTAACTAAAAGTTACGTTAATCTGACATTAATCTAACCTAACTTGAATCAATCTAAACTCTAAACCATAAACGAAGTAGAAAAACCGAGAGTGAAAATTGGAATGATATAAAATAGGAAAACCCCCTACCAATTTTCAACCTTACTAAACACAAAAGTAAAATCCCTTTACGACTTATATAGACTGTTGTTGAATTAATAATAATAATAATAATAATAATAATGATATTAAATAATACTGAAGATGGTAGTGGTATTTTAAAATTGTCTATGGGGTAACCATACCCTGAAATGAAAATTCATTTACATATGAACAGTATTATGTACAGTTTCGGAAAAAAGTTTGCCTACGAACATAAAATGTCTAAAAAAGCGCAAAAAATTACTAATTGGTAATGGTTGGGGTTTTGTTTTTAAAATTATTTATTATCTTCATAAAAACTAATAAAATATCCAAAGAAAAACAATCTTACCAATTGTTAATTTTTTATGCCTTTCAGAAATTTTACGTTTTGAGGAGGACTTTCATCCGAAACTATACATACTATTTCTATGTAAATAAATCTGCATTTTAACTATCGCAACTGAAATATTTGATAATAAATAAAAAATGTCAGTTTGAAAACCATTTTTAGGAAAGTTTTCAGATAAAATCTCAACTTTAATCTTTTTATTTTTTAATATCATGAAATTTAAAGGATGTCTACTCGGGCTAACGTAAACATACTGTATTATATCAATTTAAAACTGATCTTAAATGGACTTGTCTGTATCTAGCCAGTAACGTCAGTATTTGTTTCGAAGGGCTTCAACTGTTAGCCGGAGAGAGATAAAAAATTCTACAGTAGTACGATAATTCCATTTGCAGATTAGTGAAACATTTGCTGAGAAATTACGTCGGGAAGTTACACATATAGAGAAGTTACGTTTAAGTTTCCTGAGAGTTGCTCACAAACATTTGCTGTGAAACGTTGAAATAACTCGTAACACACACACACACACACACACACACATCTATATATATATATATATATATATATATATATATATATATATATATATATAACTGCAATGACCACGCAGTATATTAATGTATAGAAACGACGTAAGTATAGAGGAGCGTTCTGCACGCTCCTCTATACTTACGTCGTTTCTATATATATATATATATTATATATATATAATATATATATATATATATATATATAATATATATATACTCTTGGTGGTTAGTTGCAAAATTGTCGTAAAAATTGCCGGAAAAATAAAATCTATTGAAAAATACTAAAAATTTCAAAATTCAGCAAAAATTTATAATTGGTCGGGAAAATAATCTGACTTCTATAAAAAATATTAACTGACCATTCTGAACGACAGTGTGTTTGGTATCCATTTTTTTTATTATTTTTTTATTGGTCAAATTATTTTTCCAACCAATTAAAAATTCTTTGCTGAATTTTTAAGTTTCAGTATTTTTAATATATTTTATTTTTTTCGGCGAACTTCCTTGTACAATTTACGTAATGTTTAATTTTCCTTTTGCGTGATTGATTTATATACTACTACTACTACTACTACTACTACTACTACTAATAATAATAATAATAATAATAGTTTCAGGTATGCATAAAAAAAAATAAATGTGGATATTTTCTGTTATTTTGAGTAAATTAACAGATAATTCGTCAGTTTCTCAGAACAGAAAAAAAGTCCCACGTTTTACACCTGAAGTAAATTAATGGTTTAAAGGTACAATTTTCATTTAAAATTTTAAATAATCAGTCTTTTCTCTGACAGGAGTCAAAAAAGGGAAAAATTATGAAAAAAGGTATGATCGTCGACGTTAAAAAGAGTTAATCTAAACTCACGCCTCATGTTCTACATTTCTCATACATATACATACATATACATACATACATATATATCCCCTTCAGATCCACGACTACGAGACAAATGTCTTTGAAAAATCGATAATCTGAATTTTGTTTAGTTTAGTATCCCGTAAAATATTTTTACGTTTTTTTTTTTTTTACTGAAAATTTTGAGAATAAAAACTGTATTTCCTCCTCGCTTCCAAGGAAGAATGTATATCCAATCAGCATGTACTTATAACTTCTTCTGATCTAATATAGCTATCTAATCAGGTCTAAGAAATTAGCACTGTGGGCATGGTTTGAAGGCGTGGATTTAAGCGTAACAAATGATACCGTCAAGTGCAAATGGGTTTTATATATATATATATATATATATATATATATATATATATATATATATGAATAAAACCACGAAGGAAAGGAAACACAGAATGGTGCTCAAGCGCTTTCGTCTAATGACATCCTCAGGAACACTGAAGTACATAAAGGGTTACAGCCTATATATAGGTTACAGAAAAAAAAAAAAAACTATACATATAAAGGGTGATCCAGAGAAATGGGACCCAAAAGAAACCCCTGTAACTCTTAAAGTATAAGTCCTTTTATAAAATTATACGCATCATTCGAAAGAGGATAGTTACAAGTTTGTACAGGATTGTATAGGTTTTGACAATACAAGACAAGGTAAGATACAAAACAAAATAAAAGTGTTAGTTAAAACTAACCCTTCAAGATGACTGCATGGACTGTGGAACAGCTGCGTTTCATAACTGAGCAATATTATGAGCATGGAAGAAGTGTAGTTTCAGCTCAAAGATCTTTCAAGACAAATTTTCAGATGTCAAAATCACCTTCTAAGAAAGTAATCCGTCGGTGTGTCAGAAATTTTTCCCGAACTGGCAGCATTGGAAAAAGAAAACCAACTGGAAGAGTGCGCACAGCAAGGATAGACGAGATCATTAATAGAACTCATGAAATTGTACAGGATAATCCTAACATAAGCATCAGACGTGCTTCTCAGCTGTTAGGAGTTGGATATGGAACAACACACCGTATATTCAAACAAAATTTAATGCTCTTTCCATATAAAATTCAAACAGTGCAACAACTAAACGATGGAGATTTCGCACGAAGACGACAATTCTGTCAATGGATCCTACAGAAGGTAAATGACACCACCAATTTTCTAGCAACTTTGATTATGTCAGACGAAGCCCATTTTCACTTGAATGGAACTGTAAACAAGCAAAATTGTCGTTTCTGGGCAACAGAAAATCCATTGAATATTACCGAAGTCCCGTTGCATAGTCAGCGTGTAACTGTTTGGTGTGGTCTTACTGCATCTCAGATCATAGGGCCGTACTTTTTCGAGGATTCCACCGGAAACACGGTCACTGTAAATGGTGATCGCTACGAAAAAATGTTGACCGATTTCCTTATTCCTAAATTAAGAGATCTTTGTCTAGAAAACCACTGGTTCCAACAAGACGGAGCTACCTGCCATACCACGAGGAACTGCATGGCAGTTTTGCGTCAAACGTTTCCAGGCGAGCTAATCTCAAGATTTGGAGACGTTGAATGGCCCTCAAGGTCTCCGGATTTTTCTCCCTTAGATTATTATCTCTGGGGATATTTAAAGAGTAGGGTCTACAGAAATAACCCAACGACCTTGCAAGAATTGAAGGCCGCCATCACAAATGAGATACAGGCCATACCACCGCACACTCTTGCAAAAGTGATGCATAACTTACAAGCGAGAACACTGGAATGCTTGGCAACTAATGGAGCACATTTGAAAGGAGTCATTTTAAAAAAATAAATATTTCATAATAAACTTGTAACTCTACTCTTTCGAATGATATATAGTTTTTATGAAAGGAATTAAATATTAAGAATATTTGGCTTTCTTTTATGGGTCCAATTTATCTGGATCACCCAGTATATATATATATGTATATATGTATATATATATATATATATATATATATATACAATAAACGGAGAGATAAAAAAAAATTTAAAAATTATTAAACATTAAAGGATTGTGGGAGGAGCATACAAATTTGTAAGGAAAAACTACCGATTTTTAGCACAAGATTAGCACAAGATCAAATTAATTGTTTCCAACCAATGTTATAGAAAAAAATAAAAATAAAATTAAAAAAAAAAAAAAAAAATACTGGAAATCTGCCCGGGTTTTAGCACTTTGCCCTTCTTGTTTAGGTTCGATGTACAGTATATAAAAATAAATTTAAAAAAAATACAAGTTATTTGAGTAGCATACAAGTTTACCAAAGATTTAGCGTTCTACCCTTCTTATCTAAATCTGTTCTGAAGGAATTCAAAACAACAGGATCGAGTTGAAAAAGACCTTTGCTTATGTTGAAGTTATTTGTGAGTTGGATAATGGCAGACTCAAGAATATTTCTATTAACAATGTTGCTAGAGTGAAATAAAACTGAAGCATTATTCCAATCAATACAGTGGGATAACTCTGACAAATGGATAAAAAGGGCACTGGACGACTGTCCTGTTCTAACGGAATATTGATGCTGTTTTATACGTGTGTGCAAATCCTTTCCCGTCTGACCTATGTAAAAGGAATCACATTGTTTACAACCAATTTTATAGATAATGCCTGAATTATTGGTAGGGCTATTTTTTACTATGATATTTTTCACAATATTGTTATATGAAAATACTACATTAATATCCAAAAGTTTAAGTACATTAGCAATGCCTAAAAAGCCCGGGAAAAATGGAAGTACTAAAATATTTTTTGACAAAGTATGAGTGTTATTATTCACACGATAGAAAGTTCGTTTTGCCTTGTTAAGACAAGATTCCATAAACGCAGATGGATAACACAGATCACTTCCAATACCGTTTATTTTTTCCAATTTGGCATCGATGTATTCCGGACTGGCGATCCTAAGGGCGCGGAGAAACATTGAAGAAAAAATGGCCTTCTTAGTGGGGGTGTCATGTCCCGAGTAAAAATGTACGTAGGACAAATTGTTTTTTTTTTCCGATAGATACTAAACTTAAAACCTGAGCTTTCCCTATGTACACGCACATCCAAAAATGGGATTGAGTTGTCTTGTTCCACTTCTAAAGTAAACTTAATGGACATAGGTCAGACGGGAAAGGATTTGCACACACGTATAAAACAGCATCAATATTCCGTTAGAACAGGACAGTCGTCCAGTGCCCTTTTTATCCATTTGTCAGAGTTATCCCACTGTATTGATTGGAATAATGCTTCAGTTTTATTTCACTCTAGCAACATTGTTAATAGAAATATTCTTGAGTCTGCCATTATCCAACTCACAAATAACTTCAACATAAGCAAAGGTCTTTTTCAACTCGATCCTGTTGTTTTGAATTCCTTCAGAACAGATTTAGATAAGAAGGGTAGAACGCTAAATCTTTGATAAACTTGTATGCTACTCAAATAACTTGCATTTTTTTTAAATTAATTTTTATATATATATCGAACCTAAACAAGAAGGGCAAAGTGCTAAAACCCGGGCAGATTTCCAGTATAAATTTGTATTTTTTAAATTTTATTATTTTGTTTTTTCTATAACATTGGTTGGAAACAATTAATTTGATCTTGTGCTAATCTTGTGCTAAAAATCGGTAGTTTTTCTTACAAATTTGTATGCTCCTCCCACAATCCTTTAATGTTTAATAATTTAAAAAAATTTTTTTATCTCTCCGTTTATTGTGTGTATATATATGTATATATATATATATATATATATAGGTTTTTTTTTTTCTGTAACCTATATATAGGCTGTAACCCTTTATGTACTTCAGTGTTCCTGAGGATGTCATTAGACGAAAGCGCTTGAGCACCATTCTGTGTTTCCTTTCTTTCGTGGTTTTATTCATCATAAATATTTTTCACGTGTTACTTTCGTGAAATAATTTTCATATATATATATATATATATATATATATATATTCTATATATAAAATTATGCAGCAGACAACCAATTAATAGTGCTTGTTTTTAAAATCAATTATCTTTAGCCCTTGATCCCTTGAACGTAAAATAGCTTACCTCAACTTCAGCCTTCAGGATCAAGTTAAGTGGAATCTTCTTCAAGCACTTTTTAAGAGTTTCTCCCAACTTTTGGTCTGAACAGTTAAGAGCCTTAGCGATCTGCTTCGTGTACTTCCGAGGGTTTCGAACCAGTGCCCAAGGAGATAAAGACGACCCACTCATCAGAATTACTCTGTGGAACAGATCTGCAAAAACGTGATAAAAGAAGAGGAAAATTAAGCAAAAAAGATGAAACGGATTTTGCAGCTCCCTGTAATTAGATTATAGCACATAGTTTATATATATATATATATGTGTGTGTGTGTGTGTGTGTGTGTGTGTGTGTGTGTGTGTGTAAGTACATGCTTAAGTTAAAAGAAGTCACTTGTAACAAAATTAAATTTTATTATAAACACATCAACTTAAATGCACATAAAAAAGGAAAAAAAATCATTTAACAACTGGGAGGAGTTTTTCTGTGTGGCTGACGAAGACGTAGGACATGTCGTACCATACAGGCAATGAATATTTGTATCATGGTTTAGTAAATATTTTGTCAAGCTGCCTTCAAATTTTTTTTTTAAAGTTGCCACAGACGAGAGAGGAGTTCTTTGTTTTTTGCGCTTCGCCATCAAGCTGTTCCCAAATGTGTTTAAGAGAACTAGTGTCTTGACGTATGGGTACTTACAAAAGAACCTGCAGCCCATTTTCGTCTCTTTCACCGAGTGGTGGTTTTGGAAGTTTGACAAGTGCAGTGCTGTAACAGAACTAGTTACTCAGTAATAGTAACTAACTGTAACTAGTTACATTTTCCCGCCAAGTAATTGTAACTGTAACTAGTTACAAAAATTCATTCTACGAGTTACTTTTTTCTGTGAGGCCAAAAGGTTAGTAGTTACTTTTTATCACAAACCTTCCTCAATATATAGTATATTGTGCACAGTGCAAGTTTATTGACAACATATATCTGATGATAATATGATAAAATTTTGTTGTTTACTCGTTAAATCACAATAATTTCGAAACAAATGAACAATCCTGTCAAGTACATGGCGATTCACTCGCTGGTAGCCCCAGAGTATCATATTAGCGATACTCTGGGGCTACCAGCGAGTGAATCACCCTATATCACTTGTCAGAGAAAGTACTTTTATCAGGATTAGATGCTCGCTAAAACCAGGAAAAATGTCAAAGTAACTTTTGAAGTAACTAGTAACTAGTTACTTTTTCTGAAATGGCAACTAGTAACTAGTTACTTTTTGAGAGAGTAACTAGTAACTGTAACTAGTTACTTATATGAGGCAGTAACTAATAACTATAATTAGTTACAAAAAAATAACTGTCACAACACTGAACAAGTGTCACATTCCTCTCGAGTATGTGTCTATTTAACTGCAAAACATATGTCCTCCACCATCCGTAAGGCAGTGCTTTGATTTCATTGCATAAAATTCTTCGGGCAAGTGTGCACATATACAGGGTGGGCCGAAAGTCTGGATCCATAGGAAAATATTTATTTTAATACATAAATTACAACAAATGGTAAATACTTAAAATGAATTTCAACTTTAACTCGTAAATGCGTATCCGTGATACTGTACAGTAGTTCGTATTCCAGTATAAATACTCAAATACTTTTTTTATTTCAGCCCAGAAATGGCTTCGAATCTAACAACAGAAGACCGGGTAGAACTTGTGCTCATGTACGCAAGACAGGGCGCTACACACAGAGAAGTTGCTACCGAATTCAATAGAAATCATCCTGATAAGCATCCAGTAACACATGCGACTGTTGGCAAGTTGTTTAAACGTTTCAAAGAAACAGGAAGTGTACATGATCGACGGCGTTCTGGTCGTCCAAAAACTGCAACTGATGAAAATACCTCTGCAATGGTATGTGAAACTTCAACGAATAGTCCAGTAAAGTCAACAAGAAGATTATCAAATGAAACACGCATCTCGAGAACGTCAATTCGAAGAATTATTAAAAATCATAAATTCCATCCCTAAGTGTCTCGATGTCAGAGGCCGCCAATTTGAGCATTTGTTATAATTTGTTGTTTATACTGGAGTACGAACCACTGTACAGTATCACGGATACGCATTTACGAGTTAAAGTTGATATTCATTTTAAGTATTTACCATTTGTTGTAATTTATGTATTAAAATAAATATTTTCCTATGGATCCAGACTTTCGGCCCACTCTGTATAGTCACTTGGTGAAATAGTCATTCAGATCTTCGTCATCTACAAAAAAAAACTTCATATCGTCTCCGAGATGCCTCTCAAGTGATCCAAATAGATGGAAATCGACAGGGGACAGACCAAGCCCACAAGAAAGACGGTTTCACACTTTTCACGCCATTCCCACCAGGTTGGAAGTGGTCAGATATATTCTAAATATTGTTCAGTTGTATTACTTTCTTATTAAAAGCGTGACAGAAATGATACAGTGTTTCTGAAGAAGACATAGATGGTACAGTCATGATTTACAATTTTTTCTTAACATCCACAGAAAGTACAAAGATGCCTCAAAAATTTGTATCTAAAAAATCTTCATTCCAGAATGAAGAGAGCAATAACATATCAACACATAGTACGCAGATAGTATACACGAGTGATCCAACGATCAGAGACAAGAAATATCTATCATTAATACTATAAACACCCAGGAATGTCTGTCAGTCTGTCACGCTCGAAAAGAGGAGAAGATTCTTGATATATATGGGCGATATTTGTATTTTAATTCATTAGAAAAAGGCGTAATGAATTCTAACTTTTAATTATAATTTTAAAAAGTGTAAAAAATATTTGCTTTTGCGTTCAGCTTTGAGCCGAAATTTAATCTGCGGCTAAGTTCAAAAATTTACCAAATGAGTTCTTTTTATGCACTTTCATACTGGTGCTGCAACCATTACAGACTAAATATTTTTACGGCTTTCAAAAAGTCTTCGAGTTGTCAATTTTCTTTTATATCAGAAATTCATTTAGCATTGTATCAAGATTTGTGAAGCTTAAGATTTTTATGGCTGCATTCTTTTCTATAGTTTTATTGACTGAATAATTGACTCCCGGTAACTGGGGGGGGGGCCTGCGGCTCCCCAATTACTGAGGCCAAAGGCCCCAGCACCACGGGCGTAGCTAAATGGGCCCGTAGGGCCCACTTTAGCTAGTATAAATATAAAAAACGACGATTCAGAACTGGTTTCAGTCCCATTACTCTCAAGGCATCAAATTCCAATTAGTGTTTGCAATAGAGCCAGTCACTTTTCTCTGTGATTGATGTATTCATGCAACACTTTACTTGTCTTCACCGGAACCTCACTTTCTATCATTGTTATAGAATTGGGTCTTTATTGCATAGTAAGTAAATGTGATTTAAATTGCTTAACCGGTCTACCATATGTTGTGTAAGGAGAAAGAAGCTATACTTTAGAGCCAGAAAATGTGCTTTTATTATTCAGTTTTCATGACACTGTAATAAAACTGCTAATTGTTATTGTCAGTTCTTCCTCTCCGTAAACGAAGAATCCGTATCGCTTTCCGAAGTTAATTAAGATATTTTAAAAAGTTTATAAAATCTGCTGTCTGCGCATGCGCTGCGCATGCGCAGTTTGGTTTAGTTTTCTCCTTAGAAACTAATTTAAAACAAATTGATTAACGGCTTATATTATATTTAGTTATCTAATAAATGTCTGGGGATTAATCTCATTTGGGATCACCTGAAGATTAGGAACCCCAGCCTTCTTTAGTTAGCCTTATAAGGCTAACTAACGAAAATATCACGACCTAACCTAACCAATTGTTAGGTCAACTGTATGTCCTTGACGATTGGTTAGGTTAGGTCGTGATATTTTCGTTAGTTAGCCTTATAAAGCTAACTAAAAAGGCTAGGGGCCCTGATCTTCAGGTGATCCCTCATTTGTAACGGTAAAGGTCACGTACCGGAAGAGACCTACAGCTTTACGTGGAATCTGTTCCACGGATCCCTGCATCACCTGAAAGCGGAGGATGTCATCCAACTAACTACTGAACCGATCCAACGTTATTTAACGTCGCTGATCTAGGAGGAAATGCCGTTGCACGTAGCTATGACATAGCCCAGATTTCCTCAAACTACGTTTGATAAGCTATTGTTAATTTTAGTAAAGTTTTTGGGTTTTCTTTATAAAGAAAATCTTCTTTGTAAAATCGTACCTCTTGTTTCGTCAATAAAGCTCTGAAATTTAATTTTAATTGAAATTTTAATATTTCCATCACCAAATAACGACAAAAATTTAGGTGAAGACGAAAAGTTCTCAATCTTAGACAGAGCTCATAAAATAAAGAATATTCAGTCGTGGTATTTGAAATTTGAATAATTGTTAAAGATGTCCTAAAATATCACATATGACTTGTCTCTCTGACGAGAAAGGAAGGAATTTTTTATTTTGCTATTGAAAGATGGTTACGAATTGAAAGAAACATTTGTTGTCCATTACTAAGAATCATACGAGTTGATCTGTTTATTTCAAAGTAAATATATGGAGAGAATAAAGCTACCTGTGTGTATTCTATTTTATTTCAGAAATTTTGCGGTTCTTTCTGTATATCGAAGCCAGGATACTCAATTGCCAGTCAAATATACTACGATTGGCAAATTATAAAAATTTTCTATTATACAAACCAATCGAATGGACTGGCCGGGTTTGAGACAACTAAAAAACTTCCCTTACCTATCATTATATATACACACACACACGTGTGTGTGTGTGTGTGTGTGTTGTGTGTGTTTTATAACTTCCCCTATGTCCAAACAAAAACAAAATTGCCGAAACTTATTGAAAACAACCAAATTTAAAAGCAAATATTACAAAATACTTTTTATATTTGCCTGTGTTTTCCCCTTTCATAGTTTATTATGAAAACGAATTTACTCTCTTTTATGGGGAACTAAAAGGCGAGAATGAAAATACCCTTAATCATTTATTTGACCGTTACTAACTTTCCTATAGATACGGAAGCGCTGTTTATGCCAACAAAATAGACTCTCTCTCTCTCTCTCTCTCTCTCTCTCTCTCTCTCTCTCTCTCACACACACACACACACACAATACATAAATATATGGGTGGGTTTTGAACACGTGTTCAGGATCGACCTGTGTTTGACCCCTTTGCAGCATCCCTCCTCATTTTAGGGGAGGATATTTATGGTACCCATAACTACTAACCAATGGAAGGATGAACAGCTGGGATATATATAATATATATATATATATATATATATATATATATATATATGGGATTGAACTCAGAATGGTCCCTTGAGGTTTTTTCATGATACACACAGACCGTGCATGGAACAAGTGTATCATATATATATATATATATATATATATATATGGTGACCCAAAAGCCAGAACACATAGGGGAAATTGAATTATATTTAATACGGTTTCTTCCAGGTGAGACATGGATGTGAAATTAACGAAAGACGAGCGAGTGAAGTCGGCCTTGATGTACGCAAGAGAAGAAAGCACGTACCGAAGTATCACAGACGAATTTAATCAGCAAAATCAATGGTGAAAAAACATTGGTTTCGCAACTGCCAAAAAAAATGATTGAGCGATTCAGCGGGAGTGTTCTTGACCGACCACGTACTATCCGCTAAGAACTTCCATGGATAATGTAACTGCAACACTGGTACTGGGTTCAGAACCTCCGAAGAAGTCAATCCAAAGGTTATCCAGGGGGATGGGCGTGTCGAAGGCGTTTTGTCAGCGAATTCTGAAGGCAAATTATTTCCATTTCTACAACATATGCTTGACACAAGAACTGCATGACGACGATACAGACCGCCACCTAGAGTTCTGTGAGTGGGTGACAAGCTAACATAACACTACCCGTCCATGTTCACTGATGAAGCAATGTTTTATCTTATTGGGCACATTAACCGCCATAAAGCTGGTTACTGGTCACATGAAAACCCTCGCTGGACCGACTGTAGTCATATTCAAAACGTTCCACGTATGAGCAGTCGTAAAAAGTCTTAAATATAATTCAGCTTCCCCTGTGTGTCTTGACCGTTGGGCCACCATATATATATATATATATATGCAGGAAGGAGGGTCAAGGACGAACGCCCTCAAAAACGCCCCCTCATATAGGAAGAAGAGAGCCGAACTCAAGGTCCAGGGTTTTCAAGATGCCTGGACACTGCGTTTGAAAGATTGGAGGTCAGAGACAGGGAAAAAGATGAATTGAGGGAGATTGTTCCAAAGTTGACAGTTGAGTAAATGAAAGATTGAAAATACCGATCAACCATTTTGCATTTTAGAGTTGGACAGAAAAGGAATGAGAATGAGCCGCAAGTCGGGTACTGTATGCCCTCCTTAAAGGAGGAGGCATGCAGTTAGAGTTCAGAAGGTCAGTGTCCGTTATAACTGCGATAGTAAGGAGAAAGTGAGGCAACATTGCGACGAAGAGAGAGAGATTGAAGACAGTCTGTAAGAGGAGGGGAAATGATGAAACTGAGGTGAAGTGAAAAGCTTGACCTTCGTCAGAATGAACAATTCGGGCGGAAACTAACCTAAGGTATATTTTTAGGGATGTAAAGAGATGGAAACTTTGGAAATTTGGGGAATTTTCAGTTTTAGATTTTTTTTGGCAGTAAACAGTAAAATATAACAAATTTAAGCATTTTCCACCCCAAATAAAAGACGTTCTGGTTTCTTGCATTAATTGTTTTTACTGAGTTAAGGTGAACTTACTTGGAATATACGTGGCTAAAAATAATAATTTGAAATCAGTATGCGGGAAATTCACGTTTTAATATTCACTAATTGGTAAGATATATTTTTACATGGCAAGTTTCTATTTCAGCATTCTGGGAATTCCCCTCTTGTGAAATAATTGGGGGTTAAAAGAAATTTCAAGGTGTGGAGTTTCCCATTTCAATATCTCCAATTCCGCACTACTGTCAGATGCCAGTATCATACTGAAACGAATCATTTGCTAACATCACCACCTGCATTTTGAATTGCCTTTCTTGGCTGCATTATTCTACACTTTTCTCAAACACTTAAAATTGCACAATGTACTCTGATTTAAGGATACACAGCTCTTAGTTTTAGGAAACTGAAAGTTTTTGAAAATTCCCAAAATTCACGAAAATTCGCGATAGTTCCCAAAATCCCCAGTGGAAATTCACCATTCTCAAAATTCTTGTGAAATTTTACAACCCTGTATTTTGCACAGATTCTTGTGTAAAGTTCCTGACGAACTATATGTGAGGGAAAAATGAGAGGAGAAAGCAACTCTCATCTACATTAAATCTCCTAATTGAGGTGGAATGCTACAGAGGGAGCGAACACAAGTCGAACTTCAAGAATTACTCGATAACAACAAAAGTAACAAAAGTGGCATCCGTCAAGGGAGGTACTGTTGCCTTTGAAGTCACACTCAAAATAAAACCTTCCAAATATAGAACTTATAACTTCATTATGAGGGCAAATTCTTGGGAAAGGCTTTACTTCTTTTGGGTATCAAATCTTCTTGTCAGATGATATAATAACTCCTTTTAATAATACATAACTTCTTTAGATAGAAGAAATGGTTTTCACACTTTTTTTGAGTGATTTGAGACAATAGAAGATTATATTTCTTTGTATAGAAGGTTGCGGGAAGTGTTTGTTTACTGTGAGGAGTCTTGTGAAATCTTAGATTGCATCTTCTCTTTCAGGCTTGGAATAATAGTCTTACCTTCAGTCTCATTCACTCGATGTTTGTGGGGTAATTTCAAATTTGACATGCGTCCTATACCGGACTTAAGAACAGGACATTACATTACATGTTTCCATCACTCATTTAACCCTGGGAGTTAGGTGACAAAATACCTTCCAATCTATTAATCATAGATAAAATTACCCATAAAACACCATTTTTCATTCATTTCTGTAATATAAGGGACTGAGCACCAATCTAGATTCTATACACTTTTATCTTCAGTCTGCTGAATTGGATTCAAGCTTCTTAACTAAAACGTACTTTCTCCTTCATTTATTTCTTCTCGTTTTAACTTTCCCGGGTAATAATCTTTTCCCTAATCTCAGATCAAAGTGTAACTTGTGTTGCTATGCCAGATCTGAGGCAGTCTTTAATGTAATTTGCAATTTTTCTTCTCGTAACTTTGACTGACTTCTTTTACAGACTCTCTCGCTTTAATATTGTTTAATACTTCTACCGTGTCTGTCACTTTCTTAATACCCCATTTATGCTCGGTCTCTTTGCCCACTTAACAGACTTCATAAACAGACACATTCCTAATCCTACCGCCAAAATTTTAGTGCTTGGAGGTTTTAATCTACATAATCTGAAGTGACTGGTGCTCCTCCCATACTGATCCAGTTGGTGTGAAAGGGGGAGAACTTTGCTGACTCTTACAATCTTATCCGACTTGTCAACCAACCAATGCAGACCTTTGATTCCACCGTCCATTATCATTCCCTTCTAGAACTATTTCTCAAAACCTGTCCCAACTCTTATACAATTAATGTCTCGTCTCTCGGTTCATCTGACCATTGCACCATATCTTTCTAAGTTTCCACCAAAACCATTGTGGTGACAAGGTGGCATTATGATACGGCGGAATAGGATTATCTTCATAAATTCTATTCTTCTTTTCCCTGGTCTACTTCCTTTTCAGAAAACCCTTCTTCTGCTGCTGGTTCACTTCACAACCCGCATGCATGTGGACAAGAGGAAAACAAATACCACATCTCCTAAATCCCTCAAGTTTGAATTACTTATTATCCCTCAAGAGACTATTCTAAAATAATAATCATATTAGCAAACTCCAACTTTCTCAACAATAAAAGGTAGCACACATTTAACTACCCGAACGATAAAATATTATGGCCCACTGTAAATGTTTTCAACTCAAACATCAATAGCCACACCTCGATCCCTCCGCTATGCCTACAAGTACAAAATGGCTCAGTAATTTCCATTCTTGGGAGAAAGCTAATCATCTTTCTCGCAAGTTTGCTTCTAAGCCTACCTTATGTTACCTGTGGATAGCGGAATAAGGTCGATCTGCACAATGTCGACATGCATAGGGTCGATCTGCACAATGTCGATCTAAATATTGTTTTAAATTAGGTCAAGTTACGTTCAGTTGGGTTAGGTTAGGTTACATTATGCCTAGTTAAGTTACGCTACGTTAAGTTAATTTAGGTTAGTTATTTTCAGTGAAAATATGAAATGTAGTTAATAGAATAGAATAGAATAACCTTTATTAATAATAATAAAATAAATACATTTTTTCAATTTACAATGACATGAATAATTGTAAAGCTCGACTATTTATTTTATTTAATTTGGGCTCTTAAGCTTTAGGGTTTACTGTAGTTTTGAAATCTGAAATCAAAATACTTGCATTAGGTCGAAAATCGACACTATGAAATTCGATTTTGTCCATGTAACGCGTTACGCGTTACTTATACTCTTTCACAGATGAGCAGTTCCATGGCCATCATGTATAAAACTTATGTGCACTCTCAGTTAGAGTATTGTTCTCATCATGGGGTTTGGATGTGGAGTGGTTGCTCTGAAACTTGACAGCTGATATTATTCAGCGGTGAACTATAAAAACTATTAACAATAATCTGCTTTCCCCATTTTGTAGAGAGGGTTGACAAAAGTAAACAGACACCTTTGGTTTTCCATAGTTTAGATTTGATGCTAAAAGCCAATAAATAATAAAAATTTATTGAATCAGTATTTTTCAAATCGTGTTGCTTTTTTATTTGCATCATGTAAAGCTGACACACGTTCTGGCATTCCTTTGATGAGCTTTGCCATTTGTTCTTGAGGACAATCATCGTGGTGCTTATTACTTTTGTTACCCTTCCGTAAATATTCTATAATCAATGCTTTGAAAACCTTCATTCAAGTTTCGGCAAGTCTTTCACTCGCTCTCGGCGTACGAGGAATGCTGGAAGAGGGTATGTTTTTGTTGTCTAACTGCCACAATGCAGAACTTCTACATATAAAAACTTTTTTTTCATTTCGAGCGTCTGCCATGAAGTACTTTTCAAACATTTACAACCAACAACAATTTAAAACTTCTTTTCACTTTATTTCTTCTGTTAACAGGAGACGTCAATAGAAGAATGTCGTGTTGGGTTCTTCAAGTATACTGTAGTTTTTCCCTTGCATAAAGTTGTTTAATATTATATATATATATATATATATTTTAACTGCAAACAAACACAGTATAATTAATGTAAAGAACGACGCTTGTGTAGAAGAAACGTCCGCACAAGATGGGGAGAGAGAACGAGCAAATGAAAAATGAGGCACCTCCCAGGAATCGAACCCGGGATCATCCAATTGCCGGTCGGATATGCTAACCACTGCACCAAGGTCCCCGATCAGTCACAACTCGTAATTCTCCTACATACGAACGGAATCAAATGCACCTGGGAGGTGCCTCATTTTTCATTTGCTCGTTCTCTCTCCCCATCTTGTGCGGACGTTTCTTGTACACAAGCGTCGTTCTTTACATCATATATATATATATATATATATATATATATATATATATATATAGAGAGAGAGAGAGAGAGAGAGAGAGAGAGAGAGAGAGAGAGAGAGAGAGAGAGAGAGAGTCCGAGAGAGGCCTGAAATAAAGTAAAAATTCATATCTCTCAAACAAATTAATTAAAACAAACGCTTTGTGACATCTAATAGCCAGACTCATCAAGGCGATGGCGCTCAGCTCACCCAGCTGCTCATTCTTACATACAGAAAATAATTGGTTGGTAAATAAATCGGTACCTTCGGTAGCCTAATGTTTAGGACGCTAGGCTGTATATCGAGTTCGGTCAAAGACTTTGTAATTTCTGCCTCTCCGTGGTGGTTCGTGGTTCGGATTCCACGTTAAGCCGTAAGTCTAAGTTTGAGCAACAAGTTTGACCTTCGTCAGAATGAACAAGTCAGGCGGAAGGAAAACCAAGGTTACCTGGTACTATTTACCAATTATATTTACATTAATTTTAATTATTTTAATTAATTCTTCAAATTAACTAAAAGATATATGGAACAAGTATTTGAGGTAACTTTTGTTATTCAAAAGAGCAAACATGGAATAAATACCGCTTGAAGTAGCAAACAGTACTTTTAAAGATTATGTTTAAAGAAAAACTAGAGAAGGTCTTAAACACATTAGGGATAATTAATTAATAATTAATTAAACTTCACTATACAAGGTTATAAAAAAAAGGTGTTCCTAAATATAATGTGCAATAAATTTTTTTGGGGGGGAGGGGAGGGAGGGAAACCTTTTTGGTTCATTCTGTATAATTAATGATGATAGACTGGCGATTAAATATAATCACTCCGTTATCCGTTCCAACCCCACTGAAATCTGCCACTTTTTCTGTACTTTTATTTTGTCATGTGTGAAACCGAAGTGAAGATTTTGCAATCATTATTCATTAAAGGGATTGAACCTTGTATAAAAGAAAATACCATCATTACTTCTATAAAGCTTTCCATTGTTTAGCAACAAAGCATGTATTCTATACGAAGGGTTGACAGAAGTAAATAGATATTTTCGTTTTTTTCCATAGTTTTCATTTTTGATAATAAAAGTCAAAAGTTCGAATCCTGGTGGGGTATAAATTTTTACATATATGCAGTATAGTAGAATGCTCTCTGCGCCTTGCGCGTCAAAAGCCACCTGAAACAACTTAAGAGGGACTGGGAGGGGCGAAAGTGTTAATAAAACCTTCTCTGGATCTCCTTTAACGTGTATGATAAATTTAATGCAGAAAACCGTCATTATTTAGGTGTGTACGAGTATAAACGAATATAAAACAGACAGACATCATCATCATCATCATCATCATCATCATCATCATCATAATTGTCATCGTCACCATCATCCCATATATATATATCTATCTATCTATATATATATATATATATAACAAGCGTCATGAAAATTCAAATTTCTTGCTCATAATCTAAATTTTGTTTCGGTTGCAAATAAAACCATTTTTAATCTAAATAGAATTTTTTCGAAAACTCGCTTACTTACATTTTCCCTCCTGACCTAGAACCCCCCCCCCCTCCACCCCGTAAAAAAAAAACCCTCCTTTCGAATTGGAAATTTATTTCGGAGACTAACGCTGAAATTTATTACCACAAAAAAAGGGATGGCGGGGGGGGAGGGGAGGTAAAAAGCAAACAAAAAACTTCCCAAAAAAGGTTTCAAACAAACAAAAAAACAAACAAATGAACAAAAACAAAAAGCAAGTAAACAATAAGAAAGACGGTCGTAAAAGAGAAAGACAAAAATATCTATAGAATTAACGTCGTCCAAGTTGGCTTTTCAATAACCAGAAACAAAGCATTTCTGACGTGCAAAAGTTATCGGCGGTCGCCCGTGCATGCGAAGTATCTTCTTCCAACTTTATCCACAGACATTGACCGACTTCCGTTGCTGAACTTGCTTATTTTATATAAATAAATGTTTTGTGGGTCGCCATACGTCCAATATTATTTACATTTACTTCGAGAACCAGTGGATATCGATGTCTTATTTGCTGAGGATCAATAATTTTCGTTAATAGAAAATGTTCTTTTATGTAAAAATTGCTATTCATTATTTCTATTATAAGCTGCGGAAGGTTAATTTCGATGATTAATTATTCACGCAATCGTGGTCGTAAACAGTCTATATATATACTGGGTCAACGCATGTCGATCCTGAAACGTCGTTCAAACCTTCATAAAGATAGAAGATTAATATGTACGTTAATATATATATATATATATATATATATATATATATATATATATATACAGGTGGGCCGTAAGTTTCCATACATAGGAAAAATTAAACGTTTGTTTTTATGTTTCAGATACCCTAAGAATATGCGTTTGACGAAAGAGCAACGAATTGAAATCATACTGATGGCTGGGTCGGGAAGCAGTCGCATGGTTGCAATGAACTTTAACAGACAACATGGAACGAACATCACACACGACACTGTGGCAAAACTTATTAACAAGTTTCAGAAAACTGGAAATATTGCAGATCAACCGCGAAGTGGTCCAAGACGTACAGCCACCGATGAAGACACAACAGCTACGATACTTACAGCGCTTACACGGAGTCCCAGAAAAAGTACACGACGGTTGTCTGCAGAAAGTGGTGTCAGCAGATCGAGTATCAGGCGCATTTTGAAAGCAAACAAATGGCATCCATACAAATTGCATATGGCACAGCATTTGAGTGAAGACGACCCGGATAGACGGATGGAATTCTGTGAATGGGCATTAACCAAAGTGAACGAGGATGCAAACTTTTCAACTAAGATCTTGTTTACTGATGAAGCAAATTTTTACGTCAATGGAGAGGTTAATCGGCAAAACATACGTTACTGGAGTAATGCTAACCCTAACTGGCTGAGTCCGACGAAGATGCAAGGTGCCGGTAAAGTGATGGTGTGGGCCGGGATATGGGGTGACAGAATTATTGGACCAATTTTTGTCAGTGGAAATCTTAATGCCGAAAGGTATCTTAACATGTTGCAAGAAGAGATTTTCCCATCCCTGCTAAACGAGGAAGGTAACTTCCCAGTTTACTTCCAGCAAGATGGAGCTCCACCTCATTATGGTCTTCACGTGCGTCGGTATTTGGATCAGCAGCAGTTTCCGGATGCTTGGATTGGTCGGCGTGGTCCTGTGGAGTGGCCTCCCAGATCCCCAGATCTCACCCCCCTTGATTTCTATCTTTGGGGGCACTTGAAGGCCATGGTGTATCAGGAAAAGATACGAGACATAAATCATCTAAAGGAACGTATCACCAACGCCATTACAAGCATAACGTCAACTGTGCTAATGCGTGTTCATCAATAGTGGGGAACACGTAATGAAATGTGTTTTCAAAACAATGGCAACCATGTAGAGCATATTATATAAATAAAAATGGTTGTCCATAAAAAAATGTTTATTTTTCCTATGTATGGAAACTTACGGCCCACCCTGTATATATATATATATTATATATATATATTATATAATTATACACACTAGAGGCACTCAATATATTTTACCCCACACTTTTTTCTTAGCTAAATAATAGGCCATAGGGCTGAAATATCTTTTGGACCGTAAGTTTGAACTTTCTGCGCTTCACATAATCGGATTTTTCCAGTTTGAACCACCCCTCCTTGTATAAAACCGCTTTTAAACTCCCTTGTATAAAACCGATGGTTAACGCAGTTTCGAAAATGGCGTCTGACAGTCATATGCATCGTAAACAGAGAGCTGTTATAGAGTTCTTAACCGCAGAGAAGGAAACAATTGGAAATATTCACAAACATCTACAAAACGTTTACGGAGATGTTGTTATTGATCGAAGCACAGTTGGACGCTGGTCCAAACGTGCAAGATCATCGGAGAGAGGGAGAGCCAGCCCCGATGATGAACCACGCAGCGGTCGCCCGGCATCGGCTGTGACATCTCACACTGTGCAACGTGCTAACACATCATTCGATGAAATCAGCGCGTCACATACAAGGAGCTATGACTGGAGCTAGGAATTAGTGAAGGAAGTGTGAATACGATAATTCAGCAACTGGGATACTCAAAAGTGTGTTCACGGTTTGTTCTTCGCGAACTGACTGAAGATCACAAATCCCAAAGAAAAGAAATTGCTTCTGAGTCGTTGGTTCGATACGAGACAGAAGAGGATGACTTCCTTTCACGAATTGTGAAAAAAGGACAAACAATCAACTCAGAGGCATATACTGATACCCTACAGAGACTCCAGAGACGTATAAAGAGAGTTCGACCAGAGAGAAAACTAGAAAACGTTCTTCTTTTGCACGATAAAGCAACACCACACAAGAGTTTGCAAACAAGAGAGGCCATCACAAAAATGCGCTTGACTGGTTACTCCACCCTCCATACAGCCCGGATCTGGCACCTTCAGACTTCCATTTGCTTGAGCCAGTGAAGGATGCTATTCGTGGAAGAACGTTTCAGTGACGATGAGATTGTTGATGAGGTTAAGAGGTGGCTCCAGCGGAACCCAGCGGACTTTTACCAGCAAGGAATAAAGCCCTTGTTTCGAGGTGGAGGAAAGCCTTAGAAAAGGATGGAGACTATGTGGAAAAATAAAAACTTGTAAAAAAGCTACGTAACTACTTGTGTACAAAATTTCTGGAACTTACAAGAAAACTTGGAAAGAACAAAAAAAGGTGGGGCAAAATATATTGAGTGGTCCTCGTGTATATATATATATGAAAATGAAAATGAAAATGAAAATGAAAAGGTTTATTGGCAGACTATAGTCCATATGACAAATATTATTAATACAATGACAGTTCATATACTAAGGATAGAACTATATACAATTGATTAGAAATAATACTGTAATGTCGAAGTTAAGTGGAGCTACAGACAGACGTTTTTCCAGCAAGAAGTCCATAGCTTAGAGGATAAATGGCAGGACTCATGGATAGCTTGGATGATCGGGTTGGTTGATTTTTTAATTCTTTGCATTAGACTGTGTTGAGCGCATCTTGTTACCTCCGGGAAGCTCGGGACATTGCGGGTAGCAAACATTTGCGAAGCTGAGCATCTCGGGGGTAATTTATGTAAGTCTAAAAGACCTGCTGTACAGCAAATTTAGGGTTCTGCCAGAACCTTTTTTATAATTCACCCACAGTTGCTGTCCGTATATATTATTGCAGAAAGTACGAAAGAGAGTGTCTTTAGCTTCACTTGTACAGAATCGAAAGTTCCTTAGGGTCATATTCGCTTTAGTACACAGGCTTCGAGATTGTTTTCTTATATCCGAGTCATCACTGAAGGAGCTGGTAATATTTTGACCAAAATACTTAAACTCTTGTACTTCCTCAATTATTTCACCATTCATTTTAAACCTTATATCAGCTGGCTGATTACAGCTTTTAGGATGAAATTGCATAACCTTAGTTTATGTAACATTAAAAAGAATATCATGTTTCTGCGAATACACTTCGCAGACGTTTAGTAGCCGATCCAGACCTTTGACAGAGGGACTTATTAACACCATATCATCGGCATAAACTAAGTTATTTATCCTTGTGTTATCTATACAACACCCCACTGTTGCCTCATTAAGTGAAGCAATTAATCCGTCAATATACACATTAAACAGCATAGGGGAGAGCAAGGAGCCTTGTCTCACTCCGCAAGAGGCGCCAAAACACTCGGATAGTACATTGCCCCACCTAACAGTGAAAGATTGGTGGGAATACCAAAATTTCAATAAATTTAATATGTACATGGGAACCTTCCTGTCTTCTAGTTTTGCAAATAAAATATTGTGGTTCACCCTATCATATGCATTGCTTATATCTAGGAAACAGCTATAAAGAGTTGAATTACTCTCAATGTATTTAGATATTGTTTCTTTAAGTACACAGATACACAGATCAGTTGAGTGGGACCTTTTAAAGCCAAACTGATTAGGAGATGTCCATAGGAAATCATTTAATCGGCGTAACAAGAGTTTTTCTAGTAGTTTCGAGTAGCAGGAAGCGACAGCAATAGGCCTGTAATTACTGCTGGACAGAATGTCTCCGTACTTATTTTTGACCAGGGGCAACATATATACCCTCATGAACTCTGCAGGGATATAGCTATGAGCAAGCATGGCTGATAGGAGCAATGATATATGCAGACATACTACGTCATTGGCATATTTTAAGTGCTCATTCGATAAGTCATCTACCCCTGACGCAGAACCAGTCTTTAACTCTTTAATTAACCTCTTTACTTCAGAAAATGATATCAAAGTATTTTCCCTTGTCCCTCCCACAATCGTTTCGCTGCAATCTATCTTAAGATTATCCCTACTCACACTGTTAAGAATGTTAGAATAGTGATTTTTCCACAGCTTTCCAATTTCATCCTCCCCTGACACCCCATCGACTGTCGGAGGGAGGACATTTTTGACACCCGTTTCATTCTTAAAAAATTTCCAAAATTTGTTATTATCGTTATTTATGCAAGCTTCACAGGCTTTTGATGCTCGAATAGACTCTTCTTCCTGTTTACATCGCCTTATGGCCACCTTATACTGACCCCGACTTCTACACATATTCATGTATACTGGTCCTAGTCTGGGTCTACCGTGAAAGCACCACAAATCACAGGCGTCTTTCGATTCCCTCTTCAGGGGGCAATAAAATCATTCCATCCAGGAATAATCTTAGTATGACAGTTGTAAGATTTAATCAGGGGGCTTCCTGCTTCTCTTAACAGGGCTATTATCTTACTATAATACCTATCTATGAGTTTACAGTGAGAATCATTTGAGCAAGGATTATTACAGGCAAGGTGCAAAATTTCTAAATTATTAAAGAGGTGACTTGTTCTGTCTTTGTATTCTATTCTCTGCTGCATCTTAACATTGGATCAATCGACTCGATTATTCTTACCTATTGAGTTCTTGTTAAGTCGTGTTGCGCATAAATTGGTAACGTTAATTAATATTTCTAATGGTCTATGATCAGAAAGAGGGAAATCATGCAGAATATGAACTCTAACAATTTGATCCTTTAGATTATTACTAGTGAGACAATGATCAATCCACCTGGTGGTACCACTCATATCACTAACGTATGTAAAATTACCACTGGTTACCCCTAATATCTCTACATTACTTATTCGGTGGGAGGGGGGGAACTGCGCACCGAGCGAAGCGTAATCGAACACCTCTCCTCTGCAGTGGGAGGCAGGGAAGGGGGCAATGATGCCTCGTCTCTCGGCATTGACCGTCCCTGTTTCTCATTGTGAAATCGGGAGCAGGGGTCCTTTCCTGAACGGGAGGGGGGTTGACCGCTACCCCTGCATGCTGCGTTTCTACCCCACCTTCAGGGGGAGAGTTGGAGGCGGGGATTTCGTTTTCCTCGCTGCCCGACGCGCTTCTTGGAGATCTGGCTTGCTGAACTACTTCCAAGTAACTGGGCTTTGGGAGGAGCGTCTCTTTCAACGCATCTAACTCTGACCGGAATTGTTCTAGCGAAATCGCGTTTTTCTGATTTGACACCACGTGTTGGTGTTTCAGTTCAACTATCGACTTTTGTATCTCATTATACTGTTTGAGGAGCACCGAGACGATTTCATTACTTGCATTTTTATATTTAGTACTATTTTTGTTTTTAGTTTTTTTATTATTACAAGATATATCATGGAAGTTATTTTGTTTTCTTTCACCAACAATTTTTTTATTTTTCATTTTTCATATGCAGTCAGGGCCGCCAAGAGGGCGGGGAAGGGGATAAATCCCCGGGGCCCTGACCTCTAGGGGGCCTCGAAAAGGGGGGATAAAATTAAAAATATTAACAAAGCAATTGATTAAATAACAGAGAGGAAATATAATTAATGAACACACATTTTAAGGGATTATTATAGTCAAACTGAAACAGATAAAATATTATCTGCGGTCCACCAATTCCCAAGACCGACTGACAGATCTGGGAACCATTATAATTGAAAGCCAGTTAGCCCGTACTTTAAATTCCATCAGAATTATTTACCACTTTGCTAGAGAGAAGGCAAAGAAAGTACACTTCTAATTATGAAAATCTTGCAGTAAACATTTGTCTTGCCTACATGGACTGGTACTGCATTTGTAAATTGTATGGTGATAGAATTAATATAATTGATTCGAAAAATAAAATGGTCATTTTCCTCTGAGTTGTTTATTCATACTGTATGTTTTGAATAGTGACTTGAACATATAATCAGTTTGCTTGTTATGTACACAAAAAACATTCATAATAAAATACTGAGTAAACAGGGGGGCCCATATACCAATCCTTCCCAGGGCCCGGGGCAGCTCTCGGCGGCCCTGTATGCAGTATATATATATATATATATATATATATATATATATATATATATATATATATATATACAAGGTGTCCCAAAAGTCAGTTTACCGAGGAAAATGTTTTCTCCTAATGATTATTCTAAACATTATGACAATTTTTTTCACAGCAAAAACCCAGCATGTCTTCAGGACCTTAAAGACTACATTTGTGAAGAATTCCAGCTCTTAAGCGATGATAAGGAACTATGTAAAGCAATTTGCCGGTCAACCGTTGACAGATACGAGATGTGCATCGAACAACATGGCCGACATTTTGAACAGTTATTGTAACCAGAACTATTCTCATGTTTTGTAAATATGTTTCAGAATTTTTTTCTTTGTTTTATGTTTTGTAAATATATTTATGAAACAAGTTTTTTTCTTTGTTGTAAACTCACCTTAGGAGAACATTTTCTTCGGTAAACTGACTTTTGGGACACTCGGTATATATATATATATATATGAAAATTATTTCACGGAAATAACACGTGAAAATTATTTATGATGAATAAAACCACGAAGGAAAGGAAACACCATTTTGTGTTTCCTTTCCTTCGTGGTTTTATTCATCATATACATATATATATACTGTGTGTATATATAGAGGGATGACAAAAGTTAATAATAACAGATTTATTAAATCAATAAATTTAGAATGGGGTTGGTTCCCCCTTGCATTATGTAAAAATGACACATTTTCTGGCATTCCATTGATGAGTTTTGCCATTTGTTTTTGAGGACAATCATCGTGGTGTATATACAGTATATACAGTATCTCAAATATATATATATATATATATATATATATATATATATATATATTATATATATATATATATATTAGTATATGAACTGTCATTGTATTAATAATATTTGTCATATGGACTATAGTCTGCCAATAAACCTTTTCATTTCATTTCATTTTCATTTTCATTAGGGTGGTCCAAAAAAATAAATGTTGAAAATTCGTAGGTCTTACCCCTTAAAATTGTTACCTATGTTGAAAAAACTCTAAATATAAAATTTTAATAAGATGAAAAAAATTCTAAGTGGTGCCACATCGCATTTGAATTTAGATGTTTTTAAAAACCTTTTTTTGCTTCTTCCCCATAATATAGATTTATTGTGTCTTTCCGAAAAATATTTCGATATATATCATTTTTTTGCGTAATATAGATTTTTGTATGCTTATTGTGGTTAAATATTCCGAAGCACATCTTGTATGAGCGGTACTGAACACGTTGAGGCAAGAATCGCATCTGTTCTGTTGATACTCGTATTCACGTTTTTCCATGAAATAGATTTCGTCACTTTTCCCAGTAAGTGCTCATCTTGCGTAAACGTGTTGAAAGGGCGTTCCTATAACAATCGTATTTGTTATTCACAAGCCTCAGTCTTTTGCCAACCTGTCGTTTGCAGTGTATTGTTTGCAGTAATTTGCAGAGTATTGTTTGCAGTGTATTGCAGTTCGTTTGCAGTGTTGCAGTAGTGAATAATCATATTAGAAATGGCAAGTTCCTCAATGAAAACTCCCAGAAATACCGAAATATGGCTCAGTGGATAACCAATTGAAATGATATGCGGGAGAAAACTTCCTTCCAAAGGTGATGTGCTCCGTCGTCATTTTTATTTACTTAAGGAAAAGAAAACTTTAAGAGAAGCTTCTAAAGCAGTTTACATAGAGGTAGTTGAATTTTGGGAACAAGCTAGAATTCCAGCAAGAGCTGATTATAATGTTATACCAATGATTGAAAAAGTATATAAGGAATATAGAACGCTCCAAAAATTAAAATTACAGTGCTCCGAAACTCAGCGTGAGAAAGAGAGATTGTTTCAGGACAGTTTAAACGATCTCTTTGATATTTTGCTCACCAAAAAGCGCACGAGATGATCAAGATTAAAGAAGACAGAGAATTCATCCAAGCTAAAAAACAGAAGGGAATAAAAGGATATATGGCTAACGTTGACAAAGCCTTATCAGAGAAAGAAGAAGCAAACCAAGTAATAAGGAACTTGTAACATTGTAACACGAGACGTTGCAGTTGCAGATAGATCGAATATTTCTGATAGACAGGCTGTATATGTGCTATCAGCTGCTGCCTCTGCATTAGATCATGATCTTGATGACTTGTCCATAAGCAGAAGTACAGTTCGTCGAAAGAGAATGGATGTACGTGAGAAAATCGCAAAAGATTTAAAAGAATCTTTTAATCCTGAATGTTCTTTAATGGTGCATTGGGATGGAAAAATGCTAATCGATTTAACTGGAAATGAAAAAGTTGAAAGATTAGCAGTGTTGATGTCAGGAGGAGGCAAATCAAAGTTGTTTGCAGTACCCAAACTCGAGTCTGGCACAGGAGTAGACATTGCAACAGCTGTTGTCGAATGTTTAAAGGACTGGAACTTAATTGATCGCGTTAAAGGTATGTGCTTTGACACAACTGCCACGAACACGGGTCCTAAAAAGGGAGCTACTGCACAAATAGAACAAAAGCTTGGAAAAGACTTACTAAATATTGCATGCCGGCACCATATAATTGAACTTAATCAAACGCTTTATGTCTGCCTGGAACTACATCAATAAAGAAAATTTTGAAACCTCTCCTGATACTCCAGGACGTGATGGACTGCTTGTTATTTGTAAGAAACATCTAACCTCCACACAAATCTGAGATGATTACAGAGAGGTCCTGGAACTTACAATCATCTATCTAGGAGATGTACCACCACGTGAAGTCAAATTTCTAAAGCCACGTGCTTTGCATCGTGCCAGGTGGATGTCTCGCATAATCTATGCAATAAAAATGAATCTTTTCTGCTCACAGTTTAAAATGACTCTAAAGGAACAAAGTGGAATAAAACGTTTTGCACAATTTGCCACTAGACACAATGTTCCTGCATGGTTTTCTGCACCTATCGCTGCTTCTGCCCCTACCAATGATCTTTCGCTACTAAAACTGCTGCTAGCATACGAAGACAAAAGCATTGCTTCTGCAGGATCTCAAGCACTTTCTCGCCATCTTTGGTACCTAAGTGAATTTCTTATTTTACTTTCATTCTTTGATGAAGATATTTCCATTGATGTTAAAAAAGACATGGTAAAGGCACTCGACATAAGGGGATCTAAACATTCGCCCAAAAGAATAAATTTGTTACTAGCTCGTCTCGACTATTTTTCACTAAGCTCGGACTCCCAATAGCCTTTCTTGAGGATGATCCAACAAACTGGAAGAACAGACAAGATTATCAAATGGCCCTTGAGTTTGTCAAGTCAATAATGGTAACAAATGATAACTCCGAAAGAGGAATAGCATTAATAAAAAATTTCAATGCACATCTAACTAAGAATGAAAGTCAAAAGCAGTTTCTCCTGCAAGTAGTGGAGCAACATCCCCTGCAGTTTCCTAATGTAAAAAAATCAAACTTGAAGCAGGAACTGCGAACGCAGCAACAATGAGTGGGAGACGGGCACCCATGAGACCCCCACCTCTGAGTGGTTAATACTCCATTATAGTTGAATATGGAGGGGACTGCGATAAACTAAAGAAACTTTTGAATATGAATTCAAAGAATTTTGAAACAAGAAAATTAATAAATTTAAAGTCGAGTGTGGCACCACTAAATATTTATTAATTTTGATAAGTTTTGGTCAGTAACGTTTTTTTAATATAGGTAACAATTTCCGAGGGTAAGACTTAAGATTTAAATACTTTTAAAATTTACTGTATAATTTTGGACCACCCTTAATATAAGTTATATTATATTATATTTGGGATGAATTTCAAAATTCAAAATTCAAAAAACTTCATTCAGAAAAGAATACAAATGAGAGAATTTTATAATTTTTAGATATTTGATATGACATTAATATGATATATTCACAGTAATCTCATATGAATATGCCGTTGTAAGCATGGGGGCATTTTAGGTAAAACTAATGGTATTTAGTTTATTTCTAAAATAAAAATAGTGAAAGTGGCAATTGGCAGTAATAGTAATTACAAAAATAACAATAACAGCAATAATAATAATAAATACAATATAAAATTTACAAAATGTTACATAATTTTAAATTAAATTATTTATTGTATATTTAGTAGAAAATATATGATGCCCAATAAAAAAATATATAAAAATATAGATTACGAAATTAAAGGTGCTTAATGAAATTACTATATTTTAAATAGTTGATTGCAAAATGGGAACTTCATTACTATGATAAAAATGGCAGTATTGAACTTATATTTCAGTATGAGCTAATGAAGCGCTTTTTTAGTGATTTGCGAAATACATTTAGTAATGAAGCCTGCCTGAGAGGCATTCCATACATCTGCTCCTTTGAAAGAAAGTGCATTTCTGAGTTAGGTCTGAGCACTGGCTGAGTTAGGTGTGTGTATAAAATCTCTGGGCAATCTGGTTTTATAACGATGATGTATTTGATTTTTCTTATGCAAGAAGGAGGGTCCAATGGTCAATGCCCTCAGAAATGCCCCTCCCCCCATAGAAGAAGAAGAGAGCCAAAACCTAGGTCCAGGGTTTTCGAGATGCCTGAACACTGCATTTGAAAGATTGGAGGTCATACACTGGAGGAAAGATGGACAAAGGAAAATTATTCTAGAGTTCACCGGTTGAGCAGATGAAAGATTGAAAATACCGATTAACCCTTCCGTTAGAGAGTTGGACAGAAAATCTGGTACTACGTGCTCTCCTTAAAGGAGGAGGTCTGCAGAAGAACAGTGTCCGTTATAATATCGATAGTAAAGAGAGAGTGAGTCAATAGCCAGTAAGAGGAGGGGAATTGATAAGACGAAAAACCCTTCATTCTACCCGGTCAAATAGAACTGTGAGGGTTGAGCCACCCCACACATGAGAAGCGTATTCTATACAGTGGCGGATAAGACCCCTGTACAAAGAGAGCAACTGAGTGGGGGTGAAGAGACTGCGAAGCTGGTAAACACCTAACTACTTAGAAACCGTTTTGGAAAGAGAGTATACTCCAGTGAAGGCGAACCACTGACCTGCGGGTCAAGTACTGACCCACGAGGCAATTTTATTTAAATAAAATATGATTTTAATTTTTAATATTTTCTGCCTTACAGTTTTAAAATTATTTTATTCTCCCACCGAAATAAACAGCTGATACACATTAACCCTTTCGCTGCGTTGCCTTTTGGAACAAAAGTACCTCAAAGGATGTCAGTTTTACCAAAAAAAAATAAGTTCAGAAATTTTTATTTTTTATTGTATTTTTACAATTGAAATAAACAATATTTTCAAATATAATTAAATTCCTTAAAAAAAAGTAAAAAATTAGACTTTACCTTTCTTTTATTTTACTGCGGAAGTCGACAATAGTCGATCGAAAATATTCTACTCTATCCATATTTTACAAAAATCGACTATTGTCGCCTCAACTGTCGGCTTGTCTATGCAAAATGGAGCGCCAAAACTGAAATGTGGCAACTCCGATAGTTTTCCTCTTCATATTTTTTACTCGAGAGATGAATGTCGTTCTCACAGCGAAGGGAAATTTTTTTTCATGTAAGTGAACAAAAGTTGATTTCCGCACTCATCTGAAAACTCATTTTGGGCGACTTTTGTCGCAAAACTCATCGAACGGATTAAAACATTTTTAAACGTATAGTATACGTTCAAAAACGTTTCACTGCGTCTCTGCATGACAACCGACTCGACTCATGGTGTGCGCCGAGCGGTCATCCACCTTCCCACTTTTGTAGTTCAAGTCCTGAAGTTCGGGAGTGCCAAATTATTAGTGCAGAAATTATCACCCATAAAAAAAGTGGTTAAAAAAAAACGAAAAACTAATTCTGAAGGTAGGGGAACTGGAAGGTTATTTCATGAACAGTGGACTGTGGAATACAGTGTTATTAAACGAAATGATAACGCTTTTTGTTGTATTTGCAAAGTGGACATTGTTGCTCGCTTTTATAATATTAAGCGACATTTTGAAAGTAACCACAAAAATTTGTGCTGAATGTCAGATGAGGAGAGGAATGAAATTATGCGGCAAGTAAAACAACAGCAACAACAATCTGCTATTTTCAAAAGAATTTTTAAAGCAAACAACAATATTACAGCAGCTAGTTTTCTATTATCATCTACCATTGCTCAACACGGAAAACCACTTTCTGATGGTGATTTTTAAAAAGAAGCTTTTATAAATTGCTCAGATTATTTATTTGAAGATTTTCAGAATAAAGATCAAATAATTAAACGTATTAATGAGTTGTCTGTGGCCAGAAATACGGTCGAAGATAGAATAATTATCATGGACAAAGATGTATCTGATCAACGTTTGATGGATTTGACAAATGCTGGAGTGTTTTCAATTTGTTTCGATGAAATTACAGATGTCACATCACAGGCCCGTTTAGCAGTTATTGTAAGATTTTATTCCGAAAATATAATGAAGGAAGAGCTAATTAAATTGATGACACTGCCTGAGAGAACCACAGGACAGGATATTATGAATGAATTGAAGAAGGAATTCATCCAAATGGGTATTAATTTCAGAAATATTGTATCTGTGACGACTGATGGAGCTCCGAGTATGATTGAAAAAAAGGTTGGATTTGTTCAATTACTTAAACAAGAAGTGAAACACCCTTTAGTTGAATTTCATTGTATTTTACACCAAGAAGTCCTTTGGGCAAAAAAAAGTTTAAAATTATTTGAAAATGTGATGTCTCTTGTGACAAACAGTGTCAATTTTATAGTTGCTCACGATCTTAACAAACGTCAATTCACCAAACCATTAGATGAGGTTGACTCTCAATCTTCAGGGTTAGTCATGTATAACAATGTCAGATGGTTAAGTCGTGGTCAGGTTCTAAACCGCTTTGTTGAATTGTTAGAAGAAATAAAATATTTCTTAAAATAAAAAAGAACATGAATTTCCAGAACTGACTGACATGAATTAGTTGAATGACTTACATTTTTTGCTGATTTCACATTGCATTACAATGCTTTAAATAAAAAGTTGAAAGGTCGCGGGTGTGTTCTATCATCAATGTTTGAAAATATTAAAACTTTTGAAAAAACTAGATATTTTCTCAAAAGATCTGAAAGAAGAAAAATTGAAATATTTTCCATTATTGCAGAAACACTTCTTGACTTCAAAATATTTTGCAGACAATGCAGAAAATAAATCAGACGTACTTAAAAAGTACTCTTCAATAATAAAAGATGCCAGACAATCACTTTCAGATAGGTTTTCACAATTCCGGCAAATTGATGCAACATTACAATTCATCCTATTCCCCCATACTATTCAATTTGAAGATCTTCAGTTATCAGCTTTTGATTGGCTTGACATTGGTACCGTATTTTCCGGCATATAAGGCGCACGAGCATATAAGACGCACCCCAATTTTGGCAGGCATATTCTTGAAAAAAAATAAAAGGTCATCTTCTGTGCCATCAAGGGCATTGCTAATGCCACACTTCTTAAAAGACCGTACAACTGTCTCCGTTTTAACTTCATTCCAAGCATTTTTTGACCCACTGGCAAACCTGAGCTATTGTAGGCCTCTTGATCCGACCTATTGGTGTTAGTTCATGCTGTGGGAGCGTCATCCATTTGTTCCATTCTTCACGCATGTACCCCTTAAAAGGTTTGTTTATCGACACATCTAGGGGTTGCAATTGACCTGTTAATCACCCAGGTATTACAGCTAGTTTTGTTTTTAATCTGTTTACTCTACTCTTAGTGGCCTTTCTTATGTGAGACCGGAACTGGTCCCACACGAGAAGCGACGGCTTTTTGAGGAGTCCACCAAGACGCCGTGACCACACCTTTTCTAGCCACAGCTTTACGCCATCCTCATCCATGCGCACAGCGCAGCTGAAAGTGGTGGGACCTTGCGCAGCCTAGCCTGTTGTCTGCCCCACCAACCACCAAAACAAACATGGCTGCCTGTTGTTTACAGTAATAATGTCAACGAGTTGTATAAAATAGACAACATGCACAAACGAGTGGTTTGTCGGACAAGGGCTAATGACCCTCATACTTTACGATTATTTACAACTGTTGAAGCTGGTTTGCTTATTACGTAATCCATAAATTATAAGTTATAATAGTTACTAATCACTCTAATTACTAATCACCCTGACCTTGAGCATATAAGGCGCGGGGTAATTTTCTGAGACTTTTTGGGGAAAAATACCGCGCCTTATATGCCGGAAAATACGGTAATTTAGAAATGGAATTAGTTGACTTCCAAGAAAGTGCAGGATGGAAAACTAAATTTATTGATCTTAATCTGAAGTTACAAGAAAAGGAATTGGAGTCGTCAATTTTGGGTGTAACCAGCGAACAACAATCAATAGAAAGTAGAGTAGAGAATCTTATTCTTGCAGAACGGAACTCTTTACCAAATTCTTTTGCGTCAATGAAAAAGCTAGCATTAGCTTTGTTAACTATGTTTGGTTCATCTTATTCATGTGAACAGTTGTTTTCCTCCATGAATTTCGTTAAATCAACCACTAGGAATCGCCTTGGCACAGATATGAGTGCTGCATGCGTGAGACTAAAGACAACTAAATATAAACCTCGGATCAAAACATTAGCAGCTAAAATCCAACAAGTTTCTCACTAACAATAGGAAGTAAATAAATTATTGTGACCCATTTACGTTTTCTTAAAAATCAAAAGTAACAAAAATGACCCACCAGCAAAAAAGGTTCTCTACCACTGCTCTATGTGATATTTCCATGAAAGATCACGAGAAAAGGAAACGCCAAGAATGTTAAGAGAAGAGGAAGGATTGAGTTTTGTATTGTTGCGGGTAAGGAATAGTTGATTGTTGCAGGTAAAGGGATAGTTGTATTGTTGCAAGTAAAGGGATAGATGAAGGATGTTTTGAGGCACTGAAAGCCACAAGGTTTACTTTGCCCAAATCAGAGATAGTAGAACGATCAGGGGTAAGGTTCACTATAGCTGTCCTATGCGAATCATGGAGTGACTGTTCAGAGGGACGCAAGAAGATCGTCAGTAGAGCGTCCCTTGCGAAATCCTTACTGACAATCTGAAAGAGATGTGAGAAGAAAGGCGTTTAAGAATCTTCCTATTAAGGATAGATTTAAAAACTTTGGGACAGGCTGAATGAAAGCGAACTTCCAGCAGAAAGAAAAAGTACCAATTGTGAGACAAAGATGAAAGAGTTTGCCAGAATGGAAAAGTGGAAGGAAAGAAGAAGTAAAGTTGTTGGAGTGGTTCTTGGCTAGGTGCCAGAAAGGGCGAGAAGAATTAGAATGGACAGATTTTCACATTTTTGTCTGATGAAGGAAGTTGTGACAGGTCGAAGAACAGATTTAGTAGAAAATATAAGTAGAAATATAAGTTAAGTGAGAGTCAGGAGTTTGATGGCGACGGTACCTTCTGCAAACCTCCACTCTGTTGCGGATAGCATAAGAACAAGTAAAGTAAACCAAAGTCTTTTGCATTAGGAGTAGGAATAGAATATATGTAGAATGTATGCCTCCATACCCCAGAGAATCACCTCCGTGATTTGTTTTAACTTTCTTTGTTGTGAATTAACTCTTTCAGTGTTCCATAGCCTTTGTGGATTGGACTTTTGTTCATCAATTTTTGAAAAATGATACTCTGGTTTTGGTTTTTTAATGACTGCATTAAGTCTGTTGCAGTAATTTTTGTATGTCTGTTCTGTAATAATCTCAATTTTCCATAGTTGAAAGAGAGTATGCTTGCGTTTAATACTCACAATGAGTGTTGGTATGATCCATTGGCAGTTGTATTTAGTTTTAGATATTACTGCTGATTTAAGGTTAAAGTTTATATTGAATATATCCATTAGTGTGTTTGAGAATGCTTGAAGTTTTGTTCCAATGTCATGGTTACTTTCAGTTATTCAAGTCCAGTCAAAAGCTGTTATTTCTCTCAGGAACTTTAATTTGTTATAATAGCTGTAAGATCTATAGCCTGTTTTATAATTTCCTTTGCTGAGAAATGGGTGATTAGCATGGTGTACGTTGGCAAGTGATCTGTGATATTTAAAATAATTATTCCCAAGATGCAGTCAAGCGGGGACAGCACAAAGATCTGATCTATCAGAGTCGAATTTCTAATGTCATTATGAAGTCTATTTGGCTTTGTAGCAGTTAATTTAAAACCACTTACAGTCATGATATTGTGAAGGAAGCTTCATTTATTATTTGAATGTTCTTTTGTGAGATCAATACTTAAATCTCCTGCAATAATACAATTGTTACTAATATAATTGGAGGCTAGAATTCTATCGCTGGTGGTCGAGAAATGCCTAAAATTGAATACTGGGTGTTATGAATAAACATTTCAATTGCAAATGTTTCTGAATTATTGTTTACGTTTGTCAGATCTTCGATCTTTAGTTTGAGTCTACAAATATACTTACACTTCCTCCCCTATTGTTAACTCTACAGACATGGCAGCTTGTGTACCCTAGAATGTTAAAAAAAGATATTATTTTCACTTAACCAGGTTTCAGTGAATTTATGTTTTAATAATTTTAGGTTAGCTGTCAATTCGTCAAAGGGGCTTGGTAGACTGCAAATATTTAAGTTTAGGAAAAATTCAGGTTGTCATTGTTGTATTTCTTGTTTGAAAAGTTGTCTACTGAGATATAGTCAGAGTTTACGTTTTCAGATTGACTAATTTTATTTACAGTATTGAAAGTATTTAAAGTGTTGATCATGATGTCATTGTACAATTTTATTGTATTTTATTATATATAATTCGAAGACTTAGTGTCCGGACTTAAGAGCGTGACTTCCTCTCGTCTGTTTTCTTCGACAAGTTACTAATTAAAAATCGTCCAAGGACGCTATTTCAAACTCCATTCTAATACAGATCATCCTTTATACATATACTCCAGATCTCGTGATCATCCCGGAAACAAATTCTTTTCCTCCAATTTGTCTGCAATTTTGAAATGCAATTCTACCAATTTATTTGCAACCAAATAATAAAGTTTAAAGTTCAAAGTTGAGAAAATGCGAGAATTTTTTATTTATTTTCGCCTTAAAATGATATTCATAATCTTCGTAATTACGGAGAGGTGAGACGCCAAAGTTATAAAGGTAATTTTAATTACATACAAAAATTATCCCTACTTTAATTCAACGAAATTAATTTTAATTGCATTCTAATTTAATATAGGATGATGAAGAAAAATATAATGCAGAAAAATATTCTGTATTCTCTTTTATTTAATATTCTCCAATCAAAGTACAGTGAAACTTCTACATATAATTCAGTATTCTATAATTCGGAATTTGCTTTATTTCAGCTAGTTTGAGCGGTGCCGAAATATATTTTTAATTCGGCATCGGTGCCGAATTATAACAAATAATTCCCAACTTTGTATCAATGTACTTCTTCAAAACCGCTGCCGACCACTGTTAAACTTCCCCTGAATGACGCCACCCTGGATGACGTTATTTTATGGTGAGTACACTTTGTTGTAGTTGTTTGTTATTTATAGACATTTTAAACATGTATTGCTCATAATTCGGAATTTACATAATTCGGCAGGGCTAGAGCCTTTATTGTGCTGAATTATTGAGCTATATATAATATATATATATATATATATATATATACACACTGTGTATGTGTGTGTGTGTGTGTGTAATTTTTCTCAAATGCGATATTGCAAAAATGGCAGTAATATACTGTATATATATATATATATATATATTATATATATATATATATTACAGAACAATTGGAACTAATGACTGGCAATTCGCCATGCAGGAGGTAAACGATAAAATATACGAGTATAGTATCAAATATGAGCTAAGTAAAAGGTGGCCACTTTCTTTTTGGGACACCTTACACACCACACACAACACACACACACACACACACACACACACACACATATATATATAATATATATATAAATAAACTGTATCCCAAAAAGAAAGTGGCCACCTTTTACACCAGGCTAACCAAACCCCAATTCCAACAAAAACTAAATATATTAAACCCTTTATATTGTCTTTAAAATGAGGGGTAGTTTATTTTAATCTAATAAGTAGTCTTTTTACAAATTCAGCTTCAATAACAGTAGTTAAAAAATAAATTGACAAGGAGGGTAATTAGAGACTTAGGTGAACATTAAAGAAGTTTACAATAGACAAAATCAAATTGAATAAAACATTAACACAGGAAGTGTTCAATCTGTCTTCCATTATTATCTTTTACCAACTGTAGCCTTCTGCGCCATTGGGATGATTAATTGACAAGTTTACAGACAAAATATTAAAGATATCAATCAACTACAAGATGACATTTTAACAGCATGGAATGAGCTCGATCAAGATATCAGTTCTGTAGGCGTTCGCCAGTGGTGTACGAGGCTACAATTGGTCACTGTGCCAAGGGCAGTGTCAGTACCAAAGGGTGGGGGTGCCATCACCCCCAACAAAAGTAGAAAATTGAATATAGAGTAACCTAACCTAACTTAAACTTGAAAATAAAAAATTATATGTAATATATATATATATATATATATATATTACATATACACACACATATGTGTGTGTTTGTGTGACGTCATTTTATGAACTTTAGCGGCCAACATTCCACTCTGACTTAATATTGATATTACACCATCGGAAGTCGAACCCCCGACCTCAATCTTTATAGTACAATATTTTGTTTATGCACCATCTGGAGTCGAACCCCCTACCTCAAATCTAACCTATAAACTAACCTTGAATATAAATAGATAAAATTATATATATATACCGGTATATATATATATATATATATATATATATATATATATATATAATATATATATATATAACGTAAAGAACGACGCTTGTATAGGAGATATTCCGCGCAAGACGAGAGAGAGAGAACGAAACAAATGAAAAAATGAGGTAACCACCCGGGGGGTCTCGTTTGTAGGATTTGGTGTAGGGTAGGGTGGCATTATTACCGTTTTTCTTCTCCTATACCTCGCAACCATTTATGCATGATGGCTCAGGTGCCATGCACAGAAAAATACATGCCATTGAATGACCCTTCCCGCTTCTGTGTACGCGTTACCGATGGACGAGGTCACATCCGCAAGTTTTCTTAATTAGTTACATTCTCAAAGTCTTGTATAATACATCCAACTGTTTTTGAAAATAATACCCACATGCAAATATTAATTGAGCTCAGAAGATAGTATTATAATTTGAATCAATGTTTAATTGCTGAATAGCGGATACCCTGACGCTTCAACTTTGTCTTTCAGTGATTACCTACTCCCCCACTTCATGTGTTTTGTGGGTGGAGCTGAACCCTCAATAATCAGTCTTTAAATTTTTCTGAGCCCATCAAAATATATTTTGTGCTTTGGAAAACCAAATAAAAATTATTTCAGTTCCTTCCATCATACAAGTTAAGATTCTTTTATCTCCTCGACCGTCGAAATCAGCCTTTCAGAAATACAAAATTTACGAAATAAACATTACAATTTTTGCTCTTGTATATCATCAGCTCAAGTAAATGTTTTCCAAATATAAATTCCAAGTTTGTAATACATTTCATTACTGATTTCATTGCCATTTACCGGACACGTTGTAAAATCCCTTTACATTACAACATTGATAAAGGTATGAGGAGAATTTTCGTTTTATATATATATATATATATATATAATATATATATATATATATATAGTCGATTCCGCTTAATTGGGACACAAAGGGACTCGTGTGTTTTGTCCAATAAAGCTGCTGGCCCAATTAAACAAACCTGTTTTCTCTTGGGAAAAAATAAAACTATAAAAGATAAACATTTATTTAATAAAAAACACTGTTTTTATTGAGTCATGGTATGTGTATTCATATTACAAAGGACCATAAAAATGAAGTACGCACATTTTTGTCATCCATAAACGAGCAATAAGGTTATTATCTGATGCTCATTTCCTTGATCACTCTAGTGCATTATTTAAAGAGTTAAACCTACTAAAGCTCAATGATATAACCAAACTGGCGCATTTTATTTTTATTTACGAGTGTAAGAACAAAATCATTAATTTACAATGGGTGAATAGATATTTTGTAACTCATGAAAAACTCCACTCGTATCAAACCAGAAATAGATCAAAGCTTGTTATACCTCAATTTAGATTGTCTTCATTTCAAAAACTACCCATTTTCATTGGATTGAAACTACGGAATGACTTAAATGCCGATATAAAAAATATTGTGATTGTAAATTTGTTTAAAACCAAGTTGAAATCCCGATTAATAATGGCATACTAACAAAAATCTAGGATTACTGTCCATTACTATTGTTTACTAATTATTAATTTCTCGTGTGTAATCTAGTATTAAAAACACATTTCTTGGGATTGTTTAGTTCTTATCTCTCATGTATAATATTGGTTTCTTTGTATGGTATTGGTATAGAGGTGACTTTGTATTTGTCATGTCAGTACAGTAGTGATAATTTAAGATTAATAAATGTTTTAATTATTAATAATACTTATGTATTTATTTATTTATTTATTATTAATTAACAACAAGTAGCTGTTTATTTTTAATAAGAGCGCAGTTAAGCCTAAAGCTTAAAGGCCAAATTAAATAAAAATAAATAGTCGAGCTTCACAATTATTCATGTCATTGTAAATTGAAACGAATGTATTTATTTATTATTATAATAAAGGTTATTCAATTCAATTCAATTTATTGCGAGAAAAAATTTATCTAAAGTGGATTGTTTCAAAGGCTTTACTGATTGTGAACAAACAAAATCACTGCCTACATCTAAAGCAGATTGAGGACACCCTGTTCATTCCTTCTTACATGAAATATTTTTGTGAGGCATTTATGCGCACTTTAGTCTCTGTATTCGTTATTTTTCGAGGCTCAGGTTCGTCGTCATCGTTGCTGTCTGGATCTGGATCTCTTTGAAGACGCTTTGCTGCTCTTTGCTCTACAGTATAATGCTCTTGTCACAATCGTCATAACCGGCGTAGCACCTCACGTCATCGTCAATGGCGTCAAAAACTTCTTGATTAATAACACCTGGTAATGTAGTCACAGCTTCTTCATTGTCTGTTGAATCTGCCGCTAAATTGGACTTTGTGAAACTACAATGATGAAAGCAGTTTTGAATTGTTTGTGGGTTTATTCCTCGCCAGTTGCGACTGATAAACTGTATAGCCTGAAAATTTTTTATTTTTGCACTCACTTCTTTAGCTGTTGATGTTGGGGTCAGGAGATTTGCTTCAATCGATTCCAGAGTGCATGCAACCAATTCTTTCCTAAAGGCTACTTTCAAATTCTTGAATATTCCCTGATCCATAGGTTGAGTCAGTGATGTTGTGTTAGGCGGCAAAAATTCCAACCTGATGCTCTTCAGACAATCCAGAGGTCGATGAGTTGGACAGTTGTCCACAAACAGTAAAACATTTCGTTTCTTTCGCTGTAAAGCTGTATCCCATACCTTTAGCCATTTTGTAAACAAAGATTCGGTTATCCAAGCACTTTTGTTAGCACGATAAGTGACTGGCAAGCTTTCCATATTTAAACCTTTGAAGCACGGTGGCTGGATTTCTCGATGGAAAGGAAGACATAACATCAAATTCAAAAGAGCTCAAGGAGAGAAAAAAACTGCTGACGCAGAGTTGACCGATCAGTGGAGGTTGAACGTACTGCCTGATCTGCTAATTAAGTTTTCGGCTGATGACATTTACAACGCTGACGAAACTGGTCTTTTTTTAATTGAGCCACACCTGATGGTTCGCTGTGCTACAAACACGAAGAGATTTCTGGCTATAAAAAGGCTATGGATCGTGTGACTGTGCTGTGTTGTGCTAAAATGTCAGGAACTGACAAGCTAAAACTTTTAGTGATTGGGAAGATTCTGAATCCGCCCGTTGCTTTGAAATCGTCATTACCTACCTTGTGAGCAAAATCTTCTGCTTTGCTTTTAAGCACTGGACCACTCACATGTACACCACGTGCTATTACAATAGAGAACCACTGATTAAGAGCATCATCCATTTCCGGATCTTTCCCATCTCGCTTTCTTTTCTTGGAAGTGCCAAGCTGGTGTTGACTCAGACCATTCTTGACGTAGCTGCTCCTGTTGTTAAGCAATCTCCATATATATATATTATATATATATATATATATATATATATATATATATATATATATATGTGTGTGTGTGTGTGTGTGTGTGTGTGTGTGTGTAAAAAGAAGTGTAAAAATGATAATTCTAACATTCATTTTTACGTATAAAGTCCAAACTCGCGTGACACTCTAACTGTATATACTGTAAAATGCAAGTTTGAAAAATAATGTAAATTTTCTCTATTTTATTTTTGCTAAGTAATTGATGAATTATTTCTTTTTTTAAATTACCTAATTATTTTTTAGATTAAGCTTAATTATGTAATCGTGTTAAATTCTGCAATGTTAATTTTTTTGTGTATTTTCTTACATCATCACAGATGAAGTCATATCGTGAATCAGCATTTAATTTTAAATTTTAAACATTTAATTTTAATACGATGCATATCTTAAATCCCATTTTTAGTTGCCAGCAAGATCCACATAATATGGATTAAGTTAGCAAAGAATTCAACCTATAAAGAATCGAAAAAAAAACCAAGTCAATATTAAATAATAATGACGTCATCAATTAAATCATGTATAAACCATGAAATATTTCTGAAATATTTCGCTGTATTAATACTTATGAGCATCAATATATATATATATATATATATATATATATATATATATATATATATATATATATATATATATCAGCGAAGTTAAGCGACATTGGGTCTGGGTAGTAGTTGGATGGGAGACCGTCCTCTGCGCCCAAATTATGTAGCGACCCGTGATTCGGATCCCACGTATAGCTGTAGGTCCCCTCCGTCATATGACCTTAGATGTTGCGAAGGAGGTTAAACAACCCCAAAAAAAAAAATATGATCTTTGTCTTCTCCTTTGAACCCTGTCTTCTCCAGAGAACTTAGTTTTAGAATAAAAAAAATAATTTCTCTGATACACTACAAGAAGAATGGGGAATCACTAATCACCTAGTAAGTATTCACAGAATCCTCCGATCCGTTACAAGAAGAAATCGGAGTGTAGTATCATAGAACTATTCCAAGTCCCTTCACGGTACCAGCTACTCCAGAGTGAGAAATCCGTTGCTGGCACCTAACCGGAACCCCCGTCAACACCGAGCCACCCAAGAACAAAGCAGCAGCTTATATTCAACGTTACCGTGAACATAATGGGATACAACTTGAGCGGGAACATATTGCGCGGAACCGTGGCAAGCGCTTTAGTGCAAAGCTTTATTTGAACAGTCTTTGGGACAGGTTTGCACAGAACACCGACAAGGAGAACGTGCGCTTAACTCGTAGTTTTGACGAAATATGAAGTTCCTGAAATTGCACACGTAGGAAATATGTACATAATACGTTCCAATAGGACCGAGTTGGCTACAGACACATCCCGCTTCACAAACATCCCTGTGGCTAGTTTTAAGATGGATTACAGACACATCAAGCTTTAGGGGCTAATGCATTCTCCGGGTCGACGGGCCCTGTATTCCAATACCGACAGTGTGATGTACGGCGAAAGAAGGCGAATGTATTCCTCCTATAAGTGAGTTCCTCGATGAACTCAGTGACGAGATCAAGGACGAGTATCGGGAAAAAGCTTACGCTGACTCATCTGTTTCAACCGACCCAAAAACTTACGGAATACGTGTGAGGATCGGGGAAGATTTTAAGTACATTGTGAAGGCGAAGGGTATCACTTTAAACCCAGCAAACCGTCAAATCATAAACTTCAACTCTCTTAAAGATCTGATGAGTGTTAAAAGTCTTTAATAAATGTTTAATATATTGGCAGTGCTCAATAGACAAAATGAATTTATTCTATTTTTTCTAACTCCTGACAAGATATTCTAATATTATGGTATGTCACTATGCATTAACTTTTCACTATACAATAAGGTTTTTGCTATATTTTAATTTTTTCAAAACTGGCACACAGGTTTTTTTTTATCATAATGACGCCACAGATACTCGATATTTCTCATAAAAGTGTATAACTTAAAGGTATTATCAGCTCATGAGCGCATTTGAAACAGTATTCTATTTTTCAGTTCAGAGAGAGAGAGAGAGAGAGAGAGAGGGAGAGAGAGAGAGAGAGAGAGAGAGAGAGAGAGAGAGACCTTCTTTTATGTGACTCAGCATTCATAAATACAATAATATTATTTGGAGCGACTTTTGACCCTTCCTCCCTTTTTATCCCAATTAATGCTTGAGTAACACCTCTTCGAGCGTAAACTCATTTTTCTTCTCTTGAAGAGAAATTTCTCATTCAGACGAATAGATTAAAAGTTAAAACCGGAAAATACCACTATGATATTTTCATTACTTTCTTCTTGTTTTCGGTATACTCACTCAGAACTATGTTGTAGCTTTAATACTAACCGTAGGTAAACTGGATCTTAAGCTTACCTTACCACACACACACACGCACACACGCACACATACACACACCCATCCACACAATTATTTACACTCTTGTAAAACAAAATTTTTGGACGTAGTTCAAGTTCATCTAACGCCTTCTAAACCTTTTATCCGGTTTCTGCAAGCAATTTCCGTGTTTTTCAAGTCTTAATTAGGATTCATTGTGTACGTTCGTGTCATACAAGGACGTCAGCTTTAATATTGACTGTAGTTTTCGTGTTCGTGATGCTCCCTTTCCTTTAATGGCATTTCATCTTCTTCTTAATTGACACCAATTAAAAACAATTAAAATTTGTTAAATGAATCTTAACAAGCGCCTCAGCACGACATCCTTAATTAAATAAAAATTATACTGTATATATATATATATATATATATATATATATATATATATATATATATATGAGAATATGCGTAAACGAAGGGTTCAGAATGTATGATGATGTACAGTCTCGGGGGAAAAATTTCTATAAAGCATATAAAAATTACTAATTGATTATGGATTAGGTATTGTTTTTGAAATTTTATTAGCGTTACCAAAAATAATGAGATATGTAGAAAAAACACACAATATCGCCAATTAGCTATTTCTTTTTTTCCTGCTTTTTTAAGCATTGTTTGTAGGCGAAGTTTTTACTGAAACTGTACACAAATATTTTGTATCGAGGGACACAATTCAAGCATCCAATGTAAAATTAATGAATTTACAACACCCTTTTAGTAACAATAGTAATTCATACTGAGCTTCTTTATAGTGTATAATCAGACATCGCATGAATCATTATAAAATGGTTTAAAAATACAGGGTGTCCATAAATATCTTTAAAAATTCAGTTGAAATTGAATTCGTAAAGACAATTTATGGATACCCTGTAGATTCTCCGCTACCCGAACAACAGTTTATGCTTTGACATTAACCAGTGAAGGTAATTCACGTCATCTATACTATTCTACTTTGTAATAAGAAGTCACTGAGTACAGGTTCTGCTGTTCTCGCTGGATAGCGGAAAGGAATTGCAAATTGAGTGAAACTCGTATTCCCATTTGCATGTAAAGTAAAGAAGGCTTAACTGAAAGATAAATAACAAAAATGCTCGGAATATTCAAGAAAGAATTTCATTACACTCTACAGAAAGGAAGCAACTTACAGGAACAAACACAGACAGAAGACGAACAGGAAGGAAAATAATAACATGAAAGGCTGAAGGCCAGTATATGAAGTTGATAAGCAGTCGAAACGGAAGCTTTACAGATCCTGAAATACGAAAGCCGCATTCCTCACAATTTGCAACAGTAAAAGAAAGTTGTATAGACGGAAAAAAGGCCTTTGAGTGTTCAGATAAGGCAAAAAACATATAGTGGACAAAATTTCGTGAAAACTGGGATTCTAAAGATTACAAGAAAGCACTAAGGACAAATGAATCCAAGTTCGACCTATCTGGGACCGAGCGACGTGTGTTTGTTCGTAGGCGAAGTAAAGAATGTTAATAAAGTGAGCAGTGCATAAATGTGTACGGTAAAGTACAGTATGGTAAGGGCTGTGTAAAGATTTTGGGTTATTTTGGGGCGAATCAAATCGATAATTTACGCAGAATCAAGGAGACAGTGGGCAAAAGGAACTATCATAAAATGCTTCAGAGGCACGCCATCCCATCCGACATTCAACCCGACCCAAACATTCAACCACGACGTCCCATTGCTTACTCATGGCTTATACAGTCATCCGTCTTCCATGAATATTGACAGCGAAAATTCTAGAATTCAGAAATGCCAACAGTCTCTAATCAGTAAACATCCAACTACTGATCAAAATTTTAAATTCTTCAAGCCTGAGGTGGGTACACAAAGTATTAAATAATTTTGGGAGCTATTGAAGAATAGGGACCCCAGCCTTCTTTAGTTAGGCTTATAAGGCTAACTAACAAAAATATCACGACCTAACCTAACCAATCGTTAGGTTAACTGTACGCCCTTGACGATTGGTTAGTCTAGGTCATGATATTTTCGTTAGTTAGCCTTATAAAGCTAATTAAAGAAGGCTGGGGTTCCTATTCTTCAATAGCTCCTAATTTTGTAAATAAATGTACGAAAACTTTTGCATTTTAACTCCTTTTTTATTTTCTTCAAATTCTTTGATGTTTTACATTATATGATGGAATTAAACTAATTTTTCATTTGTTAAATTATCCCGAGTGGTAAATTTTTCATAACTATCGCTATGCATGGTACAAAAGACCAGGACGATTATAACCGAAATATTTCTCTGTATTAATACTTATGAGCATCACTATATATATATATATATATATATATTATATATATATATATATATATATATATATATATAAGCGAAGTTAAGCGACATTGGGTCTGGGTAGTAGTTGGATGGGAGACCGTTCTCTGCGCCCAGATTATGTAGCAACCAGTGGTTCGGATCCCACGTATAGCTGTAGGTCCCTTCCGTCATATGACCTTAGATGTTGCGAAGGAGGTTAAACAACCCCAATTAAAATATATATATACAGTATATATATATATATATATATATCGTACTTTTTTATTTCTACCGCAAACGCTTTAATAAACTAAATGTACATTATCATTGTCATTATAAATTATCATTACCATATACAGTATGTTGGTGTTGTCGCTACTTTTTCTTTTTCTTTTCTTTTTTTCTTTTTGTAGTGTGAATAGCTGTGAATAGTTTTTCTTATTACTTGTTTCGGTACGGGTCTTATTTTTAGTTCTCTTTCAGTCATAATTTTTAGTTTTTTAATTTATTATTGTTTGATTTATCTTATCGTTTATTACCTTCAACAATATTATGCTATTTTATGGGATTTATATCTTACCAATAAAGCTTATCATTATCATTATCTTTCTACAGTAAGATAATTTTTGAAATAAGATATTTTCTTTTGTCTAAATAATATAAAATAAATATGAATATTTCAAGACAAAAAAAAAAAAAAGAAGTTTTTAAATGAAATAAAAAGTTTTGTATGATTAATATTTTTCTGCCTAAAAAGAAAAAAAAATTATAAAATTTTTGAGTTTGATTTTCAGAAACGAATCATTTAACATCAATTACTAAACTTTAATCTACTCAAAAAACCTTTTTTTTTTAATATTTTGGAAAAATATTTGTCCAATTTAATTAAATAAAAAAGTTTTAAATGAACGACGTACCGTGCAAAAACATTTTTAGCCATTTTGTTATAAATTAAAATTTAACTGAATTATATTTAAAATAATTTGGTTTTCAGTAAACACGTAAAATGTTTTCTTTTGAATTGATCATGTTTAATAGGGTCGAACCCAATTTTACGAATTTTTATTTTTATGTTGAATTTTTTCTATTTATTTAATTCTTTAACCTAACTATACGATACAGTGTACGTGCAAATTACGAATACAGACACAAATTTGTGCAATTTTATACCGTTACGGGAACTGAACTATTTCCTGTGCAATATTTACTCTTAATGTACAGTGCTTACAAGAAGTCTCACGCCTCTGTCTCGTCCCAAGTGCAAGTTACGTTAACACCTCCACATAAACTACCCTGGACTAAAATAACATGTAAAGCCCTTACCCAGAAACCATTTAAAAGGTGTGATTTAAAAGTCTCTCTCTCTCTCTCTCTCTCTCTCTCTCTCTCTGATCACACCGCCCATCAGAGGTCTTCAGCAGGGGCATCGGCAATGTATCCATATAACGTTAATAATAACCGAAACTCGGGGAAAATATACTCTCTGCCTTCCGCTCTATCCCAAATCCTTTTCTTTTAGTAACCTCTTAATACAAACTAATCTATCATATTTTGAGACTTTTTAACTCTGGTAGGAATCAATTCCATTCTTATAGTGTAAGAGATACTTAAATTCATGTGTGTATTATGCCATATGATGTGCGTAATAAATAATCATTTTTAAATAGTTGGAGCGTTCAAGGTCATCTGTAATAATCTATACACTACCCCTCAAGCCCACTCTCAACGCTTAGATTCCCCTAAGACACAGGCGTCTTCAAGTAACATGAATGCGTAGAGATCTAAGGTGTTAGATTCCATATTATATAATTTATGTGCTAGGTTTAAGAACGCTGGCATTGAAGGATGGAAGGAAGGGACAGTAAAAGCGATAATAGGTTTAATGAAGGAAGTGGAATGAGGATGGAGGTAAGCGTTGCTATGTCTAGGGAAACGAGGTTGGGTGGGGAATTACGAAGGGAGGAGGAAAGGGAGAGATGGGGCTAAAATGAACGCTGGGATGTGTTAAGGGAGAGGAGAGAAATTCATATGAAATGCTAAACACAAACTCAAATATTTATTTTAATGCCCTAGACCTAGAAAGACAAAGAGCAAAATACCTTAAACTAACAATGAATTGGCAGAAACAGAAGAGTCTGGTCTTAGACGTACGGATAGGTTTAACGTATGTGGCTAGAGGCCGCCACTCAGAATTACCACTACTACCTAAGTCATAATAAGGTTATTTACTATGACAGAGTAGTCATGAGTAGTTATGGAAATAAAATATGATTATACTGTTGATGGCTGACTATATTCAGTTGGGGTATAAACTATTGCTGACAGTCTTTGGATCCTTGGCTTTTAAGACGAATTTTTTATGCATATGTTCAACAAAATACGAAATTGGCTGATTATTATTACCATTCGAAGGGTTGGTACCTTTCACAACCGAAATCAGTTTCAGAAGGGGTGCATGGTATCCTCATTTCCTTTATCGTCCCAGCACGCTTCACATAAGCCATTTACACAAAGATAGAAAGGCCGTCTGTGCACCACGAGACGACCCAGGCAATGCGGGGAGCAATGGTGACATTGCATGAATATGATGTGCCAATAAGAGAAATATCAAGACGTCTAGACGTTCATCGAAGCACTGTGGAACGGTGGATTCATCGGTATGAAGCAGAAAACTCAATCGCTACTTTGCCGAGGTCTGGTCCTCCGCGTTCAACATCTTAAGAGGAAGATGCTGCGATTGTTAATCATGCCAGAGAGCATCCGTTTGTTCCAGCGACGCATATTTACAGACAACTGAACCTTCGTTGTAGCGTAAATACAGTGAACGACAGACTTCACGAGGCAGGTATTTTTCTCGCCGTCCAGCTATAAAACCTGCATTGACGATTGAGCATAAAGAGGCGCGGATGGGATTTGCCTTGCAATACTTGCCGCAGGAGGAAGAATTCTGGAGAAAAAGTTGTGTACTGTGACGAAAAAACATTTTCAACAGATAGTCATCGTTCCCTGCATTGTTGGAGGCAGCGCGGAAAATGCTATGAAGAAGGAAATGTTTTCCCGAGCAAACGTAGTGGTCACATCAATCTCGGTGTGTGGGGCTGGATGTTTGGCTATGGTGTCGGAGAATTGACTCAAGTAGATGGACGCTTTACTGGACAGCAATATTGCCAGATACTGGAAGAGGTGCTGCTACCCAGTGTTCGGGCGTATCTGGTTCCAGCGCCGGAACCATTTTACTTAATGGAAGATAACAGTCCCATTCATAGGAGTAACGTTGTGAGAGCGTAAGATCACCCAGAGATTATTAATCTAATTCTGCCACCACGTTCTCCTGATATGAATCCGATTGAAAATCTTTGGCCAATAATGATTAACGAATGGGAGCAACGCAATGAAAGAACATTTGAAGCACTTTTAGCTCACACGAGGAATAGTTGGGAGAGCTTACGCCGAACACCAAACATTCCCTACAATCTGACCTCTTCTATGCCGCAACGATTGCAAGAAATTATTGATGCAGGAGGAAGCAAACGAAATACTGATGTTAAAGCCATGACGTAAATCTGTATCGAATATATATTTATGTTGATATAGAATTTTATTATATTTTTATGTTTGACATCTATAAAAGTATATATTGTGACCATGAAAGAACTTTACTTATCCTTAGTTAGAATCTTTTCTTGCAATGTCTACGCTCGTGGAGATGATAATATATGCATTGTTGAAACAAACTATGAGAAGGTAATAGTTTCAGGAAAAAAAATAAAAACTGGCAACATCGAGGCCATCACATGTTTATGGGAATTGTCATATGATATGCTACCAATAAACTCTTATATACTACCGTACTATATACAGTATACTATATTACGTAATAATTACGATGAACAAATCAAATGCAAATTTCTCTGATTCACAGCCCACCAGTCTTGCTTTAGACTAGTGACTTTCATAAGATGGAATAGGTTTAACGTAGTTCGCTTAATAGGTTACCACTTAAAACAATGGTAAACTATCTATTAGTGAGACGACCGTGACTTCCTCGAAATGCGAGCGCGTGAGAGGTTCACTGAGGAATTTGGTCATTAGATTCTTCACGTAGGATATGTATCACAAACAACAATAATGACAACAATTCCTAATAATTACTTAATAGCAATCATTGCATTTGAGCAAATAATTTAGACCTGCGTCAAAATAACAGGTATCATGCCATGATTTGGAATATTTGCCGAATTAGTCGTTCTCTATAGTCTACAGTATATATTGAGACGGTATAATGTAATGCCCAGCTAATATTATGATGACTAGGATTGCTCCATAACCATCCCAACATCCCGAAACTTGGTCATTCTGCTTCTTAATCATTTGTATTTTAAACACTAAAATGTAGCAGAAGTGACGTAATAATGGACATCATTGATTGGGTTAGAGCAGTTATGTGCACCAATCTGAACACACCTCCGCTGCCATAAGGACTGCCCATTTTATACCGAACAGACGAGCTTGGGACGAGACAGAGGCGTGAGACTTCTTGTAAGCACTGTACAGAGTGCCTTTGTCACTACGTCATCTAGAGTTGTGGCTACATTTGACAAACTTTCCATTTATCGTTATTTTTCTTTATTCACTGTTATTAAATAATAAAAAAAAAAATAGATTTTATATAAATTTTAGCAGTTTCTCTGATAAATATAACCCAAATACTCAATAAACTGATGCAAGAGCGATAAATTTTTGAAAATTATTTAGGAAAGCACCCGGTATATAGACATTAATTATCTTAAATAAAAATAAAATGGCCTGACATTTTAGAGTCGTAATAAAACTGAATTTAAAAGTTATTTTCAGTATTAACCCTCAACCACTATCTTAATTTCTTGGTCACAAAAAATTTAAATGAGTGGGGGGTCCTTACTGACCCCGCGATAGTGGTTGAGTGTTAATATTAAACTAAGTTACGGCCGAATTTGCAACAAAATTTTAAAGAACATTATATGCGCATTTTGTTGAGAGACTTTAAGCAATTGGGATTATTGTATTGAATACAAGGTGTTCAATAAAAAAAGCAACCAATTGAAGAATACGTATATCATTGTAACGGAACCCTTTTCTTTTCTATTTGGGTTGCGTTTCTTTTTGAACACCCTGTATAATGCACATTTCCCTCAATAAGAGTCGTTTTTTCTATCTGAAGAAAGTACGAGTATATTTTCCCTGATGAGTAACGAAGTAGTTTAATCTGAAATGATAATAATGATAATTAAAGTGTAATTTTGCTCTCTGGAGGTCACTTTTTCAGTATATAAAAATTTTATTAGATAAATAAAAGATTATCGTAGATTTCTCTTTCCTATCTACATTAACACTAGCTAATACTAATTTTTTTAATAATATTTTCTTATTAATAATAATAATAATTCTTTGGTTAAGAGAGATTAAATATCAACGATTAGTTTCAAAAGAGTAAAATACGATTTTTTTTATATTAAAAATGTACAATTTTATTTGATTTTAATATTTTGGTTTGATTTCCTTTTTTTTTTTTTTAAGATGAAAAAATTATATTTGCATTTTTAAAACTTTATACTTTGAAGGTAAAACAACTGTTGTGGGTCTTTATTTTCTGGTGCGTTTTTTACCCAGGTGGGCTTAACCCTTTATCGCCCGGAGGTTCCTTTCCGAGACTGAACAAAATCGTTTGCCGTTAGCCAGAACAAAATCAGTAAAGTAACACTGTGCAGTAAAGGGTTAACTAACTCTCAGCCCAACGGTGAAGGTACTTTACTTGATTTATGAAAGTTATTAATTTGGTCATGATATAGGTTATTAAAGTAACTGTTATATTTTGCTTAATATTTTTATGTCATTATCTTACTAATAATAATTTAACCGCTGAAACCTATTTCAACTTAATAAATTGTACATTTATTGAAATATAAACTTATGCTTATATTTTAGGTTTGTACTTTATAGCCTGAAAAACATTAGACATCAGAGTAAAACAGCATAAATATGCAGACAGTACGGCAAATAATTCTAACGCACTTTTTAACCATATGCGTAGATATAACCAAAGTATTAATTAAGAGAATTCTAAAATTCTTGTTAAAAATAAGAGCATAACTAAAAAGAACATTCTGAAATGTGCTTTCATGTACTTCATAAATAATTTGAATAATACCTCGGGAACGTATAAAATGGACACATCTTGTTAAAATACCTTTTTTCCCTTAATTAGTACTTGTTAAGATTTTGCTATTCATTCATTCCTAACTATTTTGTTTACGCTGTACAGATATATATATTTTTGGTTTCTCGTCTTTTCCCTTCATTCCCTGAAGAGGTGTCTCGTCTTTTCCCTTCATTCCCTGAAGAGGTGTACTGTTGAATACACCAAAGGCCTTGGAATCGCTTTTATTTTTCCTTGGGGGAGTGGATCATTTATTTATTTCACGTGTTTAATTGTGAAATTCATTCCATATATATATATATATATATATATATATATATATATATATATATACTGTATATATTAGGACCCTGCGAAGCTTCGAAATTTGATTTGATTTCGAATCGGGAAAGAGGATTCGATTTGATTCGTTAGCTTGGGCTCCAATTCGATATTTTCGAATCTCCATTAAGTCCGGTAAACAACATCAGTGATGTTTTGAAGAACACTTTCGTAAATAAACATTTTTGTTTTTACTTAGATTATAATTCAATCTACAGTATATACTGAGACCAATCTCTTGCGCAATAACACTTTTATCATACTTTAATACCACTGTTCCTCCTCATGATCAAATACTTAATACATCATTTTTAGAAGGATTTACTTTGTTCTTTCTTCTCAACAAGATTTAATTAATTTTATGCTTATTACTAATTGTGTGTAGAAACACTCTAATCTATATGTGCATAGTTGATTCGATTCGAGATTCGATTCGATTTGAATTGTTTGGGATGATTTGATTCGAGATTCGATTCGAAAAAAAAGTGATTAGCAGGGCCCTAATATATATATATATATATATATATATATATATATATATATATATATATGCTGTATATGTGATGATGATGATGATGATGATGATGATGTCTGTCTATTCTATGTTCGTTTATATACGCCTAAACAGCAAAGGTAATCTGCACCAATTTTAGTATACAAGGGAGAACCAGGGGAACTAGGGAAGGTTTTAGTAACACACCCGCTCCTCCCCTCCCTGTTCCCCCGCCCAGCTTGTGTTTCCGGGGCTTTTGCTGCGATAGGCGCAGTGGGGTTCCAGTGTATAATACACACACACACACACACACACACACACACACACATACATATATATATACACAGGGTGAGTAAAAAATGTGGAAACATCGGAACTATGCTTTTCAATGCAAATGTATATGTATATTCGCATTAAAAAGCATAGTTCCTATGTTTCCAGTATTTTGACTCACCCTGTATATATATATATATATATATATATATATATATATATATATTATACACTGGAATCCCAGAAACACAAGCTGGGCGGGGAACAGGGAGGGGCGGGGTGTTACTAAAACCTTTCCTGGTTTCCCTGGTTCTCCCTTGTATCTTGTATTATATATATATATATATATATATATATATATATATATATATAATTAGAAAGCGAACTAGGAAAATAATGGATAGAAACTGACATAAATATTTGATAGAAAACAGTGCTGAATAAAAATATGACGCCTGGCTCAGAACAATCCTCGATGAGCCGGCATACCTGGCTATGTGAGGTGGAGAGTAGAAGAAACCAATTCACTACTTCACCAGGCCAACTTGAGAGAAGGGGCAATAGGCTTGACCTTCGTGAAATGAGGAATCATCGCACGGAACATTTGAAAGGTTGAAAGGTATCTGGTAGAATGGTGACAAATACTTTTGTTCAATATACTGTATTGTTATTATTATTAATACTAATAACAGGGAATTCAATACTGTTGGTTTTTTGTGCTTTTGTACAGGTAAAGAAAGTAAAAGGTATTTTATTTGATTCAATAACAACTGATAATAACATTCTTGAAAAATAACTAACTTATTTGTAATAATATTAATAAAAATTGTGTAATAACTTATATAACATTAAATCCAACACACACACACACACACACACACACACACACACACACACACACACACACACACACACACACACACACACATTATAAACGCAATCGAAGGAAATTTTTATTCTTTCAGCTCTTCCTTTTCGATAAAGAATATTAGTACAAACCCTTGATGTCATATCAATATGTGAATAGAGAGCCAGTCACTTAGGGACTATCACGTGAGAGATAACAAACAATGAACGCTCCGCCGATCCGATGAAAATCAAAAGTAGAGTAACTGTAAAGGAGGAGCTTACGGAAATAGATCGCAAAGTCCTCACGCTTCTTAGATATCTTACATGTTTAAGTAATATTTTGAAAGGTATACAGAAAGAAATCTAATTTATTTTCTTCTATCTCACTCTTCTACTCCTCTCTCCGGTTGCGATTGTAAGCGTCATGGTAGGGACCAGATCCTAGTAGGTAAGGGACCTGGGGGAAGAGGGGTTGCAGCATAATATTACAAAGGTAGGGGAGTAAGAAGTTTATATACGAATACAAGTTTGCAATTATAATTGCAACTTCTGTTTCTTTTAACGCTCCCATACTACTAACATCACTCGTAAATGTTATTAAACAAATAATTGCCTACGCTACTTTTCCAATAAAAGTGTATATGTATAATATAAGTGTATGTGAAAATGATAGTCGTAAATGAGTTGCATCCTCAAATTATTATTATTAAAATTATATTTTGAAGGTTTCCATCTTGCTGCACCAAAAATAGTCAAGCGCCATATTTGTTGTTTACAATTTTTTTTTAATTCTATTATTTCTAATATTTTCTCATTTTTCATTTTTTAAAGATGGAAATGAATCAAATGCGAATTGACAGTCTTAATATTAATCTACCAAATTCGTTGTTTGCCATTTTGTTTTATTTTTATTTATTTTTGTTTTCTATTGTCAAAATTCAAATGAATCTGAAGGATTTTGACTGGAAAACTCTCATGCTTCTTAACGTCTCATATTCAGATCAGAATACTTTTACTACATTATTGACACTATATCCAAAATTGAACGTAAACACCCTGCTTTCCTAGTGGTTAAGATGCTGGGCTGCAAGCAGGATGTCGTGGGATCGAGTCCCAGCTCGGACTGTTGGAATTTCAGACTTCTTTGGCGGGTCGTGATTCGGATTCCACGTTAAACACGTAAGTCCAAGGTGAGGCGAAAGCCTGTCCTCCATTAGAATGAAGAATTTGGGCGGAAGTGGAAACCAAGGTAACCAGGGTAAACTTTTACGAAGTTTACCTTGATTTTCATGATTTATTTACTATTGTATTGGACTACCTCATGTAATGTACTCTTTTCCTGAATAAAGATTGTTTGTCCGTTTATTTGTTTATCCGTTTCAAAACTTTTCGTCGGTCATATATATATATATATATATATATATATATAATTTTAATTTACAAAGAATTACTGGGATTACTGTGCATACGGATTTTATTCTTTTGTTCTCCATTGTTTACATTTTAAAATTACTACCTTCCTAAATAGAATTCCCATTATATATATTTTGACATATAATATATATATATATATATATATATATATATATATATATATATATATATATATATACAGGGTGGGCGGAAAGTAGCTCCCTATTTTGGATTGGTAAAAAAATACGTATATTATCCATTTATTTCAGAAGAAATAATATGAAAAGGTAGGCATACATGGTAGGTTTTCTCTAAAATTCAATGTGGGCTCCAACTCTTTCCACCAGCTTCTGGAGCCGCCCAGGAATGGCGTCCACTGACTTTAGCAGGAACTCCGGCGGGATGGAGGACATGACTTCCCGAATTCGGTCCTCCAGTTCTTCCAATGTCCTCGGTTTGGTGCGGTAGACTTCTTCCTTTACCCACCCCCAAAGAAAGAAGTCGCACGGTGTCAAGTCGGGGCTCCTGGCTGGCCACTGATGTGGACCACGACGACCCATCCAACGTCCAGGAAAGTGGGCATCCAACCACTCACGGACAACAAGAGCGAAGTGCTGAGCGGTACCTTGCTATGTTGCGAAACGAGGTCTGGCCGGTTGTCAGCACATGGGAGAACATCGACGATCTGATATTTATGCAAGATGGCGCCCCTCCGCACTTCGCTCTTGTTGTCCGTGAGTGGCTGGATGCCCACTTCCCTGGGCGTTGGATGGGTCGTCGTGGTCCACATCAATGGCCAGCCAGGAGCCCCGACTTGACACCGTGCGACTTCTTTCTTTGGGGGTGGGTAAAGGAAGAAGTCTACCGCACCAAACCGAGGACATTGGAAGAACTGGAGGACCGAATTCGGGAAGTCATGTCCTCCATCCCGCCGGAGTTCCTGCTAAAGTCAGTGGACGCCATTCCTGGGCGGCTCCAGAAGCTGGTGGAAAGAGTTGGAGCCCACATTGAATTTTAAAGAAAACCTACCATGTATGCCTACCTTTTCATATTATTTCTTCTGAAATAAATGGATAATATACGTATTTTTTTACCAATCCAAAATAGGGAGCTACTTTCCGCCCACCCTGTATATATCTTCGTTATCTATGGGGAAAAGTTAAAATGGTAATATCAAAAGTATTATAATGGACAACTTCATTCAACTTCCATTCACAATTTTATTGTCTGAGAAACGCATCCCAACGTGTTTTTATCCAATTTGCAGTTTTAAATCAGTGAATCTATTGTCCGATACGTCCATTAGTGTGTGACTGAAAAAGTTCTGAAATGTTGGGTTGTTGAAACGTGGAGAAGAGAGTAGAAAGAAAGTGGTTGAGATGGACCCTAACCCTTTAATGCTCAGGGTCTTTTCTGAGACTGAATAAATTCACCTGACGTCAGCTAGAATAAAATTGGCACAGTACCGCTGGTGCTAAAGGGTTAGACTAAAGGGGCGTGCCATACTCAGCATGAAATGGCAACCGTTATTTCACACTAATGAATCAGGACCGCAAAAAAATGGTGTTTATATATATATATATATATATATATATATATATATATACACACACACACCACACTGCGTTCGCACTTACTAAGCAGATTACATTTTCTCCAATGTTTTCAAAAGTTTTTCCCCGATTTCAATGAAATTTGTAGCAAATAATCACTATGTATAGCAGCATTGATGGTATTCATTTCGATAAAATATTTTGATAATTAAAATAATTATCTCATTTTATTAAAAAATATGTAAAATATTGTGTTCCGACTTATTAAGCAAGTATTCTATTTACGGATCTAAATGGTGAAAATGGGTAAGAAGATGATTTAACATTAACTGAGAAAAGAAAAACAGTCAAGTTACTCGCTGAAAATATAAAATCCATTGAAATTGCGAAGCAGTTAGGCAGAGCTTATCGAACTGTAAACAAGTTTGTAGCGGAGGGTACCAAACTGAGGCAGCGAAGTGATAAAGGAGCTATAAGAAAAGTGACAAGGCGGCAGATATCTGTAATCAAGCGCAAATTGCAAAGCATCCATTGTCCTTAAGTAAAGAGGTTTTTGAGCAGGCTGGCATACATATACATAATGTACCAAGAACATCTCGATGTGGAATCCTCCAAACAATTGGCAAGACGTGTAAACCTACGATTCAGTCACCATTAACACCCAAGTACAAGAAGCAGCGAATTGAATGGGCGCGTCAGTAAAAACTAGAATGATACAGTAGATGTAGTACTTAACTTAATCTGACTTTACAACAACAACAACAACAACAACAACAACAACAACCTGACATATAGTTTGCCTCGACCTTTGGTCGATTTGCAAATACACTGAAAATTGAAAAAAAAATTGCATGAACTTATTTATATCTGAGCAAGTAATTTGCTGAAAATAATAGAGAGGGTTGACAAAAGTAAAGATTCACTCTCTGGGATTTTTTCCCCCGTGTGTTTTGCTTTAATAATAAAAGTGAATAAATAATAAAATATTTATTGAATCAATATATTCGTATTTAGAATGGTGTTGTTTTCTCTTTTTCGTCAATGGTGACACACGTTCTGGCATTCCATTGATGAGTTTTGCCATTTGTTCTTGAGGACACTCATCGTGGTGTCTATTTACTTTTGTCAACGCTCCGCATACTTTGGTGAACAAGAAATGATAAAAAATATTCATATTTATTTTACATTTTCACACCTTTACTGAATATAATCTTATGAATAAATTTATTTAGTACGAAAAAACATTGTTACTTTGCTATTGAGGTGTAGGGCACTCATACAATGTTTAATACGCAAGTGATACCAAGTTAAAAAAGCATTTTACTAAACATTTAACTATATTTAACTGGTTTTTACTGAGTATGTACTTAAAAATACTGAAAACAATTCAGTAAAAATTATTAATTACTGTAATATATCTAAAAAAAAAAAAATTCCTCGATGTATTTTACTCTTTAACGAGGTAGAAGCTTTCAATCAGACATTTTTTATGTAGAAAAGTTAATCCAAGTAACTCCAACTTGCAATAATGACAAAATACAATGATTAACTGAAGGTCATTCTTTTTCAACCACAGATTGATGGGCTTAAGTCCTCAAATCATCTTCAAGTTCTTGAAAGAGAGAAGCAATAATATTGTTTCCGACACTGTTTGCTTCTTTTCTTGGATTTTTAGCTATTTTCCATAACGCCATATATCATAGTGAGGGATTTTAAGTGTACCTCATTTCGAGCAATAAAGAACTCCAGGAATAACTTCATGATTAGATGAGAAAATTCATCAACATTTTCAGTACATTAAGCATTTCTCTCTTACTTTATTGCTTTTAGATTATGCAGTACGAGAATCATATATAGCAGGTTGGAAAACCCACTAACGCGCAATGTCATGGCAACGGGTCTGAGCTTAAAAACCGGCGAAGGCTCAAAATATTTCTATGTTTATCTTTTGAGTTTATTCGTTATGTATTCTAGAGTTTTATGTACTTTTTTATATTATATACTTTATGGTGTTTATTTGCATAGGTATTTTGTGTATATTTTTACATTGTATCCTAATATCAGCCTAATTAATGAATGAAAAAGGTCATGTTACTATCATAAAAATGCGCGTTACATGAACAAAATCAAATTTCATAATATCAACGTTCGACCTTATGCAAGTATTTGGATTTGTTAACTAATTCCAGATTTTCAATGAAAATGACTAACCTAACCTAACCAGACGAAGCCTAACCTAGCGTTACCTAACCGGGCATAATGTAACCTAACCCAACTTAACCTAAACTGACCTAATTTAAACTAACTCTTTAGTATCGGAATTATGCATGTCGACATTCTGCAAATGGACTTTGTTCCGCTACCCGAAAAAAACTAATACCTAAACCTGAAACGGTTTTCGGGAAACTGAGGCTGAAAAACCAGAATTCGTTTCGTCAATTAAACTGTCAGGGAAGGAAAATTCTTTATTAAACGCAGGTCCCATAATGAATTTAATATTCAGGTGTTTGTGATTCCAACCAGTGAAAAAAAGTGGGAACGTGAAATTCATGTCATGTTGGAAAAAAGAAAGGAGTCGAAGACGTAAAAAATAGGTCGAAATTCAAGGAGTCACTCGTCCAGCCACATCCTCTCATGATGGCACAAAAAGATATTCGCAAATGTAAGACCTAGGGATAGTCCCATTCCCCCACCTCACCCCGCTGTTGATACAATTCACTGTTGGAAATAAAATAGGAGTTCATAACAGATAATTGAAGAAGTGTTTTAAAGTGGGTTTTAGTAAGTCCTTTGACATTTTGTTCAGTCTGAAAAAGGGAATCAGTGTAGATATCGGGGTTAGATTGTTTATCGATGGTACAAGGGGTTGGGGGGCGCGTGCGTGTTGTTGTTATTCGCGTCGGTTCCGAGTCAACGTTCTTCGTGAAAAATGGCAACCTCCCATATTTACGCTCTCATATCAATAGTTTCTTTCAAATGAATGTTAGTGAAGAGGTTTCCTGTGTCGAAACTCGCCATACATAAGTTATTCGGATTAGTGAATTTGAATTAATCATTAAAAAAAAGTATGAATTGTCAACTGTATATTGCTTTCTATCAAGTGCGATAGAACAGGAGCCCAATGTTTAGTAAAAGTATAGAGGATGTTTTGTATGCGGGTAAAAATTGATCTCAGAAGGGAGACGAAGTTTGAGTCCCTGGGAAACCGACCATACAGTATATCGAGGATGAACCTGATGCAAAAGTTTATTAAAAGTATCGTTATCAATTAGTTTAGGTCTTTAATTTCCCTGAGGAATCTATTTATTCGACCTTCGACTTCAAGTAGTATGGTATGCATAATTGATGTAACTTTTCAAATTTTATTACTGTCGAAAAGTGTAGTCATCATTTTTTGAACATAATTACCCCACTACCTCTATCAGATTCACTAATAATTAAAGTCTTATCAGAGGCAAGATGCTTCATTAAGGTAATATTCTTTAAAAAAATGGGGCAAAATACTTCATTAAAGTACTTTATTAAAATAAAAATAATATTCATAAAATATAGAATGAATATTTTTTCTCAAATCTACAAGATTAAAGTTTGGTAAGAATTCAAAATGTTAAAAAGTTTTACAAACCAAAGAAAATATTTAACATAATTTACAGTATATACGATAGAGGGAAAAAATTCAAACCAAATGACAACAAAAATTTCAAAAGTAAAAATTCTGGAGGACTAATTGGACATAACCTTTTCAGGACCACAATCTTGTCGCTACGTTATCTGCATTAAGCAGACCTAACTTCTGTGAACGTCGCTGATCGGACAGGGAGATGATGCAAAGGTGGCCACGACGTGACTTCCTCAAATGTTTTTGTAATGTGAGAACAAAATGTGTCTAAATGTGTCTTAACTGAGAACTATTTTTACAGCGTGTATATATATATATATATATATATATATATATATATATATGCCAGCGTCCGTAGTTGAGTGGGTAACACCCACCGTTTCCCTATGAACGAAATGAAGACACTAAAGTCGGGGATTCAAATCCAGATTATAATAATGAGTGAGAAGAGCCAGAAACTGGCACAGCTCTCAGGCTAACTAATGCAGCCCATTGTTCTAACTCCTATATTAAAGTATTATTGCTAGCTTCATCGGGCTTCGAACCCTCGATATCATTAATTAACGTTAAATTGTGCAGAATATCCTTCACCAAATTTTTAAATAGAAGAAAGTATTTCATTTAAATTCACGATAAATTAATATTTTATTAACAAAAGTAAAGAGTTTAATCTCGTTAATAATCACGTAGAAGTTTACTGAAACAGTAATTTGATAATTATTATTGACAAAGAAATAATTATTTCTTGGATATCTTTTAAATAAAGACTGTTTGGAGAAGACCTTCTAACATTGGCCTGTAATGAAGATTCCTTGTTAAAAGTACAACGTCGGGAGATTAGTAAATACTATATACTGTGTATATATATATGTGTGTGTGTGTGTGTGTGTGTGTATAAATATTCAGGACACGTATTGTGTATGACTAAAATTTTTCAAAAAAGGTTTTAGTTAAAAAACTAATGGATAAAATTAATTAAGAATTAAATTACTTAATTATGAATGAATGAATAAATAATTTATTATTTATAAAATACAGTAAATATATTACAACTACAGTTTTTTTTGTTACAATCACTTTAATATAAAATATAGTAGACACGAAAAATGAACGAGTAATAGGTTAATGTACACTTAATCCTAAATTTTTATTAGAGATTTCAACTTGTTCTAAAACAAATTTTAGTCATTGAGACGAAATTCCTCGAAAATTTAAATGAGATCTCGTTTCTAAAATACGTGTATTGGTGTATTGGTACTACGACAATATATATATATATATATATACAGTATGTAAACATTTTTGTACTATTTTCGTTCACAAGAATTTATTATTACGATTTATAGTATTTGCGTTGCAATTTAATGTATTTTTATTAACATTTCCCAAAATTGTTTGAGCATTTTCTTTTTGGCGGTAACTGTACAAAACGTAGATGAGAATTATATATGAAAATGAAAATGAAAATGAAAAGGTTTATCGGCAGACTATAGTCCATATGACAAATATTATTAATACAATGACAGTTCATATACTAAGGATAGAAATATATGCAATTGTTTAGAAATAATACTAATTATTAGAAATAATACCTTACCTTATGAACCTTATGTTGTTTCGTGCGTTGGTCTCTCTTCACACGGAGGTCAAGCTGGTGGCCCCGCCTCTAGGTCTGGCCTGGTGGAGGAGCGAGTTGCTTTGTTGCGCTCTCCACCGTACATAGCCAGGCACGCCCGGCTCATCTGGTACTGTCCTGAGCCAGGCATCCAGTCTTTTCTTGAAGACTTCAACTTTCACCCCCATTACGTTTCTGAGGTCCTTAGGAAGCTGGTTGAAAATTCTTGGCCCCCTGACAACCAAGCTATTTTCCTTCAGGGTTGAGGAGGTCCCTTGTCGGACCTTTAATTTGGGAACACTACACATTCTGCCTTTCCTATTTTCCAGTGTTGTTTGAAGGGTAATTGGGTTTAGTTTTAGGTTTGGTACCAGTTTTTCGATCATTTTCTATATGTAGATTATGATGTACCTCTCTCTTCTTTCCAGTGAGTACAGATTTAGTTTACGTAGTCTTTCCCAGTAGTTGAGTTCTTTGCAGCCATCAATCTTGGCTGTGAAATGTCTCTGCGTTTCTTCTAGTTTATTAGTTTCTTCCTTTTTATATGGGGACGTCAAAACTGAGCAGTATTCAAGTTTGGTATAATCAGTGTTTTTAGCAGGGGAATCATTACTGTCCTGTCCCTTCTCTTGAACGTTCTTAGAACCTGTCCGGCGACTCTTTTTGCTTTATTTATCGCTATCTGATTTTGTGTTTCGAATTTCGCATCATCTGTCATTATTATCCCGAGATCAATCGCTTTCATGCTTCTCTGAATTTCCTGTCTATCTGGAGCATAATATGCAGTCTGTTTAAGTTCTTCTTTTCTACCATATCCCAAGAGCTGAAATTTCTCGGCCTTGAATGACATGTTGTTGTCTTCTGACCATTTGTATATTTGTTCGTGTCCTCTGCAAGGCCTCCACGTCATGTACATCGCTGATTTTTCTGCTGATCTTTGTATCGTCTGCAAAGGATGTTACTATACTATTGCTGTTTACTCCGCTGTCTATGTCTGTTAGCATGATAATGAACAGGTATTACACACACACACACACATATATATATATATATATATATATATATATATATATATATATATATATATATATATATATATATATATTCTGTTTGTTTCAATTCTTCTTAATGATGAAGGAAAATGGGTTATCGGATCGTTGTTATACGTTGTTGATAAACTGAGTCTGGCCAAGCGCCAATTATTTGCTTCTAAATTTCTTTATTTCTCTTTGTTTCCAGTTGTGTCCTAAATTGTGGCACACTGTGCCTTGGGAGAAATAAATCTTGGGAGGTAAAGGATGGAACTTTCTTAACACTTGCTTCTTGGAACAGAGAGACATTATACGGAGGGTTGACAAAATTAAGTAGCTATAATGATGATTGTCCTCAAGAACAAATGGCAAAGATCATCAATAGCATGCCAAAACGTGCGAAAGCAACACGATTTTAAAATATATTGATTCAGTTAATCTGTTATCTTTTATTAACTCTTAGTATCAAATAAAAAACTATGCAAAACCAAAGGTGTCTATTTACTTCTGTTAGCTCTCTCTCTCCTCTCTCTCTCTATATATATATATATATATATATATGCACACACACAACACACACGAGTGTGTATATATATACGGGGTTGACCGCAGGTCGGTCCTGAACCGTCGTTCGAACTCACACAAAGTAGTATATATATATATAATATATATATATATATATATATAGAGAGAGAGAGAGAGAGAGAGAGAGAGAGAGAGAGAGAGAGAGAGAGAGAGAGAGAGTGAGGGCAGGAATCAAGTATATAAAATATGATAACGTAAACAAAATAAGAAGGCACTCTCAAAAATTGAAACATTTTGAAGACAAAGAAAAGCCATTACAGAAATAGTTGTTTTAAAGAAAAATCTACTTTTAAGATACAAGACAATTTCAGCTGTGGAGGTTTTTTATTTTATTTTCTGTTACTCTTTTTTTTTTTTTTGAAAGAGGTTTTGGGGTGTTGGGGTAAACGGGGTTACCTTAAATTTTTCGGAATCTTCGAAATGAATTGCTGTTCCTCGAAACGTTATTTTCGTCAGTGTTTATAAAAGTGTTTTAATGTTTGTAAAAGTCCTTTAAACTTTTTCTTTTAATTTACTTTTTTTTTACATCTTTTACGCGTCTTTTGTCGTCCATCATCAATGAAGTAATTTAAATGTGTCAAGATTACATTATAATTAATATGATAAATTGTTTTCGAGATGTAAACTATTTTTTTTTAAGAAAAAGCAACTGAAGAAAGACTGGCAAAATATTGTATAGTTACATCTTCACAATTCAGTCTTCCATCAAACAAAGGTTAGATTGACCATGGAGGAAAAAAGTACTAGAGGACAACAGTGACAACACCAACAGCGACAACACCAACAGCGACAACACCAACAACACCACCACCACCAACAACAACAACAACAACAACTAAAAACTGTTCTGGAATCAAATCCAAAATGACGACATAAACTTACTTTTCGGTACTGCTGGAGACGTCATCAGGAAATTGATGCAGGCGGCCCCTGTTCCGTGGCCGAATATTGTCACGTTGTTTGGATCGCCTCCGAAATCCGCAACATTTTCTCTAAGCCAATGAAGAGCCGCGATCTGATCCATTAATCCATAATTAGCGATGGATCGCTGATGAGGATGGTCGTTTGTGTTGAGAAAACCTGCATAACGAAACATTACATGATTAGTACCTAATAATTACTACGAAGGCTAACGTGAGCGTCAGTGACATTATTATTATTATTATTATTATTATTATTATATTATTTAATAATACTAATGATAGTAATATAAATTTCGTAATCTCTTTTATTTTAGTATTGTATAATTAATCATACATTTTATATATATATATATATATATATAGATATATATATATAGTTTTATTTGAATATTTGAACAGTTTGTACACAATGGAAAATACAGAAAATGCGGTGAAAGTCTTTACGCGATGGAAAATACATTTATTTATAGAACTATGTAATAAATAAATGCCCTAAATATTCACACCTCAAATATAATTAGTTAATATAAGTAATTAATTAATTGAATTATTTAATTAATTAGTGCAATTCTCATTGGGTAGAGACTTTTCGGACACCACACACACTACACACACACACACACACAACACATATATATATATATATATATATAATATATATATATATATATCGGCTATTGATTGATGGCGTGAAAAACGCAGTTTAATAATGAACAAAACACCAGAGAAAAAAATAAACATCCTTCAACGTTTAATCAGTACCAACGTTTCGGAATGTACTAATTCCATCTTCAGGGCTAAAATAATAAAAGACCAATTCACATACAGATGCAAAGTACAAATTGCAAATGCAAGTTAATTAATAACAATTTAAAATAACAAAGTTACAATTATAAAAAGGTAGCTAAGAAAATGTAAAAACATTAAAACTATCATTAAAACTATTTTAATGTTTTTACATTTTTCTTAGCTACCTTTTTAGAATTGTAACTTTGTTATTTTAAATTGTTATTAATTAACTTGCACTTGCAATTTGAACTTTGCATCTGTATGTGAATGGGTCTTTTAATATTTTAGTCCTGAAGGATGTTTATTTTTTCTCTGGTGTTCCCGTTCATTATATATATATATAAAGGGTGATCCAGAGAAATGGGACCCAAAAGAAACCCCTGTAACTCTTAAAGTATAAGTCCTTTTATAAAATCATACGCATCATTCGAAAGAGGATAGTTACAAGTTTGTACAGGATTGTATAGGTTTTGACAATACAAGACAAGATAAGATACAAAACAAAATAAAAGTGTTAGTTAAAACTAACCCTTCAAGATGACTACATGGACTGTGGAACAGCTGCGTTTCATAACTGAGCAATATTATGAGCATGGAAGAAGTGTAGTTTCAGCTCAAAGATCTTTCAAGACAAATTTTCAGATGTCAAAATCACCTCTAAGAAGTAATCCGTCGGTGTGTCAGAAATTTTTCCCTAACTGGCAGCATTGGAAAAAGAAAACCAACTGGAAGAGTGCGCCACAGCAAGGATAGACGAGATCATTAACAGAATCATGAAATTGTACAGGATAATCCTAACATAAGCATCAGACGTGCTTCTCAGCTGTTAGGAGTTGGATATGGAACAACAACACACCGTATATTCAAGCAAAATTTAATGCTCTTTCCATATAAAATTCAAACAGTGCACAACTAAACGATGGAGATTTCGCACGAAGACGACAATTCTGTCAATGGATCCAACAGAAGGTAAATGACACCACCAATTTCTAGCAACTTTGATTATGTCAGACGAAGCCCATTTTCACTTGAATGGAACTGTAAACAAACAAAATTGTCGTTTCTGGGCAACAGAAAATCATTGAATATTACCGAAGTCCCGTTGCATAGTCAGCGTGTAACTGTTTGGTGTGGTCTTACTGCATCTCAGATCATAGGGCCGTACTTTTCGAGGATTCCACCGGAAACACGGTCACTGTAAATGGTGATCGCTACGAAAAAATGTTGACCGATTTCCTTATTCCTAAATTAAGAGATCTTTGTCTAAAAAACCACTGGTTCCAACAAGACGGAGCTACCTGCCATACCACGAGGAACTGCATGGCAGTTTTGCGTCAAACGTTTCCAGGCGAGTTAATCTCAAGATTTGGAGACGTTGAATGGACCGCAAGGTCTCCGGATTTTTCTCCCTTAGATTATTATCTCTGGGGATATTTAAAGAGTAGGGTCTACAGAAATAACCCAACGACCTTGCAAGAATTGAAGACCGCCATCACAAATGAGATACAGGCCATACCACCGCACACTCTTGCAAAAGTGATGCATAACTTACAAGCGAGAACACTGGAATGCTGGGCAACTAATGGAACACATTTGAAAGGAGTCATTTAAAAAAAATAAATATTTCATAATAAACTTGTAACTCTACTCTTTTGAATGATATATAGCTTTTATGAAAGGAATTAAATATTAAGAATGCAATATGTGTATATGAAAATGCGGCAAATACACCGTAACAACTGCATGAAATATTTCTCTACACAAGACGAGATAAATGGCAAGAATGGAGCTCAGTTCCACGTTGAAACTCCTTCCCAGATTAAGGCCGATGGAAGGAAGAGCGCTTCGATTTATCATATTTCGAAGGAATATCCGCAAACATCAGGGCGAGATCGTATGTTTCGTTTCGTTATTTACAGACATGCACGTTATGCATTCATTCATGGCCCGTCAACACCACTTTATCAGAAAATAAAATATGATGGTTTTTTTTTGTTCTTTTTTTACTTACATTTTTGTTTTACTTTTCAGCTCAATTTCATGTGAAAATTAATTAAAAAGAGTGTGTGTGTGTGTATATATATATATGTATATATATATATATATATATATATATATATATATATATAATATAATAAACCTTTGTTTTAAAAAAAAAAAATTAGTTGATTATAAAAGTCAATAAATAATAGCAAATTTATTGAATCACTAAATGCAAAGGGGAAAAGAACACGATTTTAAATGTATAGAGTCAATTAATTTGTAATTATTTATTGACTTTTATAATGAGATTAAACATTTTGGAAAAAACAAAGGTCTCTCTCTCTCTCTCTCTCTCTCTATCTCCTCTCTCTCTCTATATATATATATATATATATATATATATATATAATAAACAGGAACACAGAGAAAAAATAAACATCCTTCAAGGTTTAATAGTACCAACGTTTCGGAATGCACTAATTCCATCTTCAGGGCTAAAACAATAAAATGCCAAATCACATACAAAATACAAATTGCTTAATAACAATTTAGAATAAAGTTAAAAATTATAACAAGTAGCTAAGAAAATGTAAAACATTAAAGCTAAAAGCTAAATAAATGTGAAGTTAAAAAGTTACAATTATAAAAAGTAGCTAGAAAAAATATAAAAACATTAAAACTGAAAGGTAAATAAATAAAATGGATAATCTCTAGGAGTGCTCCATTTTTCAATATTAACATACACTCATAAAACATATACCATTTGAAAGCTCACATTTTTCTGAGTCTAAAAATGTAGTAATCCAAAAGTATCAATAGCAAATAAAAAGTAACTAGATTTAATTAATTGTTTGACGCGTGACGTCATTAACTACATTATAAAGGTTGGCTAAGTTATAAATCTTCAGTCTGTGTTGTAAGATGGTATTTTTGGTAATTGTTACGCTAACCTAACTTAATATGAATATGTTATTACATTACACAGGTCAACAAAAAAAAAATTTTTTCGTTGCCAAGGAAATTCGTACGAATTTAGGGTATTTTGGGGTTGCTGAATTCCAAAATGAAAGTAGTTTTTCCGATTTGGCTCTAGTTCTTGAGATAATGAATACCCTCAATTAATAGGAAACGTAACAATAACGCGTGCATATGGGAAACTACCGGAACATTCTAGATGGTGACACCGAATAAAATGCCATTATGTATTTCATGTGTTTACTTTTGTATGATTTGAGACAATTTCAATGCGATTTGTAAGTAGGCTCCGCCTGAACATTAAATTTTTTGCATTTTTACGTGTTTCAGTGGGGTACCAATTATCTCATAAATTAGAGCCAATCTAGCAAAACCGATGTCATATTCGGAATCAGCACCACAAAGTTACCCAAAAATCACTCTAATATGATTGGCAATAAAATGAGTGTTGACCAGTGTTATCATTTGTATAATTTGTCTCGGGGGCACGGGGGCGAAGCCCCCGTAAAGATCACGCATCACAAATTGATCGGTATAGGGTTTTATATTTATACCTAGTTACTTTTTATTTGCTATTGATACTTTTGGATTACTACATTTTTAGACTCAGAAAAATGTGAGCTTTCAAATGGTATATGTTTTATGAGTGTATGTTTAATATTGAAAAATAGAGCGCTCCTAGAGATTTACCAATAAAATAAACTAGTACGTTAACCAAAACACAGCAGATCTACCGATGATTCATTAGAATTTAGGTCTGCTTTTAATTTATAAACAAACAAAGATTCTATAATTTTGAGCTTAAGGTCAGAACTTCCGGCAGCAAGTACGGCGAAATTAGACTGTGAAATTGGGTGGTTATTTTTGTGCGAGTGGTTATGTATGAGAGAATTAGGTGGTTTGCCAAGAGGTAAATTTGTACGGACCGATTTACCGAGATGTTCGTAAATACGGGATTTTAAATGTCTTTTAGTTTTACCTATATATGACCCCATACAGTGGTCACACTTGTATTGGTAAACTATGGATGACTTAAGAAGTGTAGGAATAACATCCTTGCATTAAATAAATGATAAATCGATTTAGACGGGGTGAATATAATTTTTATACATAGTTGTGGGTAGAATTCCTTGAGCAATTTTAAAAATTTGTTTCTAATGTTAAAACTTGTTTGTTTCTGGATCCAGCCCAGGTATTATGTATGGACTCCCTAAAATACCCAAACCTAATTGTCCACTTAGGCCAATTTTATCGGCACTAGGGACTTTTAGTTACAACCTTTCAAAATTCTTGGTTTCCATACTATCACCTATAGTATCACGAATAGTATCCTCCACCCTTGCTACCCTGGTGCAAGGGTGGAGGATATAACTACTAGTGTTGACCATTTTACAGACGGAACCTCTGAGGACACAACGTTTGTTATTCATGTCGGTACTAATAACGTTTTAAATTCTAGATCGGAAGAACTGCTGGCTAGGTACAGGGACTTACTAGAGCGTCTAAAGGAAAAAATAATGATTGTTTTAACAGGTATGCTTCCTCGAATTATCCAACGTAGCGATTTCTACAGCAAGGCGACCTATATCAACAATAACCTAAAGTCTCTTTGCCAACAGGAAGGAGTGCATTTTGCGAATTTTTGAAACAGTTTCTACGGCAGGAGAGACTTGTTCCTCGGAGATGGACTTCATCTTAATGACGTTGGAGCTGCGCGTTTAGGAAGGCTATTTCATAATACTGTCTCTTCTTTTCAGGCTGCCGTAACTCGAACAGTCCCAACGTAATTTCCACAAATTTCCCCTGCGCTCGCGAAGGTGTCGCAATTACAAACAATTTGAAGGTTCTATCCTAAAATGTTCGTAGCCTACGAAATAAAATAAACGAATTTTTTTCTTTAATTGCATGTAAAGACTATGATTTAATTGCGATAAATGAATCATGGCTTAGCACTGAAACACGTGACTTTGTAGGGGAGTATCAAATTAGAGGTTATAGACTTTTTGTTAAAAACAGAATAGGTAGGCGAGGAGGCGGTGTTATGTTGTATATTAAAGATAATATTGTGAACGTTATAGAAGTAAAGCACACAATTCCAGAACCGATAGATTCGACTATAGCAGAACTTAAATTAAACGAATTCAAACTTGTTGTTGCGGTTATATATAGGCCTCCTAATCAAACAGCTGATATGGACGAAGCGTTATATCATGAACTAAAGAAAATAATAGGTAGTGAGCAGGCCTTAGTTATGGGTGACTTTAATTGCGCCAACGTAAATTACGATACAATGCAGGGAGACGAGGAAGGTAATCGTTTAGTTAGTTTTCTCGAGGATAGCTTTCTTATTCAAAAGGTTGGGGAACCTACGAGGTTGGACAGTATTTTAGATTTAGTAATACCTACGGATGAAGGCTAATTACTGATCTTCAAGTAATAGAACCGTTAAGCAATAGCGATCACAATATGGTAGAGTTTGTCCTCTCAGTAAGTCACTCGAAACCAGCTAACTCGACTAAAATTCCTAACTTCCAGCACGCAGACTTTTGTAAATTTCGAAATGAATTGTCACACGTCAATTGGGAAAATGTAATGGGGATCTCCAACGCAAAACTAATGTGGGAATCGTTTGAAACAGATTTAGGACTATAATGAGGAATGTGTACCGTACAAAATTAAGCGTGCGAAAGTAAACAACAAGCCCTTGTGGTTTACTTCTAGAGTAGGAGACATTAAAGAGTAGAGATAGGGCTTTCAGGCTACATAAGTGCGATAAAGACAATTTGTGGTTACGAAACAATACATATCTCTAAGGCGTGAAGCGGAAAGTGTAATAAAAAGTCCAAGCGCGAATTTGAAATCTCCATAGCTCGTGACGGTAAAGAAAACCCCAAGCGATTCTTTCAATGCGTCAACAATAGAAATCCAGTAAAAAGTGTCTTGGGGCCGTTGAAAATGTTAACGGAGATCTAGTTTCTGAAAACAAGGAAATGGCTACTTTGCTAAACGAATTTTTTACGTCAGTTTTACTATAGAAGATGTAACGAATATCCCTACGGTCATAGACATAATACCTTTTGATAATGGTAATATTTTGGATAATATTGTGTTTAGTGAAGGGAGGTAATGCGCTATATTGATAAAATGAAAATGCGTAAATCACCGGTGCCGGATTCCAATATCCCATACAACTAAAAGAATTAAAAGAAAGCATTGTTTGTGCCGCTAACAAAGATTTTGAATGCGTTTATTTCTGAGGGTGCGTACCAGATAATTTCAAGTTAGCAAATGTAACACCTATCTTTAAGAAAGGCGATAAAGGTGCGGTGGGAAATTATAGGCCAATCAGTTTAACGTCTGTTGTAGATAAGCTACTGGAATCAATAATTAGGGATCGTATGTCGAACACTTAGAATTGCATAACTTGGTTAGAAATACGCTGCAAGTTTCAGGCGAAACAAATCTTGCTTAATTAATCTTTTAGAATTTTTCAAAGCGTGGTTGAAGTTTACGATAGTCATCGGGCGGTTGATGTAGTGTATTTAAATTTTCAAAAGCGTTTGACACCGTACCGCACAAAAGACTCATTGAGAAAACTAAGGCTCATGGAATCAGGGGTGTAGTAATAAATTGGCTAGAAGAGTGGTTGCGAGGTAGGAAACAGAGGGTGGTCGTTGATGGAGCGGAGTCATCTTCGGCTAATGTAGCGGGCGGCGTTCTTCAGGGTTCTGTATTGGGCCCCTTGCTTTTCCTTATATATATTAACGATTTAGATGTCGGCCTAGTCAGTACAGTTTCAAAGTTTGCGGATAACACGAAGTTGGGTGGTAGGGCGATTAATGACGAAGATAGAGGTAAAATCCAGGAAGATCTGAATAAAATCGTTGATTGGTCAGTCACATGGCAAATGAGATTTAACGTCGATAAGTGCAAAATTTTACATATAGGTTCGCGTAACGGTAATCTTGCTTATAGTATGTCAGGGAAGGAGTTAGCAAGCGTAGAGCAGGAAAAAGATTTAGGAGTTATAGTGACTGGTGATTTAAAAGTAGCGAAACAAAGTACAGCAGCGGTCGATAAGGCGAACAAAGTGTTAGGTTTTATAGCTCAGAATTTTGAGTACAAATCGCGCGAGATTATTGTTCCGCTTTATAAATCATTTGTTAGACCTCATTTGGAGTACGCGATCCAATTTTGGAATCCGCATATGCGCAAAGATATAGACAAAATCGAAAGAGTTCAAAGACGAGCAACTAAGATGATTCCGTCGCTTAGGTCGAAGTCGTACGAGGATAGGCTTAAGGAGTTAAAATTGACACTCGAGACTCGGAGGCTAAGAGGTAATCTAATCCAGGTTTTCAAAATTATGAATGGTTTGATAACGTAGATAGAGATAGCTCTTTCGAAATATCTCGATATAATAGGACTAGAAATAACGGGTGTAAGTTGACAAGTAGAAGGTTCGAGACAGCAGTTGCCAAAAACGTTTTTACGCATAGAATAGTAAATAGGTGGAATAGTTTGCCGGTTGAAGTAATTAGTAGCACGTCTATAAACATGTTTAAAAATCGATTAGACGCATATGTTGATAGATTGGGTATAGTTTAAGGTAGTGAAATTAAGGCTTTGTGGTTCGGAATCCACGTAAAATTGTAGGTCCCCTACGCCACCACGGAGGACATGCACAATACACAATTACGAACACAGTTAGGTAGACCAGCCATGAGTGAATCCTAGGGTCTTTGTTGGTCTGAAACATTATAACATTATAACATAACTTATAATTTGTATACAGCACAGGATTCTTTTTCTTTCGTTAGAGAAATTACCTCATTAAATAATAATTCTTACACAATGGCTAGCTTCGATGTAAAATCTTTATTTACCAATGTGCCTATTGCAGAAACTAATGATATATGTATTGACAATCTTTTTAATGATACTGATACTGTGCAGGGTTTTAATAGAGGTCAAATGAAAGAACTACTAAAATTTTCCGTGGAAGACCTTATATTTATATTCAACGGTGAATATTTTAAACAGATTGAAGGTTTTCAAATGGATCTGCCTCTTGGTCCCACCTTAGCTAATGCGTTTCTTTGTCATCATGAAGTCAAATGGCTGAATGAGTGTCCTTCCAACTTCAAACCGGTTTTTTATAGAAGATATATTGATGACACATTTCTCCTGTTCAAATCACCAGACCATATCCCTTTGTTTCGTAATTCTTAATTCTAAGCACCCTAATATTGAATTTACTTCAGAAGCTGAATCTAATAGCTCTCTGTCCTTTTTGGACATTAAGATAATAAAAACGAATTCCTCTTTCGAAACTTCCGTTTACCGAAAGCCGACATTCACCAATCTTACTACGAACTTTTCTTCCTTTATCTCTTTAGGTTTCAAACGAAATTTTATTTCGACTCTGACTAACAGAGCTTTCAATATCTGTCAGATTACTTTAAACTACACGATGAACTAGATTTCATCCGAAAACTCCTTACCAAGAATAATTTCCCTTCTAGAGTGGTGGAGACTACAATAGGCAGAACCTTAAATAGACTAATAAACCCCACAACTAGAGACTTAATTACAGTCCCAAAGATATCCTGTATTTCACTTTGCCTTATATGGGAACCTCAAGTTTTAACATTAGAAACAAACTTTTAAAATTGCTCAAGGAATTCTACCCACAACTATGTATAAAATTTATATTCACCCCGTCTAAATCGATTTATCATTTATTTAAATACAAGGATGTTATTCCTACACTTCTTAAGTCATCCATAGTTTACCAGTACAAGTGTGACCACTGTATAGGGTTATATATAGGTAAAACTAAGACATTTAAAACATCTCGGTAAATCGGTCCGTACAAATTTACCTCTTGGCAAACCACCTAATTCTCTCATACGTAACCACTCGCACAACAATAACCACCCAATTTCACAGTCTAATTTCGCCGTACTTGCTGCTGGAAGTTCTGACCTTAAGCTCAAAATTATGGAATCTTTGTTTATTTATAAATTAAAACCAGACCTAAATTCTGATGAATCATCGGTAGATATGCTATGTTTTGGTTAAGGTACTAGTTTATTTTATTTATTTACCTTTCAGTTTTAATGTTTTTATATTTTTCCTAACTATTTTTTATAATTGTAACTCTTGAACTTCACATTTATTTACCTTTTAGTTTTAATGTTTTACATTTTCTTAGCTACTTTTTATAATTTTTAGCTTTATTTTAAATTGTTATTAAGCAATTTGTATTTTGTATGTGATTTGGCATTTTATTGTTTTAGCCCTGAAGATGGAATTAGTGTATTCCGAAACGTTGGTACTATTAAAACTTGAAGGATGTTTATTTTTCTCTGGTGTTCCTGTTTATTATTAAACTGCGTTTTCCACGCCATCAATCAATAGCCGATATATATATATATATATATATATATATATATATATATATATATATATATATAGGTGGTCTATGTAAAAAGATGTTTAACTCTTCATACTTTTACTCAAACTGTGAATGCATCGATGACTATATATATAACATTGATTAATCTTGGTTTTACTTCCGCCAGAATTGTTCAGTCTGACAAAGGTCAAGCTTGTCGTTCCACCTACAGTTTAACGTGGAATCCGAACCACGCTCCACCAGCATCCCAGCGTTTTAACCACTAGATTACCCAGAGTACCCATTTATATACCAACCACTTTTGTTTCATTGTTTGGAAGGATGGGCAGCTGGGGTTTGCTGCGCGCCGCCTGCCCCCACCGGGTCTCGATGGGATTCATACTTTGTTGTCATAAAGACGAATAAATTTATATCGTTTCATGCCCTGAATTTATTTTTCTTAATTTTTGCAAGTAAAAACTGTACGAAATGAGCTGAATCTATCATTCTATTTTACAAAATTGTTCGCAGATTTTCATGTGGAGGGAACACTGTAGTACAAGAGTTCCAAACTTTTTAGTTCGACGTGCCACTATGTTTTTCTAAGTACAGTACTACTACAGTCGGAAAAGTTGTGGGTTATTTATTTACGGCTAATATTACTTTCTAAATAAATTATTATTGAAGTATTTATCAATTAGCAAAAGCTGCATATTAAAACGCTATTTCGTACCATCTAAAAGCATGCTACCGGTGGTACGCGTACCACATTTTGGGAATTGCTACTATAAACCACATAATTTTATCTTGATGTCTGTCTAAGTTCACAATTTCTGGGAATATTGAAATTGTGATGGTTGACCTCATTGCTCTAAACTCCAGTCGTTTTGTTTCGCCTTTAGTCTCAAATTAGGTATGGGGAGTGGAAGGAGTGCTGACTGCTGTATTGACTATAGTTTAAATCTAGCCAACTTCTCGGTTTCAGTGCAGAAGTTGCTTCCGTTATGAATAAAGCTAGATGCATTGCATCGTTTTTTAAAATATCCTCAGGTACATGGCATTCATATTGTAATATTTACAGAATTGAAAAAAAAATCCCATATAAATCTCTGCCAAATACCCAGAAACTGTCTTACACGATGGAACTCTGCTCCGCCTTATGATAAGCCAGATAACTGAGCAAGCAGATGAACTAGAAATTGCTGGGATTAAGCTGAAAATTTCAACACTATCTGTAACGCAAAGAGTGCAAAATATTTTGGAGGATCCTCTCCTACTTTTCGAGCCTTTCAAAGAAGCTACAGAAGTACTCTATGAAAGTAAATACCCAACCTCTCCCATCATAATTCCATCTGTAATCAGAATAAAGAAACAACTGAACGAAACCAACGGCTCAACAACAGAAACTGATGATATCAGGGAATATATTTAAAATCAAATAACAAATCAAATAACAAATTACACATTAATATCAAGAAAAATAGGAAAAAAAAGGGATCATAAGAGGAAATCATAAAAAGTTTAGGGGATGAAGTTAGAGAAATACAAACAAAACGAATTCGAGCTGATCTTCCTGTTGAAAGTTCAAGTGTATTCAAGTATTTAGACAGCAGCTAAAGTGAGGATGAAGTCTCAACCGACGGGGCTTTATACGCAGAAGTGACTCTATGAAAGTGAAAAGAAAATAAAGTTTGATTCCGATCCTTTAGCATACTGGGAAAACAAATAAATCGAAGCTCCCAAAACTTGATAAATTAGCAAAAACTTATTTGTGTATCCTGGCAGCCTCAGTAGGTGAAAATCTCTCTTCTTGGGATGGTGACCTTATTATAGACACTAAGTCACGACTAAGCAAAAGCAATGCTGAGAAATTAATTTTTCCTTAATCGAAATCTAAATAGTTAATTCAATTCGTAAGAGTAAAATTAACTGAAGAAGGGTTTTATTTTGTCATAAAAAGGAAATAGATTTTAGTGATTTTTAGGTACAATACTTTTTTTTTTTTTGAGCGTTTTCAAAATTCATCTTTGATTTGCTCAAAGAATAAAAGTTAAAACAATGATAATTTGTAACATTATCTCTTCTGTTAAGTCAATATAATTGTTGTTTGTGAAGTGGTTGTCATTAATATTAATTACGTATTTTATAGTACCAAGTTATAGGCACCAATTGTACAGACTAATTTGAAGATAGGCTGCGGTGATTAATAATTAAGTGGATTGACAAGTTAATTAAATAGTTAATTATTATTTGGCTCACCAGTTGAGATATCAATCAACAAAGGAAGAAAATAGACTACACGGCTTTTTTTTTTTCAATTAACAAACTTAACCATTGTTTACATTTAATTTAATTTTTAATTTCAAGTTTTTATAATCCTATAATTTTTGAACTCATAATTTTATAATTATTATAATCTTATAATTTTGCTATTTTCATAGTCTTTCAAATTCGTAACCGTTAATTTTAAGATTTTAATAATATAAATTTTAATTTTTAATTTAATTTTTAATTATAAGTTTTTATAATTCTATAATTTTCTAACTTTCAACTCTATACTCTCACTGTGGATGCATATATGATATAACGTTCTTACATGCGTTCTTGCTTTACTACAACTCCTTTTATTTTTACTTTTTATTATTTTATGTATATTTTTTCTGCATACACTGTTGCGTATGTGTATGTTGTATATATATATATAATATATATATATATATATATATATTGTGTGTGTGTGTGTGTAGTGCCGTATATTTTATCCCCACTTGTTATTATTTCTCTTATCGTATTACCCTTATCTTCACATCATAATCAACACTTTAAATACTCTCAATACCGTAAATGAAATTATTGAAACTGAAAACGTAGTCAATTCCGTTTATATCTCGGTAGACAACTTCTTAAACAAGAAATACGACAATGGCAACCTGTCTTTCCAAAACTTAAACATTTCTCAGTCTCCCAAGCCACTTTGGCGTATTGACAGCTAACCTAAAATTATTACAGCATAAATTCACGTGCATTATATTAACTGAAACCTGGTTAAATGAAAATAATATTTTTTTTAACATTCCAGGGCACACAAGCTACTATGTATGTAGAGCTAACAATAGGAGAGGAGGTGTAAGTATATTTGTAGACTCAACTACAAGAGCGAAAGTATTGAAGAAATGACAAGCATAGACAATACCTAAGAAACACTTGTAATTGAAGTGTTTATTCATAACATCCAGTGTTCAATTTTAGGCATTTCTCGACCACCAACTGGAAACGTACCAACTTTTATTACAAATATCGATAGAATTCTAACCTCCAATTATATTGGTAACAATTGTGTTATTGCAGGAGATTTAAATATTGATCTCACAAAAGAATATTCAAATAATAACTCAAGCTTCCTCCACAACATCATGACTGCAAGTGGTTTTAAATTAGTTATTACAAAACCAACTAGACTTCACAATGACATTAGAAATTCGATTCAGCCAGAGCAGATCTTTGTGTGGTCCCCGCTTGACTGCGTCTAGGTGTAATTATATTAAATATCACAGATCACTTACCTACGTACACCATGTTAATCACCCATTTCTCAGCAAAGGAAACTATGAAGGTTGAATATAGATCTTACAGCTACAATAGTAAATTAAAGTTCCTGAGGGAAATAAAAGCTTTTGACTGGACAAGAATGACCGAAAGTAACCATGACATTACAACAAAATTTCAGACATTCTCAGACAGACAAATGGATATATTCAATATAAACTTTCCTCTTGAATCAAAAGTAATATCTAAAACTAAATACAACAACCAATGGATCTCACTAACAATCATTGTGAATATTAAACGCAAGCATACTCTCTTTAAACTTAGGAAGACTGATATTATTACCGAACAAACATACAAAAATTACTGTAACAGACTTAATACAATCATTAAAAATCAAAAGCAGATCATTATTGTTCAAAATTTCATGAACAAAAATCTAACTGTAAAAGTTATTTAACACAAAGAAAATTAAAACAAATCCCTTGTCCTCTCTCACACAAGGCGGAAATTCTTATAGTGAAAAAGTCGTGTACGATAAATTTACTAAATTCTTAATCAAATACGATATTTTAACTCAAACACAATTTGGGTATAAAGTTAGATATACAACGGACCATAAACATGTTATTAGAAAATGTGTATCAGAACTTAAACAGCAAAAAAACACACTGTCTTGATCTTCCTCGACTTGTCAAAAGCATTTTATACAATTTCGCATGAAATCTTATTGAATAAACTTCACATATGTGGAATAAGAGGAAATATCCTCGATTGGTTTATATCATATCTGTCAAATCGTCATCAGTACATCAAATTAAAAGTAATTTATCCGACAAGGCGATGGTAGGGAGGAAATTATATACACCAATCGATCAGGGAAGTACTTTGAGTGGACCTTAGACAGGAGACAGGGAGTGCTGGAACTCTCGTTTCTCTTGTCTGTCCCCCTTAGCTGATCTTTTCCGTGTCTCAGCCACCCCGTGAGCACTCAGCAGTCTAGCATACTCTCAAATACACACTTCTTTCCCAATTCTTCATTACACATGCATGCATCTTACACACTAAATAATCTTTTCAAAATTAAAAGGAGACCTTGATTTTGTCTTCTACTTCCACTATGAGGAGGGGGATCGTTTTTGCAGGCGTTTGCCCTTGGCCCCTCCTTTCTGCACAAAAAACTAGTAGAGTCACACAAGCATCTATTCTTGGTCCATTACTATTTCTAATTCCCGTCAACGATTTTCATCTCTCAACTACATCAAATTGCGTGCAATACGCAGATAGTACCACACTTATTTCTTCCCATCATAATGCAGACTTTCTGATTAGTGAAATGAACAGGCAATTAGAAAATATGTGTAAGTGGATGAGTACTAATAAACTTTTATTGAACCTGACAAAGTCATCTTATATGATTATTACCACAAAACATATCAATATAAACTGTCAAATAAAAACTGGGAATACTGCAAGTGTGAATAAAGTTAAAGTACTTGGCATTAATGTAGACGAAAAACTAAATTTCAAAAGTGATGCACAACATATCAAATAAAAAATATCAAGATTTCTCCTCATATTATTTAAACGAATAAAGTCCCTTCCTCAAAACGCACTCCTTACCCTATATTATTCATTCATAAATCCACAGTTATTATATTGCATTAAAACATGGGGTAGCTCAAAGAAATATATAGAACATTCTTTGGAAGTTATTCATAATAAAGTTTGCGAACTCTCTCGAATGATGACAACAGAAAAAGTCACACTTTCCCAATGCTTAAAGAGTTAAATATTTTAAAACTAAATGACATACAAATTCAATGTTGCTGTCAATATGTTCAAAGTTCACGATAAAAATCAACATACATCATCCATTCAAGGACCAATTATCCCCATTAAATATACTATCATTATAACATCAGAATGCCCAGTGATTTTATATACAAACCTAACTGTACAATAGAAACTGCAGAAAATACACTATCAAAGGAGCAGATATGGAATGCAATTCTCATGCATATCAGCCAGGCTTCATCATTAAATGTATTTCGCAAATCACTAAGGAAGAAAACACTTCATTAGCTCCTACTGATGTATAAGTTCACTACTGCTATTTTTACCATAGTAATGAAGCTCCCATTTTGTAATTAACTATTTAAAATATGCTAATTTCATTAAGCACCTTTAATTTCGTAATCTATTCTTTTTATATTTTGTATTAAGCATTATTTACTTTCTACTGAATATACAATAAATTATTTAGTTTAAAATTATGTAACATTTTGTAAACTTTATATCGTATTTTTTATTATTATTATTATTGCTATTATTATTATTATTTTTTGTTATCACTATTACTATCACTTGCTACGTTCCCTATTTTTATGTAATAAATGAACTAAATTCCATTTATTTTGCCTAAAATGCCTCCATGCTTCCAACGGCATATTCAGATTAGAGTACTGTGAATATATGAATGTCATAACAAATACTTAAAAATTGTAAAAGTTTGTCACTTGTATTTTTTCCGAATAAAGCTTTATTTTTTGAATATTGCAATGATTAATATAGTATAGGATAATCATTCCTTATAAATCAAAATTACAAGAGGCTTGATACGTTAAGAATTAATTACCCGTATGAATACACAATGTACAATACAACAACAGATTGTAAATACATTAAGTTGTATAATAATACAATAATAATACATTAATAAGTATTATCTCGATAAAGGACACACAGTACGAGAACAACGCACAAACACCACAAACCTTAAACGCAAATATGACATAAAAATCTTACTCTTTCTTTCAATAAATTCATGCAGGGAATATATATATATATAATATAACAGAGCTGGGCATTTGCGGCATATTTTGCGGTACTGCGGTACTTGCGGTACCACCGCACTACCACCCCGGGCCCCCATAACGCAGTACCGCAAAGGATCGCTGAAAGTACCGCAGTACCGCTACCGCATTCAAATTTCCGCGTACCGGTTTGGTACCGGTTTGGTAGTGCAGCAGTACCGCAGTACCGCAATATGCCGCAAGTGCCCAGCTCTGTTAATATATATATATATATATATATATATATATATATACAAAGGCAAAAATAAATCTCAAGTGAGAAATATTTTCAAATGGGAGAAAGCTAAAAAGAATTTAAAAGCAAAGAAAAAAAAATCCGAAAATGAAAGCCAATCTTTTTTTTTTTCAAATATTTTTAATTTTTCGGAAAAAGAAATATATTCATAAAGTTGAAAAAAAAGAAGAAAAAAATTGAACAAAAGATGAAAAACAAATTTATTTCAGAAGAATTGTGATTGTTGCTATTCGACTAGCCAATAATTTTTTACTCCAAACGTTTGTAAAAATGGAGAAGATTTAATGCACTGTACGATACACACACACACACACACACACACACAGGATTGACAAAAGTAAATAGACACCTTTTGTTTTTCCATAAATTTTGATTTGATAATAAAAGTTGATAAGTAATAACAGAATTATTGAATTAATATATTAAGAATCGTGTAGCTTTCTCCTTTGCATCATGTAAAGCTAACATACGTTCTGTCAATCTATTGATGAGCTTTGCCAGTTCTTCTTGAGGATAATCATCGTGGTGTCTATTTACTTTTGTCAACTCTCTGTATGTATAGTTATTAAAACAATTGAATTTTGCCTCACGGCTATGTAATCTACTCTAAATCTATTGGCAGGTGATGCAAATACATATAGCTAATTTCAACATTATAATCTCCATCGAAGTTTGGCTGCCTCGTAATATAAACATAACGGAGTGCGGAGGTTTTGTAAGTGTGATTTTATGCTTTCATGCTCTTCTCCAATACGACATAAATATCTCGTAAGCGTGTAAATAAATTTAACGTATTTTCAATACGGATTCGATGATAGTTATCGTGGTATCTATTTACTTTTGTCAACGCTCCGTACAGTATGTATCGTTATTTAAAATATCCAGCGGATGAGAATCGTCTATTACACTGTTAAACAAAGTTTTTATCCTTTTGATAAATGTGAGTGATTCTTATGTTCATGTTCACGCTGATTACGGAAATGAAAACATCTTTTCTATCACCGACAGTTTTTGAGGGATTTGCAATTTAAAACTCTTTGAGATCGAGATAGCATTCCTCAGTTTGCAACATAATACGAGATTTATTTTAGTAATTTATTTTGTATCAAATCTTTATATTATGCCTATTATTATTATATTTACATGTTTATATATAATATGCATATATATATTTAAGTATACTGCATATATACATCATATATACTGTATATATATATATATATATATATATATACACACACACACCTCGTTAACCTCGCTGCTGTTCCGTACGTTGGTCTCTCTTCACACGAAGGTCAAGCTGATGGCTCCGCCTCTAGGTTTGGCTTGGTGGAGGAACGAGTTGCTTTCTTGCGCTCTCCACCGTACATAGCCAGGTACACCCGGCTCATCTGGTACCGTCCTGAACCAGGCATCTAGTCTTCTCTTGAAGACTTCAACTTTGACCCCTGTAACGTCTCTGAGGTCCTTTGTAAGCTGGTTAAAAAGTCTTGGCTCCCTGACAACCAAGCTATTTTCCTTCAGTGTGGAGGAGGTCCCTTGTCGGGCCTTTAATTTGGGAACACTACACATTCTGCCTTTCATATTTTCCAGTGTTGTTTGAATGGTAATTGGGTTTAGTTTTAGGTTTGGTACCAGTTTCTCGATTATTTTCCATATGTAGATTATGGTGTACCTCTCTCTTCTTCTTCTTTCCAGGGAGTACAGATTTAGTTTACCTAGTATTTCCCAGTAGTTGAGTTCTTTGCAGCCATCAATCTTGGCTGTGAAATGTCTCTGCGTTTCTTCTAGTTTATTAATTTCTTCCTTTTTATACGGGGACGTCAAAACTGAGTATTCATGTTTTAGTATAAGCAGTGTTTTCAGCAGGGGAATCATTACTGTCTTGTCCCTTCTTTTGAACGTTCATAGTATCTGTCCCGCGACTCTTTTTGCTTTATTTATCGCTATCTGATTTTGTGTTTCGAATTTCGCATCATCTGTCATTATTACCCTCAGTCGATCACTTTCGTGCTTCTCTGAATTTCCTGTCTATCTGGAGCATAATATGCAATTCTGTTTGAGTTCCTCTTTTCTATCATATCTCGAGCTGAAATTGCTTGGTGTTAAATGTCATGTTGTTGTCTTCTGACCATTTGTATATTTTGTTCGTGTCCCTCTGCAAGGCCTCCACTTCATTTACATCGCTGATTTTTCTGCGTATATATCACTCAAGGAGCTGGTAATAGTTTGACCCAAATACTTAAACTCTTGTACTTCCTCAATTACTTCACCTTTCATTTTAAACCTAATATCAGCTGGATGATTACAGCTTTTAGGGTGAAATTGCATAACCTTAGGTTTTGTAACATTAAAAAGAATATCATGTTTCTGCGAATACACTTCGCAGACGTTTAGTAGCCGATCCAGACCTTTAACAGAGAGACTTATTAAAACCATATCATCGGCATAAACTAAGTTATTTATCCTTGTGTTATCTATACAACATCCCACTCTTGCCTTATTAAGTGAATATCCGTCAATATACACATTAAACAGCATAGGAGAGAGAGCAAGGAGCCTTGTCTCACCCCGCAAGAGGAACCAAAATTCGGATAGTACATTGCCCCACCTAACGGTAAAAGATTGGTGGGAATACCAAAATTTCAATAAATTTAATATGTACATGAGAACCTTCCTGCCTTCTATTTTTTAAATAAAATATTATGGTTCACTCTATCATATGCCTTACTATATCTATGAAACAGCTCTAAATAGTTGAATTACTGTCAATGTATTTAGATATTGTCTCTTCAAGTACATAGATACGCAGGTCAGTATATACACATTAACCAGCATATATATATATATATATATATATATATATATATATATATATATATATATATAATGCGACCTCTTTCATATTGTGACGATTTGCTAGTACCAAAATCACCAAAGACATAGACTTTAGATGATGATGAACTTGATGAATCTCGTAATGAACCTTTGGGCAGACAAGATGACATGGATACACAATTTCAACCACCTTCATCGGATTAACCTCATTTAATTTCTCAGTCAGAATTAAACGATCTCGTCAGAGAGTTGAATGTATCTAAAAATCAGGCTGAGCTCTTAGGTTCTAGATTAAAAAGTTGGAATCTCTTACAAAAGACTGTAAAAAATATCATCATTTTGTAAGCGTCAGACACACTTCACATCGTTTTTCTCTATGGAAAATGATTTAGTGTATTGTAATGATGTGAACGCTTTCATGGAGGCACTTGGTCGAGAGCACAATCTTAAGGACTGAAGGCTTTTTGTCGATTCATCAGAGTTGAGTTTCAAAGCTGTACTATTGCACAATGGTAATATCTATCCTTCGGTTTCGATTGCACATAAAGTTCATATGAAGGAATCATATGACAATATGCACTTACTTTTGAAGCATATTGACTATGATAAACGCTCCTGGCATATTTGTCGTGAGCTGAAAGTGATTGCACTTTTCGACTCACAGTTAGGATACACGAAGTTCTCTTGTTTCCTCTGCGATTGGGACAGCCGAGCTAAGGGGGGTCATTATACACAGAAAGAGTGGCCACTTCAACAAAATGTTGCCATCAAACCCTAATAGATCCACCAAAAGTTTTCTTACCACCTCTCCATATCAAATTTGGTTTAATGAAAAATTCTGCAAAAGCCATGAATAAAGACGGACCTGGATTTGTGTATCTAAAACAGAAGTTCCCTAGAATCAGCGGAGCGAAAATCAAAGAAGTCATTTTTGTGGGCCCACAGATCAGAGAAGTGATGAAAGACTACATTTGATGAGTCTTTGAATGAGGTTGAAAGAACAGCATGGAAAGCTTTTAAAGAAGTGACTACAAATCAGCGTCAAATCAGAAAATTGTTTTCCTGGTGGAGCAAATGTTTCGTGCTTACCAAGCCATAGGGTGTAACATGTCTTTGAAAATGCATTTCCTGCACTCCCACCTAGACTTCTTCCCATCAAACCTGGGCGCTGTTAGCGATGAACATGGTAAAAGATTTCATCAGGATATATCAACTATGAAAAAGCGGTACCAAGGAAGATATAGCCGCAGTATGTTAGCCGACTACTATTTGACACTTATAAGAGAATCCCCTAGTACTAGTTATTAGCGAAAATCAGCTGCAAAAACATTTTTGATAAGGTACTCTTCTTTCTTGTATGATATATCAAAAAAGTAAGAAAATATGTCAATTTTCATTTGCATTTCCTTCGAAATTGGTGGGTGATAGAAAAATTCTGTTTTCAAATTCGTAATCAGCCTAGTACATTGGAATCACATAAATTCATTTGAAGGAGGGAAAAAGTTATATTTTGTTGTTCAGTGTTATTCTTCTAAAACGCAGGAAAGCGTATGCACTTTCAGGGAGAACAATTTAAAGATTTTTTGTATCTCAAAATCTTTCTTTTCACTTAGCTTTTCAAAGGTTGATCCTCTCAAGGTTAAGATTAAACCTTATTGGAATTTTAGTAACTTCAAAACAAGTACATTAAGGTTTATGTAATGCGGATTATTAAGAAAATACCATTTTAGAGCAAATAGGAATTATCGTCTTGGCAATGGGAGCGAGAAATCTTAGACACAACTTTCCTTTCAATCAAGCCCTCGTTCGAATTAAATTTTAGATTGGATAAAATCTGGAGTTATTACAAGAGAAAAAGGTTTGCTATAGGCAAGTTTTCCAAATTTCCTTTATTTATTGTATGTGTGTGTGTGTGTGTCAGCGGCGTGCAGTTGGGGTACGCAGGTTACACTCACAGTATCCATCATAAGATAAGATAAAATTAACCAAGTTAAACTTCTATTCTATTTTTTCCTTCAGATCCTTCCCACTGTGAATCAAAAAATTATGATATAAATAAAATTTAAGCCATGCGAATAAACGATCTCACTCTTCTGTTCTGTCAGGACATAATTCAAGTCGTGTGACACTCGGGTGGCCTGTGAGTTAATTTGGTTCTTATGTGCTGAGCATAAAATCATGGTTATTGGCTTGGATATATTACTCTGACTGAGGCTGGCTGAAAAAAGCCACAATGTACGCAACTTTCAATTTGCGTTTCAGCTCTAAACATTTCATATAAAGTTAAAATTTTATGAAGTATGATTACCTTAGTTATATGTATGATTCATAACACTGGTCAACAAAGATTTTTCATCAGAGTAAAATTTGTGGTGGCTGGATAGCATTTTTCACGCTGATTCCAAAACTGCATTCAGATTTTTCTAGCACGTATAGTTTTCAAGATGAAGGCATATATATTACTACACAGATTTAACCATTTTAAATAGGCAAAATACTAATATTTCAACATTTGATTTTGTTTATTTTATTGTGTTTTTTAGTTTATTCATCTTATTTATTTCAATTATCTTAATTATACATCATATGTATTTCAGGTGTGAACTTTTACGTCTAGCAGCATTGTGATTCAGGCAACAACGCCGTGCTTTGTGTGTCAAAAGATCAGTCCAGTCCAAGAACTTGTTGTGTCAAGTTGGTGTACATTTTTTTTAATTTATAGTTTGCTCAGGTCAGTCAACATGCCTCGACAATGTAAGAATGACCCCGACAAGTTCTGTTTCGTATGCGGCCAGTTGACAACTAAACACAACGACGAAGTATTACAACCGACATTAAGAAAATATACAAGCTATACTTTGGTTGCCATCTAGGTGACCAAGATAAACCATGGGCGCCACATCAAATCTGTTCTGGCTGTTCAAATGGATTACGTGATTGGCTTAACAAAAAGAAAGCTTCAATGCCATTTGCCATACCCATGATATGGAGGGAGCCGAGAGATCATCATGAAGACTGTTATTTTTGTAGTGTGAACTTAATGGGGTTTTCTGCCAAGAACAAACACCAGATTGTATATCCAAACTTGGATTCAGCACGTAGACCAGTAAAACATGATGAAACATTGCCCATTCCAATTCCCCCAAGTGATAGGCTAGATTCTATCATAGATGACATGGAAAGTGATGAAGGTGCAACTGGCGTTTCAGGACCATCTACAGAACCAGAGTACACTTTTGAAGGTAGACATTTAGAGCCTAAAAAGTTAACCCAAGGACAGTTGACTGATCTTGTTAGAGACTTATCGCTGTCTAAAGAGAAATCAGAGCTTCTCGCCTCAAGACTAAAGGAGAACAATTTACTTGAGAACAATGTTCGTATTAGTTACTACCGAAAGCGGAATTTTGAATTAACAGCATTCTTTTCAGTAGACGGTCCGCTCTGTTATTGCCATGACATCAATGGACTATTTACAGCCATATCTCAGACGTATGTGGCATCTGAGTGGCGCCTCTTTATTGATTCGTCGCAGAGAAGCCTGAAAGCAGTTCTTTTGCATAATGGTAATATAATGCCATCCATCCCCGTTGCCCATTCCGTCCATCTAAAAGAGACATATCACAATATGGATATACTACTTAAGGCAATCAAATACGACAGTCATCAATGAAATGTTTGTGGAGATCTAAAAGTTATAGGAATGCTTATGGGTATGCAGTCAGGATTCACAAAATTTTGTTGTTTCCTTTGTCTGTGGGACAGTCGCGCCACTATAGAACATTACACCAAAAGTGACTGGCCACTTAGGTATACATATGTCCCAGGGATAAGCAATGTCCAGTCTGTCCCTTTAGTGGATCCCCAAAAGATCTATCTGCCACCTCTTCACATTAAACTTGGTTTAATGAAGAATTTTGTTAAAGCAATGGGTAAAGTCAATTCTGAAGGTTCCAATACCTTTCAAGGAAATTTCCGAAGGTTACTGCAGCAAAATTGAAGGAAGAAATTTTTGTTGGGCCACAAAGGGAGGTTTTGAATGACACTGAATTTGAAAAAGTCCTAAGTCCGCTGGAATTGAAGGCTTGGCTGGCGTTCAAATGGATATGTGAAAACTTTCTTGGAAGCAACAAGTCACCTGCGTATAAGGATGGAGTCAAGAACCTCCTTCATGCCTTCAAAGAAATGGAGTGTCGAATGTCGTTAAAAATTCGCTTCCTGCATTCCCACTTAGATTTCTTTCCTGAAAACCTTGGTGCAGTGAGTGACGAGCAAGGAGAGCGCTTCCATCAAGATATTCAGATGATGGAAGCGCTACCAAGGATAGTGGAATGAAAGCATGATGGCGGACCATTGTTGGATGCTGTATCGTGACAATCCAGGCCAAATTTACAAAAGGAAATCACACTCACAGCGCTTTTAAATAATAATGTATATATTCTTTATTTATAAGTACAGTGAATAAGGTATATGATGTATTTGTTGTTTAGCATTCCTAAGTGTGATCTACATCCATAAATTTTCTTATAGCAATATCAAAAACTTAAAAATATCAAAACCAGTGTATTTATATAACTATACGTGCTAGAAAAGAAATAAAACCAGATTCGGAATCAGCGCGAAAAATGCTTTAAGAAAAGTGTGATCATGTTTGTGATGAGAAAAAAAGTTTCATTTTGTTGGCCAGTGTAATTAATTGTAATTTAACTATTAAGTGTGAGTAGTAAAACAACTTCAAAATAAGATAAATTTTTAAGTATTTTATTACATGTAGTTTATTTTAGAAGGGTTTAGATGGTGAACACTGGCAACGTCACGCATTACAGTCAAGTTGCCAACGAAGTCTCAAGGCTTTCATCAGATTAATTATAAACAAAATATTTGAAGTTGCATTCAATTTATGTTATGTATTGGAAACCCTTACAAAAACAGAATTTTCAGTTTCTTTAATATGTAAGGTATATTTTTTATAATTATTCTTATATTAGGAAGGTCCTCGAAATTATATTTGCTTGATTTTCTGATCCAGGCAAAGGCTCATGTACTCCACTCCACATTGCGTGCCTAGGTTCAAAAGTCATGGCACGCCACTGGTGTGTGTGTGTGTGTGTGTGTGTGTGTGTGTGTGTGTGTGTGTGTGTATATATATATGTGTATGTGTGTGTGTGTGTGTGTGTGTGTGTGTGTGTGTGTGTTTTACTCCATTTTCACTTCTCATGAATTCATGAATGATCACTTAATTCAGTTTTAACAAATATTTTAAAATAATGTGATAAAAGTCTTTCCTTAAATCCTCTTGAAGTGGAGAAGTTTGCATAGCAATTTCAACCTTCACCACACAGGTCCAACGTGAACCTTAATTAAATGTTTCGGAAGGCAACTGGTAATAAATATTAATTTCAAGAGGAACACACCTCTCTCTCTCTCTCTCAATTTTTTCTTGACATTAATGATTTCGCAACTTACACGATTCCTGCAGCAACTTCAAAAGAAAATGTCAAACAGAGTAGAAAAAAGATATGTCAATTATTTGGTATAACTCTTCTGTATACATTTACTGTATCTACATTTTCATATATACAGTATATGGTGTCTCTAAAAAGTCCCTATTTTTATTTGCCCGTTATTTTATAATGGATGCATATTTTATTATTGGGGTTTCTGCTTCAGAAAGGTAACAGATTGGGTTTTTTATTCCGCATATATATATATATATATATAATATATAATATATATATATATATATAATTCCGCATATGCGTATACCTGTACATTTCTAATCCTTCATTGCTTAATAACTAATAAATATTGGATATTAAAACTGTCCTTTCACCATTTCATACTTAAAGCAATAACTTTTTCTAATTTGTACGAAATTAGGAAAAGACGATAGCGCTACCAATACTTACCATCTAAATAGTTTGTCCCGTAAAAGAAATAACTATATTACCTTAGATTAACAGTGGTTTCAGCAGGTTGGAGCACCTACACATACTGCTTGTGAAACTCACAACTTTTTGGGGAAGCATTTTTACGAGCGACTAATCTCCCTTCATGAGCCAGTGGAATGGCTCCATACTCACTTGACCTCACACTCCCTCACTTTTCTTGTGGGGTTACGTAAAAGACAGGTTCTATTTTACCTTCTATCAAGCCTAAGACACTTGAAAACCTAAACACCAAAGTCTATGAGGTAATCAACAACATCTCAGCTGAGCTATTTCCAAAAATTATGTCAAACATTTGCGTAAGGTTGAATACCGTGTTAGAAAAAATAGCGATTACACTGAACATTGTTGTTTAATAAGGTAAAAAAAACTCTTACGTTTTACATACCTATTGCGTTTGCCTTTATGTCTAGCTCCCTTTTATTTAGCTTTATTTAGAAATTAGAAATAGAAATAGAAATGCCCCTATTTAGAAATAGGGGTATTTTTGGGGACACCTGGTATACAGTATTATACTGTAGATATACGAATTTCAAAAAGTCGATTCTTAAATCGAAAAACTAAACCTATCACATAACTGTAAAACCGTTAAGAAAACCTAACCTAACTTACACTCTAAAATTTTTTGTATGTTAGTGTTTTCTAAAAGAACTGCTATTTTCCGTCGAAATAATCTTTTGTCTAAACGGGTTTTCAAAGACAGTTTTCAAAAAATAAAACCTTTCAATCGCTGAAACAGGAAAGATAATTCTTTTCGTTATAAATTAAAGAGGAAAGAGGATGAGGAAAGAAATAAAGATTCTAGATGGAGAATGATGGTTGAAGGCATCCAGGGAAATTTCACCGGCAAAAAGCTTAGTGACATTCTTGAGAAATGAACCTAAAGAGATGAGTTTAACCTTATTTGGACTCCCATGGTCTTTTTTTTTTAACATGGCTAGATGTGAATTGAAAAATACTGAACACATTTGGCTTGGAATTATATATATATATATATATATATCAGGGATGGGAAACTGAATCGAACTGGAATCGATAAACTGATAAAACCGATATTATTTTAGGAACTGAAATTGAAAAACAATCAAAAACTAAAATTTGAATTCGGATAGATTAAAAATAACAGTTTCGCGTTTCAGTTTAGAGGAGCATTTGGATTGCAAAAAAATATAAATAACGTGAATTATTTTCCTTTTTTTGCGATTTAACATTTGTATGGATTTAAAATATTAATTTATCCTTTAATTCCATGTAGAAAATAACGCAGCTGAAAGTACTAGAGACAATGGTTTTAAAATTGAAAGAAAAAGCATTAGGAAGGAAAATTTTTATCCCATATCAAAATACTTTTCAATGAGGACTGTGCTCCTTTCGTTGACCTTGGTTTAATCACTTGGTAAGGACGCCTTCAGTTTTTTCTGATCATTAAATTTTTCAGTTCGATAATAGCTATACAGTCTATATCTACATAAGTGAGTGAGATAATCCGGAGGAATGACCAAACTTCAATTCAAATGTTAATCCTTTAGAATGTTCCTCTAATCTCCTTGCAAATACAAATATAAAATTAAATCTGAATTTGTCAATAGGGTACCCCCCCCCCCAAAAAAAATAATATAAATAATACAAAGAAATTCTTAAAGAAATCTGAAAAAAAAATGGAATCGAAATTTAAATTGAATCGAACCGAAAAATATAAAACTTGAATCGAAAAATAAACTCAAATCGAAAAAAATTAAAAACTTAAATCGAAACTGAATCGATATTTTTGCAAACTTAACTGAAATCGAAAACTGGACTTAAAAATTTATCAGTTTTCCATCCCTGATATATATATATATATATATATATATATATATATATACACACAGTGCTCGAAGTGGGAATTTTAAAGCAAGGGTGTGATCTTTCAAAAATTTTGGTTAGCGTTGCCCTCATATTTTAAGAACAATACAATTTTAAAAAAGCATTCTAACACGATAACTTAAGTTTAGTCCAATTTTTCAAGCATACAAAACCGTATTAAATTTTAAAAATTAGCTATTAGTTTTGTCAGTTATATGTCGCAAAATAAGTCAGTATACGGTTAACATTTTTTGTTCGTGTAAAGGGACATAAAAATGTATTTATAAATCTCTATTTAATTGCATATAATTGATTACATCAAGATATTTATATAAAAAAATGTTTGTTTATGGCATAGAATATAAAAATAGATATTTAAAATGTAAAAATAAGTAATTAAAATGCAAATTTATTCAATAATATTTTTTAAACAAAAAAGGAATATGCTACATTAAAATAATTTAAAAAGAGATTTATATATATTCCTTAGGAATTACTACGTTTTTTATTAATTCTTTATATTTACCATCGTATGTGCTATACTAGCATCTGTTAGGCAGTGCGTGTTTACCCGCATTTCTTTCCAGCAAAGAAGTAAGGGTGTGCTGCTGACCAATTGAGAGAAGTAGGGGTGTGCACACCCCCTCGTTGCCGTCCACTTCGAGCACTGTATATATATATATACTCTAACCCGCAGGAAAAATGAAAGAGTTAGTCAGAGTATTTTCAGCTTCCCTGAAGAAGGATTAAAATAAACTCGAAAATACTCAGAGTGGATATTTCATTTTTTATTCGAGTTATTTCAGTATAAAGTTATAAACAAATTTACGCGTTTGATATGAATCTCAATTCATTCATTTCACGTGTTTAATTGTGAAATTCAACCCATACATATATATATATATATATATAAAATTAAGAGTTAAAATACTTTAAATATACTAAAATAATATGTAATTACTGACTTTTATTTAATGATTGAAGCTTGTTTTTGAAAGTTTTGAAATGATCTCCCGACTAGAATGTCAACTGTTACCAGAGCAAAATGAAATCATTAGGCGTCTGTGTTAGTAATCTACACTTGAAAGTAAACTTTAATTGCCTCACTGGCCTTTGACAATCACTGGTTGCGAGATTAGTGGTTGGTTTGACTGATCAATCGCGATGGTCACGGTTCTCTCGAACGCAGGAGTTAGCTGACTGCGAGAGGTACCTGAGTTAGCTGATCGCAAGGTTACAACTCCTTCAGATAACTAAGTCGGCTGACCACGGGGTAACGACACACCACTATCTCCTGCTTCAAGTATTTGAGTTGACTAACCACGAGGTTACAACTTCGGCCTTTCTTCGGGTATTTAGTAAAGGGACCAGTTAAGACTAATAATATATAGAAGACTTAATATCTGTTTTATTACAATAATTCCCTTATTTCTTTACAAGACCTCAAATATTGTTAATGCACAATTTTTGGAGCTTAAAAACAAAGTTAATTTAACATTTTCCGTAAATAAGTGAAACTATTTAATATAATTTTGTAAAACCTACCATTATTAAGGCGCGCCCTGCAAAAAGGGCGTATGTGCCAATATATACTCCATTCGTAATTTATTTTCTTAGTTCTTGCGCAAATGCTTAGCTGAATAGATATAATACAGGGCGAGTTCATTGTTCTACCTTTGTTAGATTATGATAGTTTCGTTAATTAAGTAAACAAGATGAAAAGGACAGAAAAAGAGAGAGAAAATCGTTTTGTTTATTATTATTTTGCATAAACAAAAGATTCCTAACGTCACAGACGAGAAGGAACGCATTAAAACTACGTACGAGAAAACCTTTTCTGTTGCTTCAAAATTTAAAGAAAAGGGGAACTGGTAGTAAGGATGCATAAAATATTTTGCTGTACGCTCTACGCAGTGATTGATACCTGCCAGCCGCTAAGATTTCCTCCTCCCACCCCTGTCCCCGCTATGAAATACCGGTATGGGTAAAACAGTATTTTTATTTTTAGGAATATAGTAACATTAATTAATTTACTGAAACGTAAATTTATTAAATTTTTAATTAATGACAAATTAAATTTTAAATAGTTTTAATTAATAACACAATAATTAATTATGTAAATCAGTTATATATATATATGACATAATAGTTTTTACTTTTTCATGGTGTTAGCCCGACGTGAGCAACGGGTCACTCGCAAAGAGGCTCCCAGAATGTAGCTTCTCTTACCAGTTATCTGCCAAGCAGATAGGATCCAACTTTGGGACAGTAGATCCTGTCATAAAACTGGATCCTATCTGCTTGGCAGGTAGCTGGTGAGGGAAGCTATATTTTTGGGCCTCTTTGCGAGTGACCCGTTGCCCACGTCGGGCTAACATCATATATATATATATATATATATATATATATATATTATATATATATATATTTGGTTTACGCTAATTAAGAAAGGTTTACCGCCTTTAATGTTTCAGCAAGAAATTAAGAATCGAACTAAATTAAAATTTACCTTCGTAACTTCGTCTAATTGCTCCACTGCAACCCTATTTTCAACTTTTAATTAAAAAGCTTGATAAGTTTTTACCCTTATTATAAACTTAAATATTACACTGGATTGGAAAGAAGACAATACTGATGCATCTATGTATATATACACACATAGGTTCTAATTTTCATAAACTAAAATAGAAAGCAATTCAAAATTATAAAAATTTGGGGCCTACTTCTTTTTCTGCTAAAAAAAAACTTTTAAGTTTATCCGGTTGCAAAGGAAAATTATTAGTCTGTCATATATTATGGCGGGGGTGGGGGTGGGGGTGGGGGGGGGGGGGGGGGTGGGGTTAAAATTAACAGAAGTAATAATGTCATAGATAAAAATGACAGAAGTAATAATGTCATAGATAAAAATGACAGAAGTAAGAATGTTATAGGTAAGAATGTCATACGTTCAGCATGCTACATGGTAAAAATGTCATAGGCAAGAATGTTATAAGTTCAACATGCCTCATGGTAAATATGTCATAGGTTATGTTAAACTAGGTTTGGTGAAAATTTCAGTACATATTGTATATTACTGTGGGTTATAAGTGTATGTAACTCACTATTAGTAGTATCAGTATTAATACTGTGTACTATTATACTATATATATATATATATATATTATATATATATACAGGGTGAGTCACGACGAAATGTCATAACTTCGGGAGCTTATAGCTGAAGTCATTCCCAGTCAAAAACTTCATATGAACATAGGTCCGATTCTTAACGGTTATGGAGCTATGGATGTTTGAATGTTTAAAAATAAGAATAAGCGAACAAATAGCTGCTGAAGTTTTTATTCATGAATTTACAATAACTGTTCAAAATGACTACCCTCGGGCTCAATACACATCGCGGTTCGTCTGTGAATCGCGCGTGTAGCTCGCATTAGTTCATTACGATTGTCCTTTATGAGGGCTGCAGCATCCAAAATGCGACGGAGCAATGCATCTCGTGTTTCCACTTTTCTCTGGTACACCAGCTCTTTCATGCGCCCCCCACAGATAAAAACCTAGAGGAATTAGGTCCGAAGACCTGGGTGGACAATTTTGTGCACCACCACGACCGATCCATCGACCAGGGAAGCGATCATCGAGATGCGTTCTCACTGCACGGCTAAAATGGGGAGGAGCTCCGTCTTGTTCGAAGTACATACGCATTTACGCAATCGTGTTGCAAAGGTACGTCTTCTAACAGTGGTGGCAGTTCGTCTTGCAGAAATCGTAGATAAATATCACCTGTAAGACCACCTTCGAAGATAAACGGACCACTCAGCTGACCATAGAGAATACACACCACACTGACACTGAACCGATGTTGAAAATTACTTTCCACAATGGCATGAGGATTCATTTCTGATCACACATGTGAATTGCGAGTGTTGTTGCCACCGTCGCGGGTAAATTGAGCCTCATCACAAAACAAGACGTATCGATGGAATTGTCGATCATCATTGAGCCAATTACAAAATTCCAGCCGTTGGGCACGATCCCCAGGTTGGCGGTGCTGAACGCGCTGTACGTGGTGTGGATACATGCTTTCTTCGTGTAATGTTCTACATACTCTCGTTTGAGGAACTCTAAGGCGTGTGGAAATCCTTCGCGTACTAATATGAGGACTCCGCTGTACCACCTGAATAATGTTTTCTTGTTCAGCCACATCTTGTACCGACCCTCAGATAAAACAGTAACGCTAGGAAATGAACTGCTCTCTCACAATCTCCGAAAAACGTTGCTAAACACTCGTCGATCCGGAATTCTTCGATTTGGAAAACGTCGCTGGTATTCAGCAACGGCAGCAGTAGTATTTCCATCGCAAAATCCGTAAACATACACCATATCGGCATATTCGGCATTTGAAAACGTAAAAGGCATACTGAACGCACAAAACACCAACTGCACGCTGTGAAACACAACACTCTACTGTCAATTCAGTTCAAGGTCACGCATGCACATGCTTGAAATTCAAACATCCATAGCTCCATAACCGTTAAGAATCGGACCTATGTTCATATGAAGTTTTTCAAAACGTAAAAGGCATACTGAACGCACAAAACATCAACTACACGCTGTGAAACACAACACTCTACTGTCAATTTAGTTCAAGGTCACGCATGCGCATGCTTGAAATTCAAACATCCATAGTTCCATAACCGTTAAGAATCGGACCTATGTTCATATGAAGTTTTTGAATGAGAATAACCTCAGCTATAAGCTCCCGAAGTTATGACATTTCGTCGTGAATCACCCTTCTTATTTGATCTTACTTGATGTCTTCGAACGACGGTTCAGGGTCGACCTGAGCATCCTTCCTCATTTCCTGGATTTGGTGTTGGTTTCCACTCTCCTCGTGCCCTCGTAGCCAGCGACGCATGGATGGACAGGAACTTTCCACAAGAACCAGTCCAGTTAGTTCTTGAAATTATTCATATATACCTAGTTAACCTCGTTCAGTTCCGTGTGTTGGTCTCATGAAGGTCAAACTGGTGGCCCCGCCTCTAGGTCTGGCTTGGTGGAGGAGCGAGTTGGTCTCTTGCACTCTCCACCGCACATAGCCAGGTACACCCGGCTTATCTGGTACCGTCTTGAGCCAGGCATCTACGAGTAGTCTTCTCTTGAAGACTTCAACTTTGACCCCTATAACGTTTCTGAGTTCCTTTGGAAGCTGGTTAAAAAGTCTTGGCCCCCTGACATCCAAGCTATTTTCCTTCAGTATTGAGGAGGTCCCTTGTTGGGCCTCAATTTGAGAACACTACACATTCTGACTTTCCTATTTTCCAGTGTTGTTTGAATGGTAATTGGGTTTAGTTTTAGGTTTGGTACCAGTTTTTCGATAATTTTTCATATGTAAATTATGGTGTACCTCTTTCTTCTTCTTTCCAAGGAGTACAGATTTAGTTTACGTAGTTTTGAGTTGAGTTTTTTGCAGCCATCAATCTTGGCTGCGAAATGTCTGCGTTTCTTCTAGTTTATTAATTTCTTCCTTTTTATATGGGGACGCCAAAACTGAGTAGTATTCAAGTTTTGATATGAACAGTGTTCTCAGCAGGGGGAATCATTACTGTCGTGTAATTGCGACACCTTCGCGAGCGCAGGAAATTTGTGGAATTTGTGGAATGAATCATGGCTTAGCACTGAAACACATGACTTTGTAGGGCAGTATCAAATTAAAGGTTATAGACTTTTTGTTAAAAACAGAATAGGTAGGCGAGGAGGCGGTGTTATGTTGTATATCAAAGATAATATTGTGAACGTTATAGAAGTAAAGCACACAATTCCAGAACCAATAGATTCGACTATAGCAGAACTTAAATTGAACGTTTCAAACTTCTTGTTGCGGTTATATATAGGCCCCCTAATCGAACAGCTGATACGGACGAAGCGTTATATCGTGAACTAAAGAGAATAATAGGTAGTGAGCAGGCTTAAGTTATGGGTGACTTTAATTGCGAAAACGTGAATTACGATACAATGCAGGGAGACGCGGAAGGTAATCGTTTAGTTAATTTTCTCGAGGATAGCTTTCTTATTCAAAAGGTTGGGGAACCTACGAGGTTGGACAGTATTTTAGATTTAGTAATAACTACGGATGATAGGCTAATTACTGATCTTCAAGTAATAGAACCGTTAAGCAATAGCGATCACAATATGGTAGAGTTTGTCCTCTCAGTAAGTCACTCGAAACCAGCTAACTCGACTAAAATTCCTAACTTCTAGCACGCAGACTTTTGTAAATTTCGAAATAAATTGTCACACGTCAATTGGGAAAACGTAATGGGAACTCCAACGCAAAACTAATGTGGGAATCGTTTGAAACAGTATTTAGGACTATAAATGAGGAATGTGTACCGTACAAAATTAAGCGTGCGAAAGTAAATAACAAGCCCTTGTGGTTTACTTCTAGAGTAGGAAACATTATAAAGAGTAAAGATAGGGCTTATAGGCTACATAAGTGCGATAAAGACAATTTGTTTTACGAAACAACTACATATCTCTAAGGCGTGAAGCGAAAAGTGTAATAAAAAAGTCCAAGCGCGAATTTGAAATCTCCATAGCTCGTGACGGTAAAGAAAACCCAAAGCGATTCTTTCAATGCGTCAACAATAGAAATCCAGTAAAAGTGTCTTGGGGCCGTTGAAAAATGTTAACGGAGATCTAGTTTCTGAAAACAAGGAAATGGCTACCTTGCTAAACGAATTCTTTACGTCATAATACGTTTGGTAATGGTAATATTTTGGATAATATTGTGTTAGTGAAGGGGAGGTAATGCGCTATATTGATAAACTGAAAACGCGTAATCACCGGGGCCGGATTCCATATATCCCATACAACTAAAAGAATTAAAAGATAGCATTGTTGTGCCGCTAACAAAGATTTGTAATGCGTCTATTTCTGAGGGGTGCGTACCAGATAATTTCAAGTTATAAACGTAACACTTATCTTTAAGAAAGGCGATAAAGGTGCGGCGGGAAATTATAGGTCAATCAGTTTAACGTCTGTTGTAGGTAAATTCTGGAATCAATAATTAGGGATCGTATAGTTGAACACTGAGAATTGCATAACTTAGTTAGAAATATGCAGCACGGTTTTAGGCGAAACAAATCTTGTTTAACTAATCTTTTAGAATTTTTTCAAAGCGTGGTTGACGTTTACGATAGTCATCGGGCGGTTGATGTAGTGTATTTAGATTTTCAAAAAGCGTTTGACACCGTACCGCACAAAAGACTCATTGAGAAAACTAAGGCTCATGGAATCGGGGTATAGTAATAAATTGGATAGAAGAGTGGTTGCGAGGTAGGAAACAGAGGGTGGTCGTTGATGGAGCGGAGTCGTGTTTGGGCTAATGTAGCGAGTGGCGTTTCTCAGGGTTCTGTATTGGGCCCGTTGCTTTTTCTTATATATATATTAAGATTTAGATGTCGGCTTAGTCAGTACAGTTTCAAAGTTGTGGATGACACGAAGCTGGGTGGTAGGGCGATTAATGACGAAGATAGAGGTAAAATCTAGAATGATCTGAATAAAATCGTTGATTGGTCAGTCACATGGCAAATGAGATTTAACGTCGATAAGTGCAAATTTTACATATAGGTTCGCGTACGGTAATTTTGCGTATAGTATGTCAGGGAAAGAGTTTGATAAGCGTAGAGCAGGAAAAAGATTTAGGAGTTACAGTCACTGGTGATTTAAAAAGTAGCGAAACAAAAGTACAGCAGCGGTCAATAAAGCAAACAAAGTGTTAGGTTTTATAGCTCGGAATTTTTAGTACAAATCGCGCGATATTATAGTTCGTTTTATAATCATTAGTTAGACCCCATTTGGAGTACGCGATCCAATTTTGGAATCCGCATATGCGAAAGATATAGACAAAATCGAAGAGTTCAAAGACGAGCAACTAAGATGATTCCGTCGCTTAGGTCAAAGTCGTACGAGGATAGGTTTAAAGATTAAAATTGACTACACTCGAGACTAGGAGGCTAAGGGTGATCTAATCCAGGTTTACAAAATTATGAATGGGTTCGATAACGTAGAGAGAGATAGCTTTTTCGAAATATCTCATATAATAGGACTAGAAAAATAACGGGTGTAAGTTGACAAGTAAAGGTTCGAGACAGCATTTGCCAAAATTTTTTACGCATAGAATAGTTAATAGTTGGAATAGTTTGCCGGTAGAAGTAATTAGTAGCACGTCTATAAACATGTTTAAAAATCGATTAGACGCATATGTGGATAGATTGGATATAGTTTAAGGCAGTAAAATTAAGGGTTGGATAAGATAGATTTTGATTCTCTTTTCATTAAAGATCACAATAACCAGACTAGAGGTCATAGTATGAAATTATTTAAGCCAAGATGTAGAACAAATTTAAGAAAACAGTTTTACAAACAGAGTAATTAAGTTTTGGAACAGTCTGACAGAAGTGGTGACTTCAGATACAATTGATTCTTTCAAAAGAAGGTTGGATAGTTTTTAAGCACATTTTTATTGCATGAATGGTACTAGTTTATTTGATATATATTATGTACATTTAGGTGATAGCTCCCACAGCTCAACACAAGTGTTGTGGGATATAGGGAAGCAGCATCTTGGGTTAGGGGATACTCTCTGTCCTTACACACCCCATTTAAAGAGATTCCTCTGCTGAGCGGTGCCCCCCATAGTACTGTGAGGTATTGAAAAACTCATGGTCTTCACTTGCCCCACAAACACCTTTAAATGGGAGACCCAAAATGGGTGCACACACATTTCTACATTACTGTACAGTCTTTACAGCCACACCTACACTTTTCCTCCTAAGTATATATATTGTAATGTATATGGTTGTAAATTGTGACTTGGCCCGCAATTGATATGGACCGTGACTTATTTTGGTTGGCAAGGTACTGGTATTGATGGATACCGTAATGAAATTGAGTGGATTCTTTGGATCTGATATATTTGCATGTCAGTTATAAATAGATATAGAGTGTAACATATTTGTGGATAGTAGTCTATTATGACTTGATCCTCTGGATCTAGAGATTCTATCTTTAGTTTTAAATTGATAATTAATTAGTTTTAATTGATAATTATTTAGTTTTGTAAAAATTGGTTGTTGCCAATGTCCAGGCAGTTTTTACATAGTGGAGCCACCTCGATGGGCCGAAGTGGCGCCTAGTGTGCCCACTATAAAAATTTCTTATGTTCTTATGTTCTTTGTGGTTCGGAACCCACGTAAAATTGTAGGTCCCCTCCGCCACCATGGAGGACATGCACAATACACAATTACGAACACAGTTAGGTAGACCAGCCATGAGAGGATCTTAGGGTCTTTGTTGGTCTGAAACATTATAACATTACATTATAACATTATAAGAATATATATATATATATATATATATATATATATATATACACAGGGTGTCCCATAAGTCCGGCATCATAGGAGAAATTCATATTTTTCTATTTCTACAAACCATAATTCATATTTTTCTCTTTCTACAGGCCATAATGTCTGTGAGCAAGGAAGAACGAATCCAGATAATTCTACTCATAGGAAATCGGAGTCAAAGAGAGCCGCTGCTGAATTTAACAGACTGCATCCAGACCGCGAGCCAATAACACAGAGTTGTGTTAACAGACTTGTTGCAAAGTTTAAGGAAACAGAATCCATAGAAGATAAACCACGCAGTGGACCTTCAAGGAGGTCCACTGACGATGATACAGCGACTGCTATCCTGGCTCATTTTAACAGAAGTCCCAATAAGTCTCTTCGGCGATTGTCCGCCGAGACAGGACTGTCGAAAAGTAGCATCCATCGCATTCTTCAGGCTCACAAATGGCATCCATATAAACTTCAGATCCTACAGAAATTAAGCGAAGATGATCCCGACCGGCGGATGGAATTTTGTGAATGGGCTACGGAACAATATGCTCGGGATGACAATTTCCCGTCCACCATTCTGTTCAGTGACGAGGCTGATTTTTATGGAAATGGTGAGGTAAATCGACAGAACACCCGCTACTGGTCTCAAAACAACCCTCACTGGTATACCTCTACAAAGGAACAAGGTGCATCTCGGGTGATGGTATGGTGTAGCATTTGGAAGGATCGCATCATAGGCCCCCTCTTTTTCAATGAACATGTCACTGGAGGCACCTACCTACGTATGTTCAAGGAAGAAGCATTTCCCAGTGTCTTGAACGAAGAAGGAAATTTCCCAACATGGTTCCAGCAAGACTGCGCTCCTGCACATTACAGCACCCAAGTAAGGGAATACCTATACCACCAACTCCCTGGTCATTGGATAGGACGTCGAGGGCCTGTGGAATGGCCAGCTAGAAGCCCGGATCTCACGCCACTAGATTTTTATCTCTGGGGCCACTTGAAAGCGCTGGTATACGCAGAGAAAATTAGGAGTGTTGAACATTTGCGGCAGCGCATTATTGGGGCATGTAACACCATTACTCCTGACATCATTCACCGTGTGCTTGCTGACTGGGTATCACGTCTGAATTTGTGTATTGAAAACAATGGTGGACATATTGAGCACGTTCTGTAAATAAAAGCTTTTGTTTTGCCTCTTTTTATTATTTTTCCTATGATGCCGGACTTATGGGACACCCTGTATATATATATGTGTGTGTGTGTACACACACACACACACACACACACACACACACACACACACAGTTGTGCTTATAAGTATTCGTACAGGGCAATGTTTCAGTTATATTCGTCCTTATCTTTTGTACCATGTATATGATACTTATGAAAAGTTTACCATTCGTTTGGAAAATTTTAACTAATAAAAAAATCGTTTAAAATTTAACCAATAATTAGCTGTTTATTGATTAGACACTGTTGGCAATTCTGAATTCTAGAATTTTCTATGTAAATCTTCACAGAAGACGGATGACTGTACAAGCCATTGGTAAGCAATGGGTTGTCGTGGTAAAGAGCTGTCTACAGATATTAAGAGGTCTGTTATTGCTGCACACGAACTTCGAAAGAGTTATAGGAAGATATCAGAAGAACTTCGAGTTCTATTTACGACAGTTGCTGCATTTAAAAAGAAATGGAAAAGCTTTGGAACAATCAAAACGCTACCGACATGTATACGACCTTGCAAGATTTCAGGACGTACAGGTACACGGATTGAAAGAATGGCTGCTGCAAATTCACGAGTGACTGCAGGTGATATTTCACAAATATTAAGGTTGTCTAAGATCGATGTTCATCGCTCTACTGTACGTCGTACATTGAGAAAGAATGGGCTGCATGGAAGTGTTGCACGAACAAATTCTCTGATACGAAAAGCACACAAGTGGTTAATTTAAAGTACGCCAAAGATCATCAAAATGATAGATTTGCATTCTGAAAGAAAGTTCTCTGGACAGACGAGACCAAATTGAATTATTCAGGAACAACGAGCAACGGTATGTTTGGCAAAAATCAAATACTGCATTTGATGAAAAAACATCCTTTCTACCGTTAAACATGGTAGTGGTGGCTTGCTTCTCTGGGGATGCTTTAGTGCTTCTGGTCCAGGAAAGCTTGGAATCATGGAATCTTGAATTCGAAAAACTATCAAGAAATTTTAGAAAATGTATTGCCTTCAGTTCGGGAGTTGCGAGTGGGTCACAATTGAGTACGGCAACAAGTTACTGATCTAAAACGTGAAAGTAAGTAAGAGCAGTATGAAATGGCTTCAACAAAAGAATTTCAAGCTTCTCGAGTGGCCCAGTTAAAGCCCAGATCTCATTTTAATCGAGAATTTATGGCTTCATTTGAAAAAAGCTGTCCGAAAGAGAAATCCTTAGAATCTGAATGAATTGCAACAATTTTCTTTAGAAGAATGGGCTAAAATTCCTACTGAGAGATGTCGAAACCTCGTAGAAAAATACACAAAATGAAGTCGTCATTCAAGCAAAAGGTGGACGAACAAAATATTAAATAATTTTGTAAGTAAATGTACGAAAACTTTTCCCATTTTAACTTTTTTTATTTTCCTCAAATTCTTTGATATTTTACATTATATGTGTGTAGTAATGCCTAGTTAAGAATATTAATTTTTGTTTAATTAAGATAATGTTTAATGTAAATCATTTACTAATAATTATGAAATTACGAAAAAGTATGTTTGTTACATTTAAATTGTTTAAAATGGGTAGAGTTGGCAGTCCTGAACAGAGGCCCAAAAGCGCGGCTACCCACAAGGGAGTCAGTCTTTTAGGCGGCGCGTTAAGCGTGAGGTTGGCGTCATGTAACGTAAAATTTAATTAATTGTTTTGTGCCCTCTCCCTCTCCGACGTAAATTATTATATATAAAATTCCGTACTCGCATCCCCCTAAATTACTTAAACCATTTTCGGAAGTAAATAAAAGAGTTAAAAAGTGTTAAAAGAGTGTTAATGAACCCCCCCTTTGTTTTGTAACGACTTTCATAGTCTCGGCGTGGCTACCATGAAATAATTGTAAAGTAGTGTTGAAATGAGTAGAGAAAACAAGTGATAATGAAATAAAGAGCCGATAGAGTAGTAAATAATGAAGAGAAAGTAAATAATAAAGGTGATCACTATATTTGGTGGCAGTTAACCTTATTAAATTGTTATCAATTTAATAATACGAACCCATGCATTCCGTTAGGCCTATGCATTTTTTTTCGTTTCTGATAAATAGGAATTCAAAATTTGTGCGTGTGTTCTTTCGACTAATCACGATCGTTTTCACGTTTTCCGTATAAAGAAAATTAGTAGATATTCTGTTTCGCTACCCGTTTTAGAGTAATTATCAAATTAAACAAAAATTCAATGTAATTTCAAAATGGCGCCCATTGTTTTCCAAATTATTCTGAGTCACGTCGCTTCAAAAATTTTTGCGCGTCAAAATTTGTTGTTTGAGATCGAGTCTAGACTCAAAACTTATTTTAGTCGTTACAGGGTCGGTAGAAAAACTTGTCCGACTCAATATTGCGAGTCATTATTACGTTAAATTTCGTTCATTAGGTCGGAGAGGACATAGTTTTGAAAATTTATCGTGCTGCCTGAGGACTCAATTTTTCTTTTTTTCGTCTCTTCCACTGTTATGCCTGTTCAGCTTACCTTTGTTTACTTTTTGTGTTTAAACTTTTGGAATTAGTGATAATTGTGATCAGAATAATGATTAATAAATAAATTTTATACGGTCCTGTCAAAATGTTTCAGCGAAAATTTGTACCGATTGTAAAACATTTCATGAACATGAAAAATTTTCTGGGTTTCATTAGCAGATTTTTGATTATATTTCGATTGCTTGTATAAATAATAGGATTATTTTATTGTTTATATAGATTTACGGGCTTTTTGCTTTGCTTCGCTTCGCGCTATATAGGATTAAGTTACATTTTAAGGGACAGTCGAAAAATAATCTTAAACATATAATTTGTCAGAGGCTGGCCGTATAGGATTGTTTAGACTTCAAAATAAGCTAAATTCGTTTAACTGAAAGAGAAATTGTGTGTGAAATTTTCTATAAATTTTTTGTTGGATTTTTTTATATATCATTAATTATACACTTACATATTAACTTATACGTATATTAGTTATATATATAATTTATATATTTATATACTCATAAATTTGGTAGGTAGGCTGATTATCTATTTTTTTTCTCTCCGTTCTTTCGTTCATTTCACGACAATTCCGACATATTTTGTAAAATGGCTATTGTATTGTACTAAAGAAAGATTTCTTGTAGGCCTATCGTTAAATATTGTTCGGAGATTAACCGTTACTACGGTATATGTCTATTGAGTAGTAAATTCTTAGTTATTTAACAAAATTTTAATTGGTTTAACATAAATAATCATAGGATTTTTCTTTAATAAGCACAAATGTTATGCATTAAATTCTAAATTGTGCTTTCCACGCGTAACATTGAATTTATTAATTATAGGTCTAAAAGTGCGCAGTAAATTTTATTTTTATTTCGGGGCCATGTGAGTTACGGTACACATTTTACGAAAGCTGGATATTATTATAATTTTTTTGAATTACAGAAATTGGTGTAGAAATTTTTCATATAGTTTCTTTACGTTTTATAAATGCATTCAATTTTATTTTTATAGGTAGGCCGATTTTTATTTTTCTTTCTTCCAGTTCAATGACAATGGTAAAATTTTTATTTGGATTTAGATTGTATTCTAAAAAGGATGTTTTGATTTGATATTTTAATTTGGGTATTAGAAATGAAAAATGTCCTTTTTTTTAGTTCGAGCGTTTGCATAGAAAAAATTACAAAATTGTCAGGATATAATGCAGTTTCATTCGGTTAGGGATATTTGTATAGAGGTTCGCTTACAAACAAAGCGACCGCTCTCAATTAGGCAATGTTTTGTTTGTTTACAGTAGGTTGCGTGTATTTTTGAGTGCATATTATCTATTCTTATTTAGTATAACTATGCAAATTTGTAGTTTCACTTGGAAACGATAAATTACTGGGATTTTTGTGATTTGCAAACCATACTGGGGTTTCTGTTGAAGGAGAGAGTTGTCTCTCAGATGTAATTTGCGAATTGCGAGTTCAATTCATATGAAATTTAGAGTTTCAAGTTGGAATTACTGTATTAAAATAATTTTTGGTAGTAATATTTAATTTTTTTACTTTTTAATAACTGTTTTGGAAAATTATTATTGTTTAAACCTTCAGTCGGGGTTAACTAATGCATTTGAAACATTGGCTCAAGTGTACACTCGGAAATGGAGCCTTCTAGATAGCCAGTAACGTTTTTGTGGCGTCTTTGTGTGCTCCTCCTCAAAGGGCAAGAGGGTTCATGATTGTCAGAGAATGGATGACATGAAGTTTCTGGGGTTCATTTTTGTCTTTTGTATTTAAAAGTATTGATGTGATTTCTGACGATAGTTTGAACAATAATAGTTCTTAAATTATACTAACAGTTACTATGTATGGGCGCTTTTATATTTATACTGTACAATTTTGTTTCGTACGTTTTATGACTTTTTTTTATCTTCTCCGCTGTAACTGCCATAAGTGACCTTATTGGTAGCTAGATTTGATTAAATTTTTGCGAAATTTTGAGATGTGTAATTTTTTTTTCCGTGAATTTGGCCAGAGCAAATGTGTAGTTAGTATTTCGAAGTGAACTGTCGAGAAAATTCGATAAATTAAATATGAAATGATAAGCAGTACAGAAACACGTTTCGAATAAACTTTTTTTTCAAAATTTCAAAGGCTCGGTTTGGAGGCAACCAAGTTGAATCCGAGTTCCATCCAGTGAGTTTAGTCGACCGGATAGGTGATCGATCACCATGATGAGAGAGAAGAGAAACCAACTGCGCAGGGACTTGGCGCAGGATGGTTTCGGAAGAGAAGAGATAGAAGAGAGGAACCGAATGCGCAGGGACTTGGCGCAGGACAGTTTCGGAAGAGAAGAGAAATTTACGTGTGCAGGGTCTTGGCACACGAAAGTTTCGATCGAAGATGGTCTACTGGTATTTTTCGGGCAGTAGCTGGTCACGCTGCTCGAATGCTTCGCTAAATATGTGTTGTAGCACGCGGTAGGCAAGCCACGTGAGCTTGAACGGGTGTTTACGACTGTACTGTCCATACAGACATACAGTAGGTTCGTTGGGAAACGGCCTACGGCGGAGTGATCGTTTGATTGTTGCCAGTAGAAGAGTCTTTCAGCTGGACGTAGGAAGAGCAGCGTTCACCGACAAAAGTGGAGATGAGACAAGGCGAGTTTCTTCATCGACTTCTAGAATTGCAAATTCCGTCCAATTCCAGCGCGTGGTCCCGCTTTCAGTATATCTCCCCCCCTGATCCTTTTAGAATTGGACGTCTCTCTTGTTTTTTTTTCGCCATTGGAGAGAGAGCGGAACCATTATAGCGTGCTGCCCTGTTGCATGTTGATTGATGCAATCCCTTGCATTCTAGCGAAGTGAGCAGGAGAGCTGCGATTGAAAATTGAAGTCCGTTGTCAGCGTGCGGATTGTGATCTAAACGTCCAGCAAATTAATGTACTGATTATTATGTAATGAAATTATAGTGAAAGGGTGCGATTATTGCCCATATTGTTGTGTTTTTCGTGAAATAGTATGTGCGCTCTTGGTCAGTATTTTATGTAAACTTTTTCTTATTTTTTTTCTATGTCGCCCTGATAGTAACTGTATAACTATACAAATAACTGTTTCAAATGTAAAGCGATCGTTGATGAGGAATCGCGGGAATAGATTGTGAACTTGAGATTTGTGTAGCCACTGTAAGAAAATTTTCCGTTATTTTTTTTTGCATGTATAGATTAGTTACAGGTTGTAATTTAATTATTAGTGTGAAATGTTATTTTATGCAAATGTGAAAATTATAAAGGTTTCGGTTTTAATATGATACAAAATATATGTGTGGAATTTGTCATTCTAATTATTTCTTGTCTATCAACTTTGAAATTGTTAAAGAAAAAAAAAAAAAAATTGCAAAATATATAAATTTGTTGAATAAATTTATTAAATTGTTAAACGATATTAATAAGTTTTACTAATGAAAAACTTATTTTCAAGGGGGTGATGCGAGTGTAGTAATGCCTAGTTAAGAATATTAATTTTTGTTTAATTAAGATAATGTTTAATGTAAATCATTTACTAATAATTATGAAATTACGAAAAAGTATGTTTGTTAGATTTAAATTGTTTAAAATGGGTAGAGTTGGCAGTCCTGAACAGAGGCCCAAGAGCGGGCTACCCACAAGGGAGTCAGTCTTTAGGCGGCGCGTTAAGCGTGAGGTTGGCGTCATGTAACGTAAAATTTAATTAATTGTTTGTGCCCCTCTCCTCTCCGACGTAAATGTTATATAAAATTCCGTACTCGCATCCCCCTAAATTACTTAAACCATTTTCGGAAGTAAATAAAAGAGTTAAAAAGTGTTAAAAGAGTGTTAATGAACCCCCCCCCCTTTGTTTTGTAACGACTTTCATAGTCTCGGCGTGGCTACCATGAATATAATTGTAAAGTAGTGTTGAAATGAGTAGAGAAAAAAGTGATAAATGAAATAAAGAGCCGATAGAGTAGTAAATAATGAAGAGAAAGTAAATAAATAAAAGGTGATCACTAATTAGTAAAACTAATTTTTTCTATTTGTTAACTTTTTCCAAATTAATGGTAACTTTCATAACTATCCTATGCATGGTACAAAAGATAAGGACAAATATAACTTAAATATTTCTCTGTACGAATACTTATGAGCGTCACTGTGTTTATATCGGGTGACCCCCCCAAAAAAAGTCCCAAGATTTAAAATACAATAACTTCCAAAATATACACTGTACAATCACAAATTTGAAATTCATATAAATTCAGCCTATTGACAAGTTGCCATAAAATTTTCAGAATTCTACATTCAATACTTTTTCGAAAATAAAGTAAACAATAAGGTACACTCAAATAAACAAATATTATGAAACAAAAAATTTATTATTCACATCTTATTTATTGACAGAGATGGTCAATATGCCCACCGTCTTGCTCACAAACAGATCTTAACCTTTTCTTTCACGACATGATACATTTTCTTACTTCAGTTAAAGTTATTTTGTCCCAACAATTAAGTATCTTTTCTTTTAATTGCAACTCAGTAAATTTTTCTATTTGACCGTCATAAACCTTTTCTGCGAGAGAGTTCCATATGCAATAGTTCATTGGACTGCAGTCCGGTGACTGAGGTGGCCAGTCATTTTTCCCAATGAAATTGGCCACATTCTGATGTAGATAGTCCTGGGTGTACTTGCTCGTATGAGCGGTAGCTCCATTTTGCTGGAATATGAAATCATTATCAGGATACAGACACCGACAATCTGGCAAAATATTTTGTTCCAAAAGATTAACACAAGTTTTTGAGTTCACTTTTTGTTATTTTCATCAACGAAATAAATATCAGTCTTTTCGTTCCATGATACACCAGCTAAAACGATTTTTTTTAAAACCGACATGTCTGATGGTATAGCCTCGACGGAGGAGTTTCTCTTTTACACACACGGTTTGGACATAGACAACATTTTCTTGTGTGGAAACATTTTTAGGTCTGCCACTTCCAGATTTCCTTTTAGTTGACTCAGTTTCTTTAAGTTTCTTTATTAATCTATTCATCGATCTCTTATTCCAATTTGTTCCAGGAAATTCCTTTACAATTCTTGTCCCAGTCCATCCTTTCTCCATAAAACATCTTTCAATTATCACTTTGTCACCTTTGCTTAAAATAATTAGAGGGATTGAATACCAATCAAGATTAACAGTAACCTAAGCACACCATTTGACATTTCTGCAGAAACTAGCTTAGCTTAGCCTAACTCCTCCCCAACTTTCGCGATAAGAATAGTTGCCAACTACTATGCTGTAAATTTTGGTTTCATGATTTGTTTATTTGAGCGTACCTTATCGTTTCCTTTATTTTCGAAAAAGTATTGCGTGTAGAATTCTGAAAATTTTATGGCAGCTTGTCAATAGACTGAATTTATAGGGATTTAAAATTTGTGATATTGTACAGTGTATACGTATTTTGGAAGTTATTGCACTTTAAATCTCGGGACATTTTTTGTTGGGCCACCCGATATATATTCTGTACTGTCACAGCTGCGGTGGGACAGGGGGCCATAAAACGAGGATGGAAAATACCCTGAGAAGGCCCGAAACTTTTTAATAGTACTGCCCGAAGAACTGAGAAACCGCCAGCACACCAACCTGAATAATTTTGAAGAACCAACTGGACAGTGAAACCAATTTACCTCCGCCACTAAATCCCAAAAATGAGGTTCTGGAGGAGTCGACCTCAGGTCGATCCTGAACCGTCGTTCAAACCCATCATAAGGCATCATAAGGCATCATAAGATAAGGTAAGGTAAGGTATGGAATGAAATGAGGACCGATGTTGTGATTTAATTTCTTGAATATTCAAACGCTTCGGAAATTCAGTTTCCATCTTCAGTGACTACAAAATTACCGAGGTAACTAAAATAATTAAAATTAAATATATTCGTGAATTTACAATGCTTACAAAATAAATTTAAAAATTTAAAGTTAAAACAAAGCAAGAAAAATGTTACAGAACACCTCGACACAACAAGAGACTGACCTTTACATTGTATGGCCTCAGACTACATCATGAGTCCTCATTTTCATACTCGGAATAAGGTATATATATATATATATATATATATATATATATATATGCGTGTGTGTGTGTGTGTGTGTGTGTGAGAGACTGTATTTGGTACTGCACTCTTAATTATAATGTAAAATTTTATGCTGCAATGTTTCATAAGAGGTAGAGTCAGTGCCATCATATACTGTAATGAAGAAACCTTGTTGGCACTGTAACGTAAATAATTTAGGATTTAGATATTAATTTTAAAATATGTGAAGATACCTTTGTGACAGTTACATCGTAAATAAGATTTAATTTTAAGAAATCTTTGTTTAGTGAGGCCTGACAGATTAATGTTTCACAATATTAAGATAGAGCAGAGAATATATGGAATCATTTTAACAATAAACTTCAATTTAATTCCTTTTACGTTTTAGTTTTTACGTATTTATATACAATCAAAACCCAGATATTAGCCTAGATTCATCGTATTTAAATTAACGTAAATATTTCTTCATATATACTGTAGAAGCGGGGCCACCAGCTTCACCTCCGTGTGAAGAGAGACCAACGCACGAAACAACATAAGGTTCATAAGGTATATTCTAAGCATTTTTTTACTTAATAACCTTAATATAATATATATATATATATATATATATATATATATATATATATATATATATATATACAATGCTTGAAAGCTAAACGAAAAGATTAATTCTAAAATATAATATGGTTATCGATATGAATGTTCGATGTAAGCTACCACAAAGCACCCACTTGTTCACCACAAGAACACATACTCAAAATTAACCTTCTAAATTGAGAACGTATAACTTCTTTTTGAGGGTTCATTCTAGGGGAAGTTTTTTCTTCTTTTGGGTATCAAAGCTTCTTGTCAGATAATATAATAATTTCGGATCACTTGAAGATCAGGGCCCCCAGCCTTCTTTAGTTAGCCTTATAAGGCTAACTAACGAAAATATCACGACTTACCTAACCAATCGACAAGGGCGTAGAGTTGACTTAACGATTGGTTAGGTTAAGTCGTGATATTTTCGTTAGTTAGCCTTATAAGGCTAACTAAAGAAGGCTGGGGGCCCTGATCTTCAAGTGGTCCATAATTTCTTTTAATGATACATAACTTCTTTAGCTAGAAAAAATGGTCTTCAAAACTTCTTTTTTGGGTAATTTGAGACAATGGAAGAAGATATTTGTGCGTTTAGGAGGATGCGGACAAGCTTTGTTTGCTCCGCAATTCTAAGATTCTTCAACTTGAAAAATCACCCATATTTCTGTAACTTAAAACAAAGCGTTCATCATTCCTGCATTCCGTTAAGTTTTATCATTCTGCGCTACGACCAAAAATATGCTTAATTAAAACATAATTTTTTTTTTAAGTGGAGTATATTTTTATTTAAGCCAGATGTTAATTATAAGCATTTGACTGGTTATTTTTTGGTTTTTAACCCTTTCTTTTGCCAGTACTTATTTTTGTTTTAAACCAAAAAGCATAACATTTATTGTTACTCATAATCAAATATTTTAGTAACTAATCACTAAAATGATACACATTTTAGGTTCCTTTACCAACAACTAAACTAAACTTATTTATTTAAACATATAAAACGATTTGTATTAAAGTCGCATTTTAGTACAATATATATATATATATATTATTATTCCGATATCCTCTATTATACACTTTATAGATAGATAAAACTCCAATTAAAATTCTGTTGTAAAGCGAAGTTGTATCTAATTTACCTCTTCTGAGGATCGAGGTTAATGGACAAACAAGCAGAGGCATATTACATGACTTAATCTCGCTTTGAAGATACTGTATATTGTCCAGATATATTTAAGCGCGTTACAATCCTATAATGGCAATCTATACAGAGTTGCAGTACAGTATAACGAGTTTCATTCGTCATTAGTAGTCGTATCTCTGCAGAGAGAGTAAATAATGAGGCAAATAAGCCATAATCATAACTTTTGCCTTGGTTCCTATATAGCCAATTAAAAAGCGTTTAATCCAAGCAAAACTTAATTAAGTTGTAAATACAACTGATAATAAAGTTTTAGAAAATGAAATTCCTTGTGCGGACTTGCATATAAAAGTAGAATTAAAGGCATTTCTTACGCAACTTGTTTCATTAATTATTTTTAATTGAAAGTTACTAGAGACATTTTATTCCGATAGGCTTCAAAGAAAGATAGAGAGAGAGAGAGAGAGAGAGAGAGAGAGAGAATTATATATATTATACGTTATGATATTATATATTAATTATACAGAGCCTGCTTCAAATGACCATATTAATAATAACATAACTCAAATAGTGGCAGGGCGAGAGTCATAAAGAATGTGTAGGAAAAAGTGCTTTGGATGAATTTCACCGTCATGGAAACTGGAACGAATTCCAGCGATATCGAAACTGGAATAATCCTATGTTATCTTCGTGTGAGAAAACTAATATATTAATACATGTACGAACACATTCGCAAATACACATGTATGCGAACAAAGAAAACTTTTAATACTCGTATATATATGTATATTGATGTATCTGCTTTTAAAGGCGCTCAGAAGGGAAGATAAAATAGGTCATAAATTGGAATTTTGCACTAAAACACAATTAATTTGAATGTGTAAAATTCTGTTCAAATGTTTTAGTGTTTTCAGCGATGCTGACTGATCTCATCGTATTGGGATTTCAGCGGCGTATGTATGCATTGCGTTCTCTCTTCTGTTTAGAAATGTGAACATATTGAAAATTTTATTCCAAACTTCAATATTCGCGTTTGTTTATGGGTAACTTGTAAAACTCGCACTCACAATTTTACGGTCTCACAAAGTAAAGATGCCAAAAAATACTTTACATATATTCACCATACGAAAAATATATTTATGCGGGGGATATGTGTATATATATATATATAGATAGGGGATATTTTAGCGTTAATAAAATAGGAATGAATCTAAAGATCACTGGCGAAGCAATAAAAGAAAGCAAAATTTATAAATTTTCATAATGGCCACTGTTTTGGAAAGCGATAACAGATGAATGCATCATCTAAAACCAAAAATTCAATTCTACGTTCGTGCAGCGCGTTTTTAGAGCCGTCTTCCCGAACAGTAATTGAAGTTTATAATGTCATAGCGGCTGTAAAGCCCTCTTGACTCGCAATCTAATTTTTCCAATGCCTAAATGCCCGTATAGGAACGGATACAAAAATGGAAAAGAATAAAGAGCCTAAGTACTATTAAAGGTAAGTAACGAGCCATTATTGTTGTATAATGAGGCGGGACGTGGCAAGGTTATAGGACAAGATAATAGAGAAGCCAAATCTAAAGCACCCACTTGTATCCTGTCCCCAAAATTGCAAAGCGAAAAACGGCTTCTAATGCACTGCATGACTGGAAGATGGGCCTCCTTTTATTTATTTATTTACGGTAAGCTCAAAGCCTATAATGTGCCGTCGCGTGCTTCACTCGTGCCGCCAAACGTATTTTATTGTTTCGCGTAATGACGCTTTGCATGTGCGTATAGAACACACGTTATTTCTATAATAGAAAATTTTATGAATCTCTTTGGTTCCTATTTATCTGTTCGAAATGCTTCATACCATAAAAGGGAATCACGTCTTTCACAATACATATATATATATATATATGTTACACACAGACCGTGCATGGAACAAGGAACTGTATATACAGTATATACAGGGCGTCCCAAAAAAATGTATACACACTTTAAATACTTATAAAGGCAGTGTTTATTAAAATACATTTCATTTTCAAAATGTAATAGAATCTACAGACATTATTTAATTGTTTTGTCAACGCCTGTTTTCAAACTGACGTCCGTTCTGGTCCAGGCACTGCTGATAACGCGAAGCAATGGAATCGCAAACATCACGAAACATTTCGTTTGGTATTTGTGTGCATTCTCGTTCAATGGCTGCTCTCAATTCAGCGACTGTTGCAGGTTTTATAGCGTAGACTTTGTCTTTTAAGTATCCCCATAAAAAAAAGTCTAGTGGTGTGAGGTCTGGTGAACGCGGAGGGTATTCTACGAAACCCCTTCGTCCAATCCACATCCACATCGTGCCAAGTACCACTCGCAATACTCCACTCTTCGGTCCGGATCATCTTCATTAATAGCATGGACTAATCTTGGAATGTAACTTTTCCATTGACAGCGCTTCAAAATGCGTTGGACAGACGATTCTGAGATTCCTACCTCACGACTCGCTTGCCGCACAGATTTTCTTGGACTTTGGTGATACGTTTCCAGTACTCTTTCTTGCTTTGTGGGGCTTGTCGATGTCCGTGGTCTTCCGGAACGCTTCTTGTGGACATTCTGAACAGTTCCATCGGCTTCAAACTTATCTCTAATTCGAGTGATGGTAAGTCGCGTTGGTGGATCTGTTTGAAACTCCCTCCTAAACTGTCTTTGCACTTCAACTGCGTTTTCACACTTCCAGTAGCATTTTAGAATGAATTTCCTTTGTTCAAAGCTTAGTCTGACTGCCATTATTAATTCTAATGGGTTTAACTTGGAAAGAAAGAAACATCAATTGAGCTATCAGCTGTTAAAGTGTGTATACATTTTTTTGGGACGCCCTGTATATATATACACACACACACACACACACACACACACACACACACACACACACGAGGTTTGTTCAAAATGTATCCGGACTGATGCGATTATGGACAGAATATGGTATTTACAGGGTTTGGGGTTTAATCTCCCTCAAAGTACGCTCCTTCTGAAGCCACACTCTTTTCCCAATGATCCTGTTACTGTTGAAAAAAATTTTCAGAAGCACTTTTCGGAATGGCCAAATGTTGCTCCGTCGAATTTCTTTTAATGGTCTCAACACCATCGAATCGGTGTCCTTTCAGGGTTTGTTTGAACTTCGGAAACAAAAAAAAGTCGCATGGAGCCAAATCCGGCGAATATGGAGGCTGCTGTACTTGGGGAGTTGAGTTTTTGGTCAAAAATTGTTGGAGAAGTTGCGACGAGTGAGATGGCACGTTATGGTGATGAAGCATCCAGTCTCCGGACTCCCACTTCTGCGCGGCCGTTTCCTCCGAACTGCTTCACGTAGACGTCTCAAAACTTCAATGCAAACTTCCTTGCTGATTGTTTGTCCCTGTGGAGCATATTCATGGTGCACAACACCTTCAACCTTCAACACCTTCCGACATCGTAAGAAATCGCCCGCGAAACAAAACACGTTTAACTTTATCGGCTCACCACAGTGAACTGACGCTACACAATGAAGTGCAACCCTATCAGTCAACTTGTCTCGACATGCAAAGACATGTTTAGCACAGTCACAACTCCAAGCGTGATCTTGTTCTAAAAATAAACACCCTATCCGGATACGTTTTGAACATACCACATATTCAGGATGTTCTAAAATTACCTAGTGAACTTTTCTATGTCTGTCGATCAGTAGTGGGACGTTGTGAACAATGTATTCAAATTGAAGGAAGACACTGTGAACATCTAACATAAACAATTATTGTTGTTTTTTCTTATTGTTACTGTATTTGAAGTAAAATTGTTAAATATCACATAATTTTTGGTAAGATATTGCGTTCATATACAAGTTTACTAGGTAATTTTAGAATATTGTGTGTGTGTGTGTGTGTGTTGGTGTGTGTGTTTGTGTGTGTGTGTGTGTGGTGTGTGTGTTGTGTGTGTTAAACATCAGAGACAGCGTCCGTAGCTCAGAGAATAAAACATTTTTCCTATAAGTGAAGTGAAGACACAGGTCGGGGTTTCTAATCCCGATGATACTAGTAATAATAGAAGAGGAGTTAGATCAATGGTACTCGTCAGTTGGCTGGCCTGAGCGCTGTTCCAGGTTTTGGCTCTCCTCACTGATTAATAAATAATTAATGCATTTCAATGTCGCTCATACAACAATTAAAACTGTTCATAAGTCAAAGCAACCCATATATTTGATATAAATGAAACGTACTCTACCTACCTACGTACCGAAACACACACACACATACACACACACACACACATATATATATATATATGATACACAGAGACCGTGCATGGAACAAGGGACTCTTCTGGGATAATTAAATCCACTATAATCCGAATAAGTAATGGTAAATGACAAATACCATAGTTTTTCTTTTTCATGATGCAAGCCCGACGTGGGCAACGGGTCTCTCGCAAAGAGGTCCCATAATATAGCTTCCCTCACCAGCTATCTGCAAAGCAGACAGGATCCAGCTTTGGGACATGGATCCCTAGATCCATGTCCCAAAGCTGGATCCTGTCTGCTTTGCAGATAGCTGGTGAGGGAAGCTATATTTATGGGACCTCTTTGTGAGAGACCCGTTGCCCACGTCGGGCTTGCATCATGAAAAAGAAAACTATGGTATTTGTCATTTACCATTACTTATTCGGACTATAGTGGATTTAATTATCCCAGAAGAGTCCCTTGTTCCATGCACGGTCTGTGTGTATCATAAAAAACTCAGGGAACCATTCTGAGTTCATTCCCATATATATATATATATATATATGTGTGTGTGTTATAGTAAGATTGTGGAACAAGTGATTTCATGACATCTCTGAAATTTTCAGTAATTTTACGTAATTACTGTTTCACTCAGGGACTTCAGAAAGTTACTAACCTAACCTAACCCGAAGTTCCTGAGTGAAATCACTAGCTTCACAAATCACAATCTTACTGTAACATTATATATATATATATATATATATATATATATATGATACACACAGACAGTGCATGGAACAAGGAACTCTTCTGGGACAATTAAATCCACTATAGTCCGAATAAGTAATGGTAAATGACAAATACCATAGTTTTTCTTTTTCATGATGGTAGCCCGACGTGGGCAACGGGTCACTCGCAAAGAGGTCCCATAAATATAGCTTCCCTCACCAGCTATCTGCAAAGCAGACAGGATCCAGCTTTGGGACATGGATCTAGGGTTTAAAGCAGCCTAGCCCTGCTACATTTAGAACCTCAATATAAGCAAAAGACTCGCTGCCTTCACGTCAGATTGAATACATCAAAGAAAAAGGGGTAACTATTATATTTTTAGCCCAGAAGAGTTCCTTGTTCCATGCACTGTGTGTATCATATAAAACTCAGGGAACCATTCTGACTTCATTCCCATCTTGAAACGGACATGTGTGCCTTGAAAAGTGGACGCTCAATTCTGCCAGTTGAGGTTTAAGTTTTGGTTTTTGGCTAAAATATAATAGTTACCCCTTTTTCTTTGATGTATTCAATCTGACGTGAAGGCAGCGAGTCTTTTGCTTATATTGAGGTTCTAAATGTAGCAGGGCTAGGCTGCTTTAAACCCTAGATCCATGTCCCAAAGCTGGATCCTGTCTGCTTTGCAGATAGCTGGTGAGGGAAGCTATATTTATGGGACCTCTTTGCGAGTGACCCGTTGCCCACGTCGGGCTACCATCATGAAAAAGAAAAACTATGGTATTTGTCATTTACCATTACTTATTCGGACTATAGTGGATTTAATTGTCCCAGAAGAGTTCCTTGTCCCATGCACTGTCTGTGTGTATCATAAAAAACTCGGAACCATTCTGAGTTCATTCCCATCTTGAAACGGACATGTTGTGTGCCTTGAAAAGTGGACGCTCAATTCTGCCAGTTGAGGTTTAAGTTTTGGGTTTTGGCTAAAAATATAATAGTTACCCCTTTTTCTTTGATGTATTCAATCTGACGTGAAGGCAGCGAGTCTTTTGCTTATATTGAGGTTCTAAATGTAGCAGGGCTAGGCTGCTTTAAACCCTAGATCCATGTCCCAAAGCTGGATCCTGTCTGCTTTGCAGATAGCTGGTGAGGGAAGCTATATTTATGGGACCTCTTTGCGAGTGACCCGTTGCCCACGTCGGGCTACCATCATGAAAAAGAAAAACTATGGTATTTGTCATTTACCATTACTTATTCGGACTATAGTGGATTTAATTGTCCCAGAAGAGTTCCTTGTTCCATGCACTGTCTGTGTGTATCATAAAAAACTCAGGGAACCATTCTGAGTTCATTCCCATATATATATATATATATATTTATTTGTTACAGGGGATCTGTGTAACTAGGGATTTCATGAAATCCCTAAAATGTTCAAGGATTTCATGTAAGGTTAAGTCGTGATATTTTTGTTAGTTTTAAGGAAAATATCACGACTTAACGTAACCAATTGTGAAGGGCGTACAGTTGACCTAACCGGGTATTCAATAATTTTCCCAAAGGTTTAACGAAATATCACGCCTTAACCTTACATGAAATCTCTAAAATGTTTAAGGATTTCATGTAAGGTTAAGTCGTGATATTTTTGTTAGTTTTAAGGAAAATATCACGACTTAACGTAACCAATTGTCAAGGGCGTACAGTTGACCTAACCGGGTATTCAATAATTTTCCCAAAGGTTTAACGAAAATATCACGCCTTAACCTTACATGAAATCCCTGAATATGTTAGGGATTTCATAAAATCCCTAGTTAACAGATTCCCTGTAATATATATATATATATATATATATATATATAATAATATTATATATATATATATATATACAGTATATTATATATATATTAATCGATGCATGATTCACAGCTGAAGTGGAAGGATGAAGAGTTTAACATCTTTTCACATAGTGCATCATTCCTTCCATACGCCCACTTCAGTGTACGAGCAGCTCGTAGCAGCATTGCCAAGCAACTAGGAGATTAATGTACTGACGAGGCTTTCGTACGTGGTTCATCACCAGCGAAAGCAACAATGCTCCGTGTTCGCCCATTCCAAAGAACATCCAAATCTGTATTCATTTACCGCGCAATTTTCGTTAGTTTATATTGCAAACACCTCCAGTTATTATCAGTCCTGGTGCATGACTCTTCAGGAGCAAGATGCACCGCAAGTTTGCGTTCCTTCTCTAAGGCAGCACAAATTTACCTGTATCAATCACAGTCACACTCGTACTACTTTAGGCTTGCTCTACACAAACTGAACCAAACTGGCTTCCGTATACGCAAGTCTGTACTTATTTAAGAATGATAGTTTTTATATAACTGTAGACCCTAACACGGAAATAAACTGTAATTATACACTCAAATGGAATAAAATTTAATGGAGACTACACCTCAAGGTGGAATAACCTCCCCCCCCCCGCAAACCCTTAAAAAAAAGAAAAAAAGGATAAAACTTGGATAACCTTTAATACCTTACCTTTTTCTTTTGTGTTCTGTAGGTTACGATTTTAATATTTCTCCAGTATACCTCTTGAAATCTAATTTACTGATATATATATATATACACATTAATAAAAGTAGAAGTGAAAAAGAGAAGAGGAATACAAATCAACAATTTTGTGAGAATGTCTTCTGCATCTGCTGAGTGGTAATTAATATAGGCATCTGGCATTGAAGGAGGAGAGACGAAATAGCAATCAGAAGAGTCTGTGACTTGATTTCATGAGTAGATGAGCTCCCTTATTATCATTCTGTATGGGGATGACACACAATGAGAGTCTTAATATTTCGGGATCAAATATAGTAAGGGTGAACCGCCGCCTGTTAAATGTGAGAATATCACACACATTCATCTCTCTAATAACACTGTAGATGTTATGAGTGATCTATAAACGTAGAATAAATTACCAATGTTGGATTGGGACACACACACACACACACACACCACACACACACACACACACACACACACATTTAGCTTCGTAATACCTGTATGAGAATATTTACTCATGAAAATATGTATTCTTTACTTAATTCGAATATCTGAAACTTTCAATAATGGTTTCAAAGGATATATTTAATAAAAAAAAAAAAATATTGAATAAGAAATTACCAGCATTATATATATATATATATAAAATTTATTATTTACTTTTTTATGTAAAGTTTTTAATTGATTTAGCCTTTTTTCCCTTTTGCCCCGAAAAGTTTTTCAATTATTCTGTCTGTACCTCAACTGCTGGGATACGACAGGGAAATAGTTTTAATAGTTTTATGTTCTTTATTAAATGATTAAAATTGAATAACACTTCAATGGAACAAATTCAGAAATCCCCAAAAGAGGTTTTCTTTACAAAAAAAATTTTTTTTTCCCACTTTCTTTGTTATTTCGGGTTACGACATCTGATTGTGAGTTAGATTAAGTTCTGTTAGGTTGGGTTAAGTTAGGTTATGTTATGTTAGGTTAAGTTAGGGTATGTTATGTTTTTTTTATTGTAGTGTCGATGTTTGGTCTCTTGGTGACGATGATAGGTCTGTGAGGGAGAAATGTTCTTAGTGAGATTTAACCGATTTAACCTAACCTCAACCCAGCTAACCTAACCTGAACGTAACCTATGATTAACATACCCTATCATTAACCCTAATAACCTATTAACCTCTAACTAATCTAACCTAACTTGATTTAACCCATGACCAAAGTGAGAAAGCTGAGGACGAGAATAGGAATGACACAAAATGGGAAGAGACCCAACATCAATATTACCGCAAAATTACTCCTACGAGGAAGTGATTACTTCCCACTCAATGTCATTTCCATTCCCACCCGCGGTCCGCAAATGGGAATGTTTCGAGTTCGAATTCCAAATATAGGGGTAAAAAAAAAGAGTTTCCTATTTTAGGAAAAGTAAAGGGGACTGTGACCAAATGTGGGCCAAAGGGATTTTCGTTGAAATTCTAACCAAGTGGGAATTGGTGCAGTGGGAATGAGAATGGGTCGACATTGAGAATTGCATCCTTCGAGACTCTTACTCGCGGATTTCTTACTTTTGAACGAAGAATGAAAAGGGAAAAAAAGTGAATGGAAAAAAAACAAAACAAAACGAAAGCAGATTGCGGATAAGCTTCGTTTAACCATTTAGAGACGACCTTAAAATACAACTCTTTCAAGAGTACTTCAGGTTTACGTGGAGTGAATTCTCTTGTTAAACAACTTTACAGAAACAGAAAGATTATATATTATATATATTATACATACATATATATATATATATATACACACTATATATATATATGTATATGTACATATATATATACTTTATGTTACTTTATGAGGTATACAGAGTGGACCATAAGTCGCTTTACCTTCGTATTATAACGAAACTCACTTCGGTAAGCGACTTATGGCCCACCCTATATATATATATATATATATTTTCATCGAAGCATTCATACTTTAATAGCATCATTCCGCCCATACGCACATTTTCAGTGGCGTATGGGCGGAAGTGGGAATTGACTTCCTATTTGGTATGTAAATTGGAGGTCAAAGTACTGACGAGCTTTTGTATGTGGTTCATCACCACCAAGCAAAAATGCTCTATGTTAGTCTAGTCCGAAGAACATCCATATCCGTATTCAATTTATTGCAATTTTCGTTAGTTTGTATTGCACACACCTCCAGTTATTATCAGTCTGGGTGCAAGTTTGTGTTTCCTCCCTAAGGCAACACAAATTTACCTGTATCAATCACAGTCATATTGGACTACCTCAGCCTTGCTCTAACTGGACTAAAAACCACAGATAACCGCAATCGCAAATCGTCTGTATACAGGCCTGTATTTAGTTTAAAAAAAAAAAAAAAATATATATATATACTGTATATATATATATATATATATATCTGTAGACTCAACAAGGATAAACAGTGTATTTGTAAACTCAACCGGAATAAAATTTAAAGGAAACTACGGCGTAAGGTAGAATAACCTCCCCCCTAAAAACAAACCAATATATATATGTGTGTGTGTGTGTGTGTGTATGGAAAGTTCCCTCTCACCCGTGTTCGGTAATTTCTATATGGAATTTTTTGAAAGTAGAATTTTTCCCACCATTGTTAATTTCAACATTGTTTGGTACCAGTATAAAGGTAGTCTTTATGCCCTTTGGCTTGACAGTTTGTATGTTCATGAATTCCTTGATAGGCTCAATAATTTACTTCCGTCTATAAAATTTACGAATGCTTATCATTTCTGGATCTAAAAATTTTGAGGTGCGCAAATCAATCCAAATTTGAAGGTTTTCGCGTGTCTACTCATAATAATTCGTGTGTTCATTTTTATTCTAACCATTTACCCATTGATAAAATCTTCGAAATTTTCTTTTACATTTCTTAGAGCATTAAGAGTTGTTGGTCCTGAATTTTTAGATTCTGAGTTCTGCAATATTATGGCCATTGGTATTAAACTACTCGTATGTTATCCTATTCTATTTCTTGAAATTTTTTTAAGCCAAGCTAAAAAAAATAGGTATTATAATAGTGTAATCGAAAATTAATTTTATTATAAAAATATCCTTAGCCTACCTTACCATGAAAATTTTAAACATCTTCCCACCTTACTTAAAACAATTGGCATTAACGTAGTCTTTAACTGTAAAATTATTGTTAAATTTCGCCTAATAAAGAACAGCCCGAATAGTGTAGCTGGCTGTGTCTACTCGACTGGATGTAAACACTGTGACTCAGTTTATATAGTAGGTCAAACTGAATAAAACTTTAGACGCCAGAGTAGAACAGCATAAGTGCAGGATGGCAAATAATTCTAATGCATTGTTTAACCATATGTATAAGTCTAATCATAGTATAACTGGGAGTTCTAAAATTCTTGTTAATAAGAAAGACATAATTGAAATAAACATTATGGAATATGCATTCAGCTATTTTATAAATAATTTCAATAATAGTTCGAAAACGTATAAAATGGACCACATCTTGTTAAAACACCTTTTTCCCTTAATTAGTACTTGTTAATATTTTGCCAATCTCTCCTAAACATTTTGTTTAAGCTGTACAAAGATATATACATTCGGCTATTTGACCTTTCCCCTCATTCCCTGACGAGGTATACTGTTGAACACACGAACGGCTTTGGAATCGCTTTTCATTCTTCCTTGTGCGTATATATATATATATATATATATATGGGATGAATTTCACAATTAAACACGTGAAATGAATGAATGATGCAAACCCACAAGGAAAAAGAAAAATGATTCCAAGGCCTTTCGTATATTCAGAAGTACACCTCGTTCAGAAGTACACCTCGTCATTCCCTGACGAGGTGTACTTCTGAACGAGGTGTACTTCTGAGTACACGAAAGGCCTTGGAATCATTTTTCTTTTTCCTTGTGGATTTGCATTATATATATATATATATATATATATATATATATATATATATATATATATATATATATATATATGTGTGTTATGTGTTTTGCTGTTGTGGCGGTTACACGTGTTTCGATCGAAGTCCGAATAAAAGCGATATTACAGTAAAAATCCTGCAGTTAATCAGTTTTAAACGGTGCCGATATTGTGAGTTAATTGATAGTGCATAGCGGTATTTCTTTTTAAAAAAGTAAAAATCGCGGCGTATACCAAAAAAGTGAATAAAATCAAAGTGAATTAATATATACAGCATTTGTTTTTGTTATTTTTCCGAGTCTCTTTGTGAGGAAAGTTTTGTTTTTTGAAGTGCCCGCAAATATCCCCCCATTATCCCCCGCAGCCACGTCGAGAGGACCAATCAGTGAGAAGTATACAGCGTGCCACATCCCCTACCCTGGAGTAACGGAAAATTCTTTCCCTCACACAGCTTGAGTCATCCCCCACCCAATACCTCCCATAATACCCCCTTTTTGAGTCACTTCACCAACATGGAAATTAATGCATACATGCAACTCTGTGGATCTGTAAATGCAACAGCTGAGACAGAGGCGATCAGGTGCGATTTTTGTCAGCTACTTTTTGATTTTAAATGCCTAGAATGGGGAGATGAAAAAATCTCCCTTATAACGAACGCAAAGCAGTTTAATGGAATAAAATTTTCTGCGAGAACTGCTTGACCGAATTAAACTCTTTTACGGTATTTAAAGCAGAAAGAGACTACGAGAAGAGAATGAAAGAGGAAAGTGGAAACAAAGAACAGTGGAAAACGGAAGAAACGGAGAAAGGCGAAATAGAAAGAATTCAAATACCGTCACAAAATGAGGCCGAAAACACACAGGCGACAAAGAGTGTAAAGACAACACACAGCATAAGGGCAACGAAGGACACAAACACAACTAGCACAAATAGGACAAGACAAGAGGGCAGTCAAGTAAACGAAGTAAAACTGTCCCCCAATAAGGAGCAAAAAACAAAAGCCAAGAGTAAATATGGGGAAGGAATTATATGCAGGTATTATATAAAAGATAATTGCAGATTTAAAAGAGGACAATGTATATATGAACATCCCCCAATATGCAATTTCTTCTATAATAATGGTCGTTGTAAATTTGGAGACGGATGTAAATTCTACCACCCGGACATTTGCAGAACTTACGCAAAATACGGAACCTGCAAATTCGGGAATAAATGCTACTATCAACATCTCCCGACGGACTCAACGAACAAAGGAAAAAGTTTAAATGACAATAGGAATAAAAATAACAATAGGAACAACAATAGGAACACAATAAGCGAACAAGAAAATTTTTTCAACATCTCAGACACCTTACGAATGCTAAATGTCATCCACATGCAGTTGACACAGCTGGAAACCCCCGAGCCAAATCGCTACCGGGCAAGAAGCTACCAATACAAGTAGGAGGAAACGGATCTCTTTCGGAGGATCATAGAGCAACGAATCAAGCGATATCGAAGGAAAACGAACTTGAAATGCACAAGGGGCAACGAAAAACAGAGAACATAAAAATTGTCCTGGCTAATATTCAAGGAATAAGACCAAACCAATCACTCAATAAGGTTTCGTACCTGAAAGGATTTATGGACGAAACAAGGGCGGACATCGCATGCCTCACAGAAACTCATCTTAAAGATTGCCAAGGAAATTGTGAAAACTGCGAACATTGTATTGATAAGAAAGAGATAAATATAGAGGGCTTCAACTTACTAAGAGCGGATAGAACGACGAGACGGAAAGGTGGCTGTGCTATATATGTACAGGAAGGTCATATGACAGAGACGATAATAAGTAAATCAAACAGCTATGTGGAACTCCTAGCAGTGAAAATAGAAAAACTAAACTTGATAGTAATAGTCATCTATAGACCTCCAAGCACCCCAACCGAAAAATTCTCGGAGGCCATTGATGACATTAGAAAGCTAATAAAGGCCATAAACCCTCCATCCCCCAATATAATGATCTGCGGAGACTTTAACTTCCCATTTATAAAATACAAAAAGGTGAATAGGAATATATATATTCACCAGGACAAGGGGGGCACAAGAGAAGATCAGGAACAAGCAAAAATGTTGATGGCTCTCACAAACGAGTTTATGCTGACACAGGAGATAACAGAAAATACCAGAAAAAATAACTGCCTGGATCTGGTATTCACGAATAACACGAACTTGATTGCTGATATAAAAATAACCCCAACCATTATCTCAGACCACAACTTAATCGAGATATCAACAAATATGGCAGCATTAGAAGACAATACACATATTGTGGAAAGAAGTAAATTCGGGGCCTTTAACTTAAACTCGAAGACTATAAATTGGGAAGCAATCAGATCGCACATGGCCCAAATAGAATGGAGAACAATTTTCGAGAATAAAACAACTGAAGAAATGCTAACAACTTGGAGGAAAAAACGCTGAGAATTTTAGAAAAATATGCTCCGAAATCACAGCCAAAAGGAAAGAGGAGCTGGCTAGAAAGGCAAAAGAGAAGACTATTCCGCAAAAGAAAGAGAGTGGAGGCGAAGTTAGGAAACTGCGGAGATAATGACAGGAAAACAATAAAAGAAAAACTGGAGGGTATCGATAGGGAAATACAAGCCCTGATTAAGGACCATACAGAGAGGGAAGAGGAAAAGGCGGTAGAAGCAATAAAGGAAAATCCAAAATACTTCTATAGCTATGCAAAAAGGAAAACAAAAACGCGCGCCGCTATTGGGCCCTTAAGGACGGGAAATAATGAACTAACCGACGATCCAAAAGAAATATCTGATACATTGAGAGCTCAATATGAATCAGTTTTCAGTACCCCAAAAAGTGACAAAGCGATACCTGACATAAATGCATTCTTTGAAGAGGAATTGCAAGGAGAGTATATAACAGACTTTGAGTTTACACCAGAAGATGTAGCGAGAGCTATAGAACAAATGAAACTACATTCAGCTGCAGGTCCGGACAATTGGAACGCATTATTGATTAAAAACTGTAAAAATGAAATAGCTACACCTTTATACTGGATATGGAGAAGATCCCTAGACACTGGGGAAATACCGAGCATCTTGAAAAGAGCAAACATTGTCCCTATATATAAAGGAGGGGACAGATCTCAAGCAAAGAACTATAGACCAGTGTCATTGACGTCCCACCTCACCAAAGTATTTGAAAGAATAGTTAGAGAGAAAATTTATGATTTCCTGGAGACACGGGAAAGATTCAACGAAAATCAGCATGGATTCCGATCAGGTAGATCATGCCTATCACAACTAATAGAGCACTACAACAATATCCTAGATGCATTGGAAGGCAATGACAACTACGATGTTATATACACAGATTTTGCTAAAGCTTTCGATAAATGTGACCATGGTATAATAGCACATAAAATTAAAGACATGGGAATAACAGGCAAAGTGGGAAAATGGATCTACAACTTCCTTAGTGATCGTCTGCAGGTCGTCAAAATTCAAGGTATATCATCATCAGAATCGGAAGTACGCAGCTCAGTACCACAAGGGACAGTACTGGCCCCACTCCTGTTCATTATCATGCTAACAGACATAGACAGCGGAGTAAACAGCAATAGTATAGTAACATCCTTTGCAGACGATACAAAGATCAGCAGAAAAATCAGCGATGTACATGACGTGGAGGCCTTGCAGAGGGACACGAACAAAATATACAAATGGTCAGAAGACAACAACATGTCATTCAACGCCGAGAAATTTCAGCTCTTGAGATATGGTAGAAAAGAAGAACTTAAACAGACTGCATATTATGCTCCAGATAGACAGGAAATTCAGAGAAGCATGAAAGCGATTGATCTCGGGATAATAATGACAGATGATGCGAAATTCGAAACACAAAATCAGATAGCGATAAATAAAGCAAAAAGAGTCGCCGGACAGGTTCTAAGAACGTTCAAGAGAAGGGACAGGACAGTAATGATTCCCCTGCTAAAAACACTGATTATACCAAAACTTGAATACTGCTCAGTTTTGACGTCCCCATATAAAAAGGAAGAAACTAATAAACTAGAAGAAACGCAAAGGCATTTCACAGCCAAGATTGATGGCTGCAAAGAACTCAACTACTGGGAAAGACTACGTAAACTAAATCTGTACTCACTGGAAAGAAGAAGAGAGAGGTACATCATAATCTACATATGGAAAATGATCGAAAAACTGGTACCAAACCTAAAACTAAACCCAATTACCCTTCAAACAACACTGGAAAATAGGAAAGGCAGAATGTATAGTGTTCCCAAATTAAAAGCACGACAAGGGACCTTCTCAACCCTGAAGGAAAATAGCTTGGTTGTCAGGGGGCCAAGACTTTTCAACCAGCTTCCTAAGGACCTCAGAAACGTAACGGGGGTCAAAGTTGAAGTCTTCAAGAAAAGACTGGATGCCTGGCTCAGGACAGTACCAGATGAGCCGGGCGTGCCTGGCTATGTACGGTGGAGAGCGCAAGAAAGTTACTCGCTCCTCCACCAGGCCAGACCTAGAGGCGGGGCCACCAGCTTGACCTCCGTTTGAAGAGAGACCAACACACGAAACAACATAAGGTTCATAAGGTATATATATAAGTTTCCGTGACGCCTGTAAAGTGTGCGCTTTTTCCACGGAATGATTTAGTTTTAGACCATTTTGGTTAGGATAATTTTATTGTTCTCATTTTCATTTTCATTTTTATGTAGTTCAAACTCGTTATCCTTTAGCAGTGCATGTTTCGATGCCCTGTGATGATGTGATTTTCAGAGAAATTGAGAAATTTCCTCTCTTTTTCTTTCTGTTTCGATACATGCTGTCCCGATATCGTATGTAATTTCCTTCTGTATTTATTCTGTTCGGCTCTCGGATTCCCATATTTGTCGACTGTTTGTATTTGTTGAATGATAGCAACTGAATCGTTTTGGTTATGTCTAGAAAATAGGTTACCCTGTTTGTCGATGATTTTGGCTGATCAACTGTCGTGTTCCTTTGAGGGTGGCGGTAATGGCATTTTGCCCTTACTTGCGTCTTCCGGATCTTGAATAATTTTTGCAGATACTAAAGAGGTGAAACTTGCAGTTACGGTATTTCCAAATTTATAATTTCCATTTTTGTAATGGAAGTTGCATAAAGTCGGATGTACACAGATACATTGCCCGTCCCTGTATCTGCAATGCCCTTTTGCATAATATTTGCATATAATATCCTCTAAGTTTTTAGTTTTTATCTATTTTTTTTGTCATTATCTTCCTTTGGTGATTTTCACGCTTACTTGTGTTTGTTACTTTTTTTCTTTTACAATGGTGTCTTCTTCTCGTGTTGTCTTTACTTTTATTTCTCTCTCATCCACATCGTTTTCTTTCGCGACATTCTGGTCCATCATTTCGTCCCATTATTCCCTCTTTGTCTATCGCATTTGTATTTTCCATTGCTTCAAATACCACGAACGAATTTACACTCTTCTTACACGAGTCACACAGAAATTTGAAGCCAGTAATAGATAGTATAAATGTCCGAGATGTTATTCCCTTCTTATTTTAATATTAATAGAGAGAAACAAAGCGTCCATTCCCCACGAAGTATAAACGAACACACACACACACACACACACACACACACACACACACACACACACACACATATATATATATATATATATATATATATACACTATTATATGGGGTTGTTTAACTTACTTCGTAACATCTGAAGTCATATGAAGAAGGGAACCTACGACTTTACGTGGGATCCGAACCACGTCCCCCAGCCAACTGCTTAGCAGATCCACTGTCGTTTAGCTTCGTTGATCGACAGGAAACGGTGTTACAACACTGGCCAAGACGTAGTTCCAAATTTTAAAATACCGACATATACAGGGTGCGTCAAAAGTTGTAAAGGGGTTTTATTTTTTATTACACTGGAAATATTATTGATATCGTTTTAGTTTCTGTTTCAAATAATATTTGGACCCTTAAATTTTAAGCCATGAGCAAATGGATAATTTAGCAACGCTCCGCTATTGTAGAGCTTGATTTTGAAAATGGCAGCTCAATCACTGATGTTCAAAGAGCTTACCGAAGAAAATTTCACGTAATGTTGCCCCATCAGAGCATGTCATCAGAAGATTTACAACTTTTTAAGACCAGCACTTGAGGGAAGAAACCTACAGAATATGTGGTTCCAGCAAGACGGTACCACTGCCATAAGGCGAGACCAACAATAGCAATGTTGGGTAAATTATTTCCAAACCACTGATCTCTCGTCATGGAGACATAAACTGGCTTGCGAGATTGCCCGATCTCTCCCCTACAGACTCCTTCTTGTAGGGGTTCTTAAATAATAAAAAAAAAACATACGGAAAGACATACACAACATCATTGAAGGAACTTTGAGGAAAGTAATGGAGTGTGTTGCTCTAAGAGTTCGCCAGTGTGTTGCAGTTGTTGGGGGACATTTAAATGACATTATTTTTCATAAATAGTCTGAACGTAAAATTTCATTTATTTACTGATTCTAAAAATAAATACAAAGGAATACAAATACAAAGGACATCAAACAGCAACAGACCAGCTGGTCCCTACAAGGTTAAGAAAGGTTAAAAGATGCAAGAAAATTTAAAGACGAGTGAAAGTTTTAAAGCAAAGCACAGAAGAGAAGTTGAAAGAAAGGAAAGAAATTTAAAGATAAAGTGAAAATTTTAAAGTAAAGAGGAGGGAATCCGTGTGAAAATTCTGCAATGCTTTTTTTACACGCTAACAAATGTTTCCAACGCTGGGGAGGGGGGCGGGTTTAAGGCAAGATAAGCATTTAGTCTCTTTTTAAAGGATTCGATCGAATTACTTTGAACTACGTGACTGGCAATCCATTCCACAAATTAACTATACGATTGAAGAAAAAAAATTTATCTTCATTAGAATTAAAATGTTTACCCACTAATTTGAGACCATTATCGCGAGTTCTATTTGCATTTATGAAAGTGGAATATTTTTCGACATCGACATTATTAAAACCTTTAATCATTTTAAATACCTGGATTAAATCTCAAATACACCTTTTACAAGTGAAAATAAGTTTAACGTTTCTAAATGGGCAGCGTATAATTTTTTCTAAGTCTAGGAATCATCTTTGCAGCCTGTCGCTGCAGTCCTTCCATTTTGCCTATGTCCTGTCAGAAATATGGGGACCAGAACTGTAAGCAGTATTCCAGGTGAGGGCGTACGAAGGAATTATACAATGTTAGACCTGTTTTTTTCCTACTTAAATTCAAATGATCTACCAATAAATCCTAATATTCTACTTGCTTTTCTGACAACTTCGATACATTGCTTACTTGGTTTAAGAGTGTCAGCAACAATAATACCTAAATCTTTCTCTTCCGTAACACTCGTTAGTGTATTGTCGCGCATAAAATACTTTTCTTCAACACTGTTTCTACCAATATGCAACGTTTTACATTTGTCTATATTAAAGTTCATTTGCCAAATTTCTGCTCACTCGCGTAATTTATTAATATATTGAATTAGCAAACGTTCTACAGCTAATTTTGTTCGTACCCCTAGTTTGGTATCATGCGCAAATTTTTAAGTTATACTCTTAATTCCTATGTTGATGTCATTGACATAAACAATAAAAATAACTGGTCCCAGAAATGATCCCTGAGGCACGCTGCTAATTACACTTTTCCAGTTAGACGCTTTACCATTAATGACTGCTCTTTGTTTACGTTCACTAAGCCAGTTTTTAATCCATTTCCGATCATTACCATCAATTCCGTGAGAATGAAGTTTAGCTAATAATCTCCTAAGTAGTACTTTGTCACACGCTTTTTGAAAATCGAAATAATTTATATAATATCTACTGTTTTACTCTCGACATAGTTTCATATTTACAATATCATAAAAAAAATCGAGCAGATTAGTAAGACAAGAACGATTACGTTGAAAGCCGTGTTGAGAATCTTTGATTAATTTATTAATTTCTAAGTGATTAACCATTTTGTCCCGAACAATCGTCTCCATAAGCTAACCAACTACTAAAGTCAGACAAATGGGACGATAATTTTTCCGGAAGCGATGTGTCCCTTTTTTTAAATATTGGCGTAATGTTTGCAAGTTTCCAATCGAACGGAACTTCTTCAGACTGTAACGATTTATTGTTATTATTAATTAATTAAATATATACCGTACGTCAGAGAAGAGACTATTGTGCAGTTTACTTCTTTAAGTATCCTAGGGTAGAGCATATCTGGCCCTGTAGTTTTAATGGGATTAAGTTTACCTTTGGTCGAGAGTTCTTCACTTTCAGTAATGGTAAAATCGTAAAGCTTTAATTAAATGATCATCACTGAGCATGATTCCGGGAACGGGAGTGTTCATATTTTCGTTAGTAAACAAGGAAGAGAAGAATTTATTTAAAACTTCCGTCATTTGTAAGTCATTATAAATTTGTTTGTTGTTTTCACCTGTGAGTGGACCAATAGTCTGTGAAGCTACTTTTTTTATTTCTAACACAATTATAGAATTCCTTCGGATTCGATTTAATTTGATTCACTAAATATAGCTCATAGTTGTACTTACTTTTTCTTTTAAGTTTTTTGCTTCCCCTTCTGAAGAGTTTGTAAGGATTTTCATTGGACAAATTATTTGATACTTTAAATTTGAAATACGCGTTTCTTTTTAACGTTAAAGCTACTTTTAATTTCAGCATTCCACCATTTAGGTTCAACTTCGACTTCGCCAGTCGCTTTTTACGTAATGGAATATTACTTGATTCTAAACGTTTAAAATAATTTAAAAAAAAGTCCATGTGCCATTAATGTTATCACGCGATAGAGCCCCATCCCAATTACGGGTCGAAAGTTGCAGTTTCATGTCACGAAATTTAGCTCTTTTTTAAAATCCAAAACGTATTCCATTGGATTTGGAGAAGAATGCTAAAGATAAGCTGGAGGGAACACCAAAGTAATGAGGAAGTACTGCAACAGGTGAGGTGGGAAAGAAGACTCATTAAGGTGATAAGAGAAAGAGAGAAGAAATGGATAGGACATGTGTTGAGATGATAAAGATTGTTGAAGGAGGTGATAGAGGGTAGATATGAAGGTAGAAGGCCGAGGGGAAGGAAAAGGAAAGCAATACTGGATGATTTGAAGGCAGGCAGGGGCTACCATGAGATGAAAAGGATAGCTCAGGATAGAACACTTTTGGCGGGACACATGAGTTGGACCTGCCTGATAGGCAGAACACGATGGATGGATGGATGGATTCCACAATCTCCGAATTATGAACATTAATTTTAGTTTCAAATGTTATTGCCTATGATCACTGGTGGAGTAGTAGTCTCCTACAGAGATATTATCAATTAAATGTAGGCCTGTACTTAACACTAAATCTAGAATATTGCGTTCTCTAGTTCCTTGACCACATGAAAAAGTGAACTTTCGAGCAAACCCTCGTACAGTCGACGATCGGAATTAGACTACAAACGTCGTATTTATATTATCAATTTCTGCAATGTTTTTAACTATGGGTTTTAAGCATGACTGAACGTACAGTACTGTACCACCACCCTTTCTTTCTATGCTATCATTATTAAACATCTCATTACCAGGAATATGATATTCTCCACGAAAATCTCTACTCTCTGTATTTAATTCGGATTCAGTAATTGCTGCAACTTCAAATTTTTGGTCAAGGACAATATATCATATGTGACAGTTGTTTACCAGTTAAGAGATTTGTGTGTTATTGTGAATTAAAACTCTTTACAATTTTTGACGCACCCTATATTTCTTTATTCATTCATGCATGAATATGATATATACACCTGTGTGTGTGTGTGTATATATATATATATATATATATATATATATATATATACAGTATATATAAAACTCGCCTCTCAAAGAAGTGAGTTGTTTAGCTATTGAACTTTCACACTTACTTGTGGGTAGGATCAGTGGCGGCTCGTCGGTAGGCACTGCGGAACTGCAGCACCCCTAAATTTTTTTTACAATTGAAATAATCAAGAACAATAAAGGATGAGCTCAGTGAATAACTTTTTCAATAACTTTTGAAACTTTTATTCATTGCTCAATGCTCATCCTTTTATTTCAGTAATTATTTCAACCCATTCTTAGAGACAGCACCCCTAGAATTTTTAGTCACGAGCCGCCACTAGGTAGGATGCTACTATTTTAGTTTATACTTTTGAGTTGTATATACTCACTTTTTTATAGCATTGTAATTTGAAAATAACCTACCTTGCATAGTGGCTATTTGGGATCACCTGAAGATCAGGGCCCCCAGCCTTCGTTAGTTAGCCTTATGAGGCTAACTAACGAAAATATCACGACCTAACCTAACCAATCGTCAAGGGCGTACAGTTGACCTAACGATTGGTTAGATTAAGTCGTGATAGTTTCTTTAGTTAGCCTCATAAGGCTAACTAACGAAGGCTGGGGCCCTGATCTTCAGGTGATCCGCTATTTGGACTTCCTGGGTTAATTTAGCTCACCACTTTTGAGAGTGTTAAAAAGTGAATGTAGGTCACATCATAGTTTATATTTTCTTCCAAAACATCTGTTAAATTGTGTATGGGCGAAACCTTTCTGACCGATCAGGGAGGTCTTACTTGTAATTTCTTTCTAAAAATTCGTACACTTTTTTTTTTTTAGAATGCGATCAAGTACTTTAGTATGATAAATGTTAGTATGATAAATGTTAAGTCGACCGATCTGTAGTTATTCTGCTTATGGTTTCTCTCCTCCTTTGTGCATAGAGACACAATGATTACAGTTTAGCTCTTTTTTTGGCATCGAAAGATGTTCCCAAATTACCGCTGCGATTCTATTTTTTACTGTTTTTAATGATTGCTCTTCATGAATTAGGACAAGCTGCTAGGTATGTTGTTGCGTTCCCAATAGTTCTCTCTGTTTCTTGGCCTAAGTATAAACTCAATGTCAGTCAGCTTTCCCCTTCCCTTCTTTTTTGAAGTAGTAGTTACTGTCGTTTATAATTGTTTCCAGATTTGGAGCCCTGAAAACCTTGTTAGGCCATCTACTGTATCTCTGATAGATTGCCGAACTGTGCATTAGGGAGATGTCTGCCTTTCTTTATCTTAATTTCATTATACAGCTGTTCACTTTCGTTGCTATTCCCTTCTTCTTCGAGTACAAGTGCATTTTTCCATTCAGATTTATTTCTCTTTTGCTTTTAAGGTAAATGGATCTATTATTTCAAGTGCGGTTCCTCCAATAAGAGAAAAACATTCCTCCAGTACTTGTTCTATGGAAGTTTGATTTTCGGTCAATTTTATTCCATGCTTGACTGGATGGCTGCTCAATCTCTGAAATTTGAGAGGAAGCTGATATCAAATATTTTTTATTTGTGTTTTTGTTTAAGAACCGAATCGTCAAATCGTCGAAAGATTAGTTTTCGTCTCTTTCGTATCATGATACGATATCTTGTTAAGTTTCGTAAAAATCTGTAGCAGTCCGCCAAACCGAAAAGATCCCTGCTCTTTTCATACAATTTGCCATTTTGTGAATGCTGTAAATGATTTTCAATCATACCAAATACACCATACGAAAACGATCTCGGATCACTCACTTATACAATACTTATTTATACTCAATCTGAAGACTGTAATAAGGTTAAAAATCTTATTACAGTTTTCGGAATCAAATACGTAAGAGCACCGCATTTGTATTTCAGGGAAGTGATCCTGAATGTGTATTCATTTAACCCCCTTATTAATGCAGATATTCTGAATTATAATTGTGACAGTGCAGTTTCTGTTCAAGTGAACTACACAGAAAATAAAGCCTTTCTACAACCTTCTTTACATAGAAACATTGCCTTCTATTGTCTTAAATCACCCAAAAAATAATTTTTGAAGATCATTTCTTTGATCTAAAGGAGTTATGTATTATTTAAAGAAGTTCTTATATCTGACAAGAAGCTTTCACCCCAAATAAGGAAAATATTCCACTAGAATGCACACTCAAAAAGAAATTTTAAGTTCTAAATTTAGAAGGTTTTATTTTGAGTTTATCCAATAACCTTTTCGATGTCATCATTACTGTTGTCTTAAGCTTTTAAGAATTATGCCATTAACTGAAAATATATTTTAAGAACTATGCTTTTGTTCTGACACTCTGCCTAAGCAAACTCTTTCGTCTTTATCTCTCATCTGGTACTTTTCCTTCCTGCTGGAAGTTCGATTTCATTCAGCCTGTCCAAAAGAAGGATGACAGCTCTCAACCCTCCAACTATCGTCCAATTGCTTTAATTTCTTGCCTTTCCAAAGTGTTTGAATCTATCCTTAATAGTAAGATTCTTAAACACCTTTCTTCTCACAATCTTCTTTCAGATCGTCAGTATGAATTCAGCAAGGGATGCTCTACTAGCGATCTTCTTGCATCTCTATTTGACTCTTGGTCATCCTTCTTTCGGGATTTCGGTGAAACGTTTGCTATTGTGCTAAACATATCAAAAGCTTTTGGTAGAGTCCGGCACAAATCTTTAATTTCCAAACTGCCCTCCTTCTGTTTCTATCCTTCTATCTATTCCCTCATCTTTAATTTCCTTATGGCCGATCTATAGCTGCAGTTGTAGATGGCCACTGTTCTTCTCCTAAAGCTAGTAACAGTGGTGTTCCTCAGGGCTCTGTCCTGTCACCCACTCTTTTCCTTTTATTTATTAATGATCTTTTATTTCGCACTTCCTGTCCTATTCACTCCTATGCCGATAATTCCACTCTTCACTTCTCCGCCCACTTCTCAAAGCGTCCCGCACAACAGTTACTGCATGATTCGCGTGGGACGGCTATGGGACACCTGACCTCTGATTTTTGTGCTATATGTGACTGGGGCAGAGAAAACCTTGTGGTTTTCAATGCCTCAAAAAACTCAGTTCCTCCATCTGTCTACTCGTCACAATCTTCCACACAACTATCCCCTTACCTTTAACAACACACAACTCAATCCTTCTCTTCTCTTAACATTCTTGGTGTTCCTTTTCTCGTGATTGTTCCTTGAAAGATCACATATACTCTCCTTCTAAAATAGCTTCTAAGAGGTTAGGTGTGCTGTACCGCCTCCGCAGTTTCTTCACCCCCAGTCAGTTGCTGTCTCTGTACAGGAGTCTTGTTCGCCCCTGTATGGAGTATGCTTCTCAATGTTGGGTGGTTCAACCCACACAGCCGTACGTGACCGGATGGAATCAAAGGCTTTTCGTCTTATCAATTCCCCGCCTCTTACTGATTGTCTTCAATCTCTCTCTCTTCGCCGCAATGTTGCCTCACTCTCTCTTTACTATCGCTATCTCCTGTGACTCTCTAACTGCATGCCTCCTCCTTTAAGGAGAGCACGCAGTACCAGACTTTTTACACTTTCTCATTCCTTTTCTGTCCAACTCTCCAACGCAAGGGTTAATCGGTATTTTCAGTCTTTCATCTACTCAACCGGTCAACTCTGGAACAGTCTTTCTCACTCCATCTTTCCTCCCGTCTATGACCTCCCATCTTTCAAACGCAGAATGTCTAGGCATCTCGAAAACGCCCGACCTTGATTTTGGCTCTCTTCTTCTTCTTCTATGGGGGGGCGCTTTTGCGGGCATTTGTCCTTTAACCCTTCTTCCTGCATAAAAAAAGAAAAAAAAAAGAAAAAAATGAAAATATACCATTGTAATTAATGGACATTTTGAAAGCTTACACTATTTTTAGTTAGTATGTAATATATTTTTTATTTTATTTTATTTATTTTTTAAAATGAAGGTAACGCTTCTTTTCATAATTTATGGAAATTTATTGCATATATTTGTACTTAGGATTTTCTAGCGAATACCTACTTCGGAATGAATTATATACAATACATAAAGTTCCAAATGTACCATTATTATTATTATTATTATTATTATTATATTTTAAATTGAAGATACACTTTCCTTCAGTTTAAGGTAATTGAAAATTTATTGCATGCAATTAATTTTTCCATTCTTAAATGTAATTCAGGGACCATGTTGTTTATTACATATTTTGAAAGCTTTATTGCAATATTGTAATTGTAATGCATTTGTTCTGTTGGTGAACAAGTCTTGATGGTCTTCTGTATAGTATTACGTAAAATTAATTCCATGTTTTAATGTTTAAAATTATAAGAAAATATTTTTTAGTTGCAAACGTATCGCTACTGATGTTAGGAAGATGTCCCGAAACGTTCGTTATAATGAAAAGTGCATATATATATATATATATATATATATATATATATATATATATATATCCAGTATATTCTACATATACACTATGTGGTGAAGGGTCAGTCGCACGCCGACTATGAGCTATAGTTCAAAAACTAGGAAAGTAAGTAGTGAACCCTCGCCGTTAGCGAGGGTTACGTTAAGAAGAAACGGCGCGAATAGCAAAAGTGTGAAAATTAACTCAGTAGGAAATAGGGGGTTAGGTAAATGGGTCACGGAATGACCCCCAATTTTTTTGTTTGCAGATCACCTTTGGCGGAACAAAAATACTGTACAAGGGGTAGTTAGTCCTAAAAGGAAGATTAGGCTAGGTTAGGTTAGTTCTTATTGGCAATAAACCCACTACCACTACTTGAAGATTCACCTTCCGTTTCCTTTAAGTGTTCATAGTATGAACCCTCCGTCTGTATGAACTTCATACAGACGGAGAGCCTTTTCACGAATGACCGGCCCACTAAGAAGAACTTCTGGGCCTGGTCCTTCATTCATACGTTTAAATGTTTTTCCATTGTTTTCTAACGCAGGATCGCGCCTGCTGACATATGACACTTTCCCTCTTATTGGTGCAGCAGCCCTGACACTCGCCCTTATTTTGTCATCACCGTTTTTAGTGTATCGTATGATCGACTCATTAACCTCATACTGCTTGCCAACCGCCACAGCGCTCGCACCACTTCTAAGTTTGTCTAAAATTTCAATCTTTCACTCAGTGCCGTCACTTTGCGCTGTTTCTCGGCGCTGTCTTCACTGCCACTTGCCTTACGCTTAAGGGTCATGGTTACACAGTCACGCGAACCTCCAAAACGTGCGTTGCGAATGGCAAATTTTGGTATTAATAAATAAATCGCGAACAGTCGAACCCACGAACGACAAACTCGCGAACGCCAGGGTTTACTGTAATATAAAAAAGAAGAGAAAGACAATAGTCAACATTTATCTTTTTGCATGTATTGCTTTCAGCAAACCTATTGATTAATTTTTTAGCACAGATGATGGTATGTATCTCCGGTTCCCCAAAGCTATTCAAAAGAATAAACGTTTATCTTAGGATTTATTTCCTGCTACATTATTATATATATATATATATATATATATATATAATATATATATATATATATATAATTATATATAATATATATATATATATATATCAGATAAAACTTCTATTTCTTCTCGTATAATTCCAAGACAACATTAGACTAAAGGAAATACACAGTTAAGACTCGAGTGGAAAATTAGGTATCTTTTTGAAAAACTTTGGATGCACAGGGAGTGAAGGTTATTGAAATGCAGATGAAGAGAGCGCTTGCTTGAAAGATATCAGAAGGATTATTCGGCTGAAGGATTTTAAGTCTCTTCTCAATTCTAGTGATTCCGCTTCATTTGTATAGTTTTGATAGGAAAAATTCTCAAAAGGAGATTTCACACGAAGGTGTTCCTTTTTCTATGATTTTCTATTGTGATCACGACCAATTCGCATTTACATCTTTGTACATGCAAACTGTCAACAATCCACGTTAATATTCCCTTCTTCGTATTTGTTATAAAAATTTTACTGTTCATAATTTATCTATCATTGATACGTCAGTAACTACAGTATCTACCCACATTTATCTGTCTCTATATCTTCGTTCAAGGCCCCGCAAGGGGGTTCTAAGCTCGTGCTCTTGAGTGCTCTTTGTGCTCGTTTGCACGTGCTTGTTCCTGGAGGTTTCACGTGCGCCCTCCCGGCCCTAGCACCCAAGGATGATGGGGCTCGACCCTGCAGTCCTTGTCATCCTTGGTCTTTTTCCACTTCGACTGTCCCCTCCACCCTTTCTTTTTCCTCTGTCTTTCCTCTCACTTTTTCTTTGTTTTTCCGCTGAGATATGCCCTTTAAATAGAGGCGAATCGGTTCTTCCTGAACTAAAAAAAAAAAAAAAAAAAAATCTTCGTTCAAGTAGTTTCTGTACAGAACTAAAGTGGTCATGTTACCTGGGCTTAAAAATGTGTTGTTATTAGTCATGTAGTAACTTTACAATTATTTAGTTAATTATAAATACAGTACATTAATATTTAAACTCTATTGAATATTTCATTGTTTCAACTAACTAACGTATGAACGAGCTAAAAATACAGCTAATCTTAGTATTTGAAAATTAATTGTCAATAATCATAGAAAACGTAGAGTTTCTTTCAAATGTCATTATTAAACTCCGAATTCTCAACAATGACCAGACTAGACCAATCTTCAGCTGACCTAGGCCTTTCAGAGGACCTAAGCTAAGCTTTATACTGTTTGTTGTAATAGTTTTATATTGAAGCCCTATTACCTTATCAAAATTTAGTCAAAAATCCAGACCCAATACTGGGATACTTTTTCTTAATGCAGAAAGGAGGGGCCAAGGCCAAGGCCAGCAAAAATGACACACCCCCACCAAAGAAGGAGAAGAGAGCCAAAATCAAGGTCCAGAGTTTTTGAAATGCCTGGACACTCTGCGTGGGCCTCCAATCTTTCTTCATGAAACATTGGCGGTCATAGACAGGAGGCAAGATAGATGGAGGAAGGTTGTTTCAGAGTTAACCGGTAAAATAGATGAAGTATTGAGAATTCCGATTAACCCTTGCGTTAGGGCGGTGGATAGAAAAGGGATGAGAATGCGTCGAAAGTTGAGTACTGCAAGCTCTCCTTAAAGGAGGAGGCATGTAGTTAGAAAGTTCAGAAGAGCAGTGTCCGTTATAATAACGATAGTAAAAAGAGAGTGAGGCAACATTGTGGCGAAGAGAGTGGGATTGAAGACAGTCAGTAAGAGGTGAGGAAATGATGAGACGAAAAGCCTTTGATTCCACCCGGTCAAGTAGAACTGTGTGAGTTGAGTGACCCCACACATGAGAAGCGTACTCCATGCAGGGGCGGACAAAACCCCTGTACAGAGACAGCAACTGAGTGGGGGTGAAGAAACTGCGGAGACAGTACAGCCCACCTAACCTCTTAGAAGTTGTTTTAGAAAGCGAGTATATGTGATCTTTCTAGGAAAGATCACGAGTAAAGGAAGCACCAAGGGTGTTAAAGGAAGAGGAAGGGATGAGTTGTGTATTCTTGAAGATAAGGGGACAGTCGCAGTCCATTTTTTAAGGAATTTTTACTGCTGGGGCAAAAGTCAAAAGGGGACCTAATCGTGTAATAAAAGGGTACTTGATAAATGCAAAAAGGGCACAACAGAAGAAAAATGTAGAATAAGTTCATTCGTGCCTTCGTGCCTTATATGACAGTGAAGGAAAGAGACCCAAACAAGAAATGGAGATTCTCTCTCTCTCTCTCTCTCTCTCTCTCTCTCTCTCTCTCTCAGAGTAGAGAGAGAGAGAGAGAGAGAGAGAGAGAGAGAGAGAGAGAGCAGAATGTGGTAGATGTGAGGGACACTTCATATCTTATTAAGAAGATATATTTCCATGAAAATCAAGACAAAAGCAAAAAATACTAAAAACAAAATAGCTCAAGACAAGCGGTAGCTCGCTATCGCCCTCCGGGCAGGTAGCAGTATATGTCACAGTATATGTAGCAGTATATGTCACAGCTAGCTGTATATGTATATGTATATTGTATATATGTATATGTATATTGGTACTTACGTATTATCGGGACTACCAAACTGTTTATTATGTATTTTTGCTCTCGTCATTTTCGTTTTCGAAGTACTTATATTCACTTGTAATAGACATTAAATAGCTCGTGCTCAGCCGCAGAGTGACCTAGGACCGGGAAACTTGACAGAGCACATCGGCAGCTCATGGGCTATCAGTTGGTGGTGGTTGCAGAATTTTTCGATGTGCCGTTTAGTCTGTGCACGGTTCCGAAGAAAGCGGACAGACACACAGACACATTTTAGCTCAATAGTATATAGGATAATTATAAAATAAAATTATATTCCCTCGTCTCCTGTTTGGAAAAACTTCTTCGCGAAGTCCCTGCATGCATATACCTCAGCAGCAGGTGCACCCTTTCTTCTTTCACGCATCTTCAAAAATTCACAACTGCCGGCCGAGGATCATATGAAGCTGTTCCTACTTCGTTGAGGGAGATGGTAAGCCTAGCGTTCCCGGTCTCCTCCAGCATTGAAGTCTGGCGGTCGTCAACAATGGTATTGCGGTGACTGATAATACGCTCTGTTTGCGTTGAGTGGGGTGACATAGTAGGAAATGCTGCTAAGGTTTTCTGAACAGTACCAGATGTCACTGGTATCAGTTGCCGGAGACGGACAGAAATGGAACAACCGCTGTCACTTCCTTGAGGTAGGTGTGGAAGCCCATCAATTTGTAGCCAGTGTTCACAGGCTTCAACTGTGAATGTGCCTGCAGATCCAGGAAATAGCCGGTCAGCCAGCTCAGACCCATTAGCAATAAACTGGTTGAGGTTGGATGCTGTCACAGTTGCTTTCATTTGATGAAGTAGCTCATCTTGCCCAGTGTGCAAGCGCTCAGGCAGGAAAACTTTGGCAGTCTGAATTGCTTCCACCTGATTGCACTGGAACTCCTCCTATTGGTGGTCACCAGACTGCGAGTAATTTTGCGGACGGATTGTTCCTGCCAGTCCGGTGAATATCCTTCTTTCACCTCGCGTTTCCCTTGAAATGGACCCTGACCCATGAGATCAAGCTTTCTTACAGCCGCATCAGAGATGGTGCAGATATCACTTAAGAACAGGTCGCTCTTTTGTAGCTTTTTTTGGAGAACTTCATATACCTGAAGTATGTCCCCCATCAAGGCTATTAGCCATATCTGAGTTGAGTTTCAGGTGTGAAGAAACCCCCGTGCCTCTGTCTTCTCCTTGCGGTCGCCATTCTCCACTAACTGCTCCCATACCTTCTTGCAACCAGGTATGTTTGTTAGAACTGCATCAACCAATTGCACCTGGTGCTGGAAAAACCTGACGTCATGATGCCGTGGAAACTGTCTTGCTTCAGGTTGAGCAGCATGCAGCAGCTTGGTTCAATTTTTAGAGACCCTGAAGAAGAATGATATGATAATGAGGTTAGCCTTCCAAATCTTTAGTTCTGATACTGTATATATGAGTGCCTCTACAACTAAATCTGATCTATGTGCACACTTCACAGCACCAAAACGTAAATATGTCCCGACCAAGCTGGTCACTGAGTAAACGCCAGAATCCACCTTGACGTCCAGTGCTAACTGCCTCTCCATCAGTAGTGATCCCTGTCAACTTCATGTTGTTTTCAGGTCCTGACAGCTTGAGAGCATCGTTAACTGCCTCCAGAAGGCCCATGGCCCCATTCTCTTCAGGGGTTAATGATGTCATAAACTTTGTGTGGATTGAACTATCACTCATTGTGAGTCTGTATAAATAAAAAACCGTTTGTATAAATAAAAGGGCATACCATAATATTTCTCTTTGCTAAGAATTTTTCACATTTGATTATTTAAATTTAAATAATAACATATATAAAAGAAGTGTACTTCTGAAAAAGGGGGGCAAGGGGCACATCACTGCTGGGACAAATGAGGCTGACTGCTGGGGCAATATGAAGGACCTCTGTGGAAAAATCCTAGTAGTTTCTATGTAAAAAAAAATGCCCCGGAAGGTCGTGTGGAAGATTGTAACGAGTAGACAGATAAAGGAACTGTGTTTTTGAGGCATTGAAAGCCACAAGTTTGTCTCTGTCCCAATTAGAGATAGTAGAAAAATCAAAGGTCAAGTACGCCAAAGCCGTCTCACGCAAAGCATGAAACCAATGTTGAGAGGGACGCTTTGTGAAGCGTATAGAGAAGTGTAGGGCGGGTGACAGAAGAGAGCCCTGAGGACCACCACTACGAGTATTAATAATAATTTTAGAAGAACAGTAGTCATCTACAACCGCAGCTATAGATCAGCCAGAAAGGAAATTAGAGATAAAGACATGGATAAAAAGATAGAAACCGAAGGAAGGCAGTTTGAAAATTAAAGATTTGTGCCAGACTCTGTCAAAAGCTTTTGATATGTCTAGCGCAAGAGCAAAGGTTTCACTGAAATCCCGAAAGGAGGATGACCAAGGGTCAGAGATACATGCAAGAAGATCACCAGTGGAGCGTTCTTTCCGGAATCCATACTGACAATCTGAAAGAAGATTGTGAGTAGAGAAACGTTTAAGAATCTTCCTATTAAGGATAGATTAAAAAACTTTAGAAAGTCAAGAAATCTTGAAACATGATTACATTAATAAAGATGAGATAATTCGCAGCAATCTCTCAGAAATTTTTAAACTTAATGAATTCTTTCTATCTTAGTCACACTATTACCAAACCCATTTCAAATGAAAGGTAAAATTACAGCAATTAAAAGTTTATCGAGAAATAAATAAATATTTATATCTCGGGAAACTTTTAATTGCTGTAACTTTACCTTTCATTTGAAATGGGTTTGGTAATAGTGTGACTAGATGGAAAGAATGCATTAAGTTTAAAAATTTCTGAGAGATTGCTGCGAATTATCTCATCTTTATTAATGTAATCACGTTTCAAGAGATCGATAGCTACTTCATATGAACCACCCACAGTTGGTAAATAGTCTATCATATTATAGGCTGGACCTTTAAGGAAACTAATTAACTAGTTATACTTATCAACAAGAGGAATACAAGGTTTACTACCTAATGAATTCTCAAATTTTCAATGAAGGTTGGGGCTTGTGCCCTGTCCCCATCAAATGTTGGTACTAGCAAAATGGGTAACTTAGTCCTAAATTCTTGTGACTCGGGGCTTGGTCTGACATTTAAATTTTGGTGAAGGTTTAGCTCTACTTTGCTTAAAATCAGAAATAGTTTTATTTGTTGTTAAGTCATTCAAACGAGACTGTAGTCTCCTTATGTGGTGGTCTATTGAGGTTATCTAATGATCCTTATCAGAGTAATGGTCTGAAAGTTGTTCATCAGCCGCTTCAGGTTCAACTAACTTTGAAATATTCTTATCAATGGATATTATACCCTTCTTAAATTTATTCAAATTAAAAATTAGATACTCTAAATCTTCCTTGCCTGGTTGTGTACTATTATTAAAAGTGTTGATGGCCTTAGTAACAGCATCCAACTTCCCACGCCTCTTCCTTTTTAATTGTTGCAATTCATCACTGTCCATGTTTAAGTCAAAATAGTTTAACTAGGGATTGTAATGAAATAATAAAGTGTGAAGAAATTGATAGAGGTGAGAGATCAAATAAATTGAGAAATCAGACAGTCGGCCAAGTTTTAAATATGGAAATGGGGTTATCTGTTGCTTAAGTTGATTCCAATAGGTTGTTGGAGACAGTAGACTATCGGGGCTAAGTGCAGGACATTCAATCTGTAACATCACTACTGGTAAGGAAAATATTTGAAAAACTTATGACTAGTACTCAGGAGCACGCCTATTTCTCAAACAGAACCCCACAGTGATAATTGATTATTTATCCTTAAAATATAGCTTCATCTGTAAATCATGAAAAAAAATTACAGGGAACAATAAATCACGCTAACTAACTAACTATATATATATATATATATATATATATATATATATATATGCGTGTGTGTGTGTGTGTGTGTGTGCGCGTGTGCATAGAAATTACTATTTAAGGTGTATATTAATGGTTTAATTGCTTCAATTAAGTAAAAAGTTGGGTGTTGTATAGATAACACGAAGGTAAAATGTCTACGCCAATAATATTATGATATTAATAAGTCTTTCTGTAAAAGGTTTGGAATGTCTTATAAAAATCCGCTAATTATGTGCTCAGAACCATCATATCCTTTAATGTCACAAAACCGAAGTTGGGGAGATTCCATCCCAAAACCCTAACCAATCGGTTGATACTCGTTTCAAAATGAGAAGTAAACCAAAAGAGTAAGTACAAGAAATTAATTCTAGAAGGTTTCTATGGGTTCGCACATATAGTGATTGGTATCGGGCATAGGTGCCCCCATAGTGAAAATTACATTTATTGATTGAATTAGAAAAATACATTTTACTAAACAATATAAATTTTCGACCTGCGTACAATGAAAAAAATAACAATTTCTCGAAAAACAAGAGCACTTTTATTGTAATAGGCCATGCGGGCTTTCTAGGGGCTAAGTATTTGGGCAAATCACCAACAACTCCTTGAGTGATGTCTCAGATATAAGAAAACAATATGGAAACCTCTGTGCTAAAGCAAACATGATTATAAGTAACTTCCGATTCTGTACAGTTTTATTTAATTATAGCGGTTTATGAGATGAGACAAATCTTCAAGTTAATTTTGTTGTGTGTGTGTGTGTGTGTGTGTGTGTGTGTGTGTGTGTGTGTGTGTGTGTGTGTGTACCCAAAAAATATACACATCCAATATATACATAGATATGTAGCATGTACAAGTGTTCGAGGGAAATTAGCGAGATTGTTAATTATGAAGATAACAAAACAGTCAAGGTTTTAATCTTAGCCGTAGGCAATAAATCTCAAATTCATGAAGCATCTCTCAAAATTTAGTCGAACAGTGAAATTAAAATGTGTAGAAGTCTTAATGTCCTTCAATTCGTATGAAACTACTCGCATATTGCAATGAGATAGCTATATGAGTAGAGATAAGTTATGCGTTATGCCACTACCCGAATTGTTCATTCTGGAAAAAGTCGCCCCGTCACACCACCTTAGTCCCGCAGCTTAAAGTAGAATGCTAACCATACCCCACCACGGCTCTAAGAAATTACAGTCCTCGCTCGTTTTCGTACTCATGATCTCCCGAGCAGAGTCCTTGCGTAGTTTAGTGCTATTGTGTATATATATATATATATATATATATTAGGGTTGCACCGATTAATCGGTTGACAATCGGTAATCGGCCATATCGGCCATTTGGCGATTAATCGGTCATCGGCTTTTTTTTGCCGATTAATCGGTTTTCATACTCGGTCATCTTTGTTTATTACATTACAGAAATTGCATCCCTGGTTTAAGAATTTCAGTTATCCTAGACATGGAATGAACTTAAATAATATTTTGCTTGTTTTTTATTAAATATTTTCTACCAATTTGCATTGTTTGGAGAATAATAGGCAGAGTATTATTGAATTAATTTACTCCATTATCACTCCATTTATTAAAACAAAAAAATTATTGTACCTTACTGAACAAAAGAATCCATTTAAGCTTTCCTGTTGCAAAACAAAAGTGGCCTTAACCTACTCTCTAACGATAAACAAAATTTGAGATGGAAACATTGCATAGGGTGCATTTGCAAATAATTTTGTTATTTTTATCTACTTTAAAGTATTTCCATGCAATGCTTGGAGCCATAAGGGCTTTATGTTATTTAAATTTGTAACAAAAATATAAAATTTCTTAGCAACTTTCATTAAAATGCTTAATTTAATCTGTAAAAGAAATTAAAGAATTAGAATATGTAAATAGTTCTAAAAACATTAGATTAATATTAGATAAAAAAATATTAGATATTAGGCCTACGTTTTATATTGTGTGCTCCTATTTACCAGTATAATAGGTATAAGCGGCGTAATTCAGTAACCATATAGTGCTGTACACTTATACAGTATATAAAAAGAATTATCGACCGATTAATCGGTAATCGGTAATCGGCTAATTTGCTTATCGGTGCAACCCTAATATATATATATATATATATATATATATATATGGTAATTTAATGTATTGGCTATTAAACTGGAATAGTTCTTGCTGTTATTGCAGAGGTATATATATATATATATATATATATATATATATATATATATAATATATACAGGGTGGGCCAAAAGTCTGGATCCATAGGAAAATATTTATTTTAATACATAAATTACAACAAATGGTAAATACTTAAAATGAATATCAACTTTAACTCGTAAATGCGTATCCGTGATACTGTACAGTGGTTCGTACTCCAGTATAAACAACAAATTATAACAAATGCTCAAATTGGCGGCCTCTGACATCGAGACACTTAGGGATGGAATTTATGATTTTTAATAATTCTTCGAATTGACGTTCTCGAGATGCGTGTTTCATTTGATAATCTCTTGTTGACTTTACTGGACTATTCGTTAAAGTTTCACATACCATTGCAGAGGTATTTTCATCAGTTGCAGTTTTTGGACGACCAGAACGCCGTCGATCATATACACTTCCTGTTTCTTTGAAACGTTTAAACAACTTGCCAACAGTCGCATGTGTTACTAGATGCTTATCAGGATGATTTCTATTGAATTCGGTAGCAACTTCTCTGTGTATAGCGCCCTGTCTTGCGTACATGAGCACAAGTTCTACCCGGTCTTCTGCTGTTAGATTCGAAGCCATTTCTGGGCTGAAATATAAAAAGTATTTGAGTATTTATACTGGAGTACGAACTACTGTACAGTATCACGGATACGCATTTACGAGTTAAAGTTGATATTAATTTTAAGTATTTACCATTTGTTGTAATATATGTATTAAAATAAATATTTTCCTATGGATCCAGACTTTTGGCCCACCCTGTATTATATATATATATATATATATATATATATATATATATATACTACGATGTCATATACATGAATTTCGACTGTATAATAGCATATAAAGTGAAACATATGGGAATGATAGGCAAAGTGGTAAATTGGGTCTACAACTTCCTAAGAGAGCGCCTACGGGGTGTCAAAATTCAAGGTATATCATCATCGGAATCAGAAGTACGTAGTTAAGTATCCCTAGGTACTGTACTGGTACCACTCCTGTTCATTATCATGCTAAGAGAGATACACAGTGGAGTAATCAGCAACAGTATAGTACCATCGTATGCAGTCGAAACAGAAATCGGCGGAAAAATCAGTGTTGCGTATGAGGTGGAGGTCTTGCAGAGGGTCACAAGCGAAATATATAATTGGTCAGAAGACAACCACAACATGATTAACATCGCGAAATTTCACTTCTTGAGATATGGTAGAAATGAGGAACTTTGTCAACATTCATCAACTAAAGCGCTGAAAGTTCTGTTTTAACCACCGAGTATAGCAATTTAGCTTGAAGTGATATGGTAATAAATAATTCATAGCTGTTTAGATTGTTTTAAGAAAATGTTGGATGTGTTCATGAATGAGCGTTTATAAATTGCTTAATCCGCGTCGAATTATGTAATTTATACGTTTCTGGTGGTAATTTTTGGTAGGTTGGGTAGTTTTCATGTGGAAGATGCCACAAGTTAATAAATGTGACCTTGTAGTTATTTCATTGAGTAAATGATGTGTTACAACCAGACAACGTCAGAGTAGCTTCAACGTTGGGACAAATATCTGTATAAAAACTGTGTTTTGTATAGAGTTAAATCATGTGAAATCTTTATATATGGCCTTCCCCGTCCAACTGTTCCCAAAAGTGTTGTACGTAAACGCAAAATTGAGATGAATAAACTTATAAAAATTTTATTATTATAAATTTATTTCAGCAAATATGAGAACATTAACTGCTGAATAATTTATTTACAACATAGTAGCGTGCATTATTGTAAAACTACATATATATGTCTTCATAAGCTAAGGAATTCATGATATAAAGGCGTCTGACTGTAGCTCTACTTACATCCGACATTATTGTGCTATTTCCTATTAACTCCATTTCTATCCTTAGTATTTGAGCTGTCAAAGGTAATCTAGTGTCAGTTCGTATAATTAATATTTGTCACATGAACTATGGTCTTGTCCCAATGTACAAATGCACATATTTAACAGATCATAACATTATTCAACAAAGTTTTTCTCCATTTGATAAATATGGGTGATTCTTATGTTCTTTTTTACGCTGATTACAAAATGAAAACATGTTTTTCTATTACCCACAGATTTTGAGGGAAATGCAAATTAAAATGCTTTGAGATTGAGATGACATTCCTCAGTTTGCTTCATAATACGAGATTTATTGTTAGTCATTTTTTTGTATAAATCTTTACGTTATGCATGTTTTATATTTACATGTTTATATATAATATGCATATAATTATTTAAGTACACTGCATATATACATCTTAATATATATATATATATATATATATATATATGCTGCAAACCCACAAGGAAAAAGAAAAACGATTCCAAGGCCTTTCGTGTATTCAAAGCTACACCCTGACGAGGTGTAGCTTTGAATACACGAAAAGCCTTGGAATCGTTTTTCTTTTTCCTTGTGGGTTTGTAGCATTCATTCATTTCACGTGTTTTATTGTGAAATTCATCCCATATATATATATATATACACTTAACTGCAATGACCACGCAGTATATTAATGTATAGAAACGACGTAAGTATAGAGGAGTGTTCTGCACACGAGGAAGAGAAATAACGAACAAATGAAAAATGAGGTGACCGCCCGGGAATCGAACCCAGGATCTTCCGATTGCCGGTCAGATATGCTACCACTACACCACGGACCTCGATCAGTCAGAAGTCGCAATTCTCCTACATAGGGCAGAAACCAATGCCTTGAGAGGGCACCCTCGCAAATCGTGAATATGTACATTTAACTGCAATGACCACGCAGTATATTAATGTATAGAAACGACGTAAGTATAGAGGAGTGTTCTGCACACGAAGAGGAGAAATAACGAACAAATGAAAAATGAGGTGACCGCCCGGGAATCGAACCCAGGATCTTCCGATTGCCGGTCAGATATGCTACCACTACACCACGGACCTCGATCAGTCAGAAGTCACAATTCTCCTACATAGGGCAGAAACCAATGCCTTGAGAGGGCACCCTCGCAAATCGTGAATATGTACATTTAACTGCAATGACCACGCAGTATATTAATGTATAGAAACGACGTAAGTATAGAGGAGTGTTCTGCACACGAGGAAGAGAAATAACGAACAAATGAAAAATGAGATGACCGCCCGGGAATCGAACCCAGGATCTTCCGATTGCCGTCATATATGCTACCACTACACCACGGACCTCGATCAGTCAGAAGTCGCAATTCTCCTACATAGGGCAGAAACCAATGCCTTGAGATGGCACCCTCGCAAATCGTGAATATGTACATTTAACTGCAATGACCACGCAGTATATTAATGTATAGAAACGACGTAAGTATAGAGGAGTGTTCTGCACACGAGGAAGAGAAATAACGAACAAATGAAAAATGAGGTGACCGCCCGGGAATCGAACCCAGGATCTGACCGGCAATCGGAAGATCCTGGGTTCGATTCCCGGGCGGTCACCTCATTTTTCATTTGTTCGTTATTTCTCTTCCTCGTGTGCAGAACACTCCTCTATACTTACGTCGTTTCTATACATTAATATACTGCGTGGTCATTGCAGTTAAATGTACATATTCACGATTTGCGAGGGTGCCCTCTCAAGGCATTGGTTTCTGCCCTATGTAGGAGAATTGCGACTTCTGACTGATCGAGGTCCGTGGTGTATTGGTAGCATATCTGACCGGCAATCGGAAGATCCTGGGTTCGATTCCCGGGCGGTCACCTCATTTTTCATTTGTTCGTTATTTCTCTTCCTCGTGTGCAGAACACTCCTCTATACTTACGTCGTTTCTATACATAAATATATATATATATACACACACACACACACACACACACCACACACATATATATATATATACATATATATATATACACACACACACACACACACATACACACATATATATATATATATATATATATATAGAGAGAGAGGAGCTTCTAGCTTGCAACAGATAAATGGTGTGCATTCCGCTGAAGAATTGGTAGAAATCAAACATAGACATAAGTAAGAAGTCATATATACAAGCGTCGTTCTTTACATAAATTATACTGTGTTGTTTGCATATCTGACCGGCAATCGGATGATCCCGGGTTCGATTCCCGGGTGGTACCTCATTTTTCATTTGTTCTTTCTCCTCCTCATCTTGTGCGGAACGCTCTTCTACACAAGCGTCGTTCTTTACATTAATTATACTGTGTGTTGTTTGCAGTTAAAATGTGTATATATATATATAATATAATATATATATATATATATACATTTTTTCATTTGTTCGTTCTCCCTCCTCATCTTGTGCGGAACGTTCTCCTACACAAGCGTCGTTCTTTACATTAATTATACTGTGTGTTGTTTGCAGTTAAAAATGTATATATAGGTACGCATGCGAAGGTGCCCTCAGGGCATTGGTTTCTGCGTATGTAGGAGAATTACGACTTCTGATAATCGAGGCCCAATGGTGTAGTGGATAGCATATCTGACCGGCAATCGGAAGATCCTGGATTCGATTCCCGGGTGGTTACCTCATTTTTCATTTGTTCGTTCTCCCTCCTTATCTTGTGCGGAACGTTCTTCTACACAAGCGTCGTTCTTTACATATATATATATATCACAGAAAATACATGGAATTAGAATAATGGAATTAGTACAGTTTTGAAAGAAGTTACGATTTTGTTCTCTTGTTGCATAAAGCGTTCAGAATTTCAGAGTATGCAACTTTCAGGTTTGCTTAAATAATCGGAAGCGACCGTATAGTGAAAGATCTTTGCTGGAATTGTTATTGAAGATGTGTATTGAACTACTTTGCTGGTATTGCTCCATGAAAGACTGGTGCTATATTTAGTCAACAATCTTTGCTACGAAGATAAAGCCTAGTCGACGTTTCTATTAATTGGAAATATTAAGTTTTTTTTGCCCAAACCTACTTATTTGGATATTGCGTTTTTATGTATATATTTATAAGTAAAACTTAACTACTACTAGTCTGAAAACAATTACTGCGAGAAATATATAGCAAGATTGGGGTAGATTTGAAAGATGCTTTTATTGTGAAGGGAATTGAAATCAGTATGTTTAATTTAAATACTCTTAACATGTGTACTATATGTATAATAATAACAATAAATCAATATTAGTAATAATGTTTAAGTGGATGTTTAGAGGCGGTAAACAGATTTGTTTACGCAACGATAAAGGAGGATGTATCAATAATTGAACTTATGAAATATACATTGCATGTATCTGCATGTTCATCCTAATCTTTTTAAAAGTCTGATATATATATATATAATAAGGATAAACAAATAATAATGTTTAAGATGGCAATTGAAGGTAAATAATAATAGCTATGTTGGCTAAACGCGTATATTTTAGTCTAACTACGTAATGTAACTTAATAATAGTTTTTGTCATATGGACTATAGTCTGCCAATAAACCTTTTCATTTCATTTCAAATGTAATTGAGTCATATAAAATCAGTTATTAGTAAGAAAATCTCTCCTACAAGTTCTCACTCGCAGGCCTGTATAACTTATAGTCAATAATTGGTAACAATAATATAATAATATAATAAATATTTCTCGTCATAGTTAAATCACTAGAAAAAATTACATACATTTAAAAATGTTTATTATTAATTAGTTTGGAAAATCTGGCAGGATTGTGACTGAGTTACCAATTATGATTAACGTACTTAAGAAAGAAATATGCAACTATTATACATTGAATCAGTAAACTTATCAATATATAGTATATTTACGGTAGATATATATATGTGAAATTCATCCCATATATATATATATATATATATATTTATGAAAATTTATGATTTCCTGGAGACACGGGAAAGATTCAACGAAAATCAGCATGGATTCCGGTCACGTAGATCATGCCTATCACAACTAATAGAGCACTACAACAATATCCTAGATGCATTGGAAGGCAATGACAACTACGATGTTATATACACAGATTTTGCTAAAGCTTTCGATAAATGTGACCATGGTATAATAGCACATAAAATTAAAGACATGGGAATAACAGGCAAAGTGGGAAAATGGATCTACAACTTCCTTAGTGATCGTCTGCAGGTCGTCAAAATTCAAGGTATATCATCATCAGAATCGGAAGTACGCAGCTCAGTACCACAAGGGACAGTACTGGCCCCACTCCTGTTCATTATCATGCTAACAGACATAGACAGCGGAGTAAACAGAATAGTATAGTAACATCCTTTGCAGACGATACAAAGATCAGCAGAAAAATCAGCGATGTACATGACGTGGAGGCCTTGCAGAGGGACACGAACAAAATATACAAATGGTCAGAAGACAACAATATGTCATTCAACGCCGAGAAATTTCAGCTCTTGAGATATGGTAGAAAAGAAGAACTTAAACAGACTGCATATTATGCTCCAGATAGACAGGAAATTCAGGGAAGCATGAAAGCGATTGATCTCGGGATAATAATGACAGATGATGCGAAATTCGAAACACAAATCAGATAGCGATAAATAAGCAAAAAGTCGCCGGACAGGTTCTAAGAACGTTCAAGAGAAGGGACAGGACAGTAATGATTCCCCTGCTAAAAACACTGATTATACCAAAACTTGAATACTGCTCAGTTTTGACGTCCCCATATAAAAAGGAAGAAACTAATAAACTAAAGAAACGCAAAGGCATTTCACAGCCAGATTGATGGCTGCAAAGAACTCAACTACTGAGAAAGACTACGTAAACTAAATTTGTACTCACTGGAAAGAAGAAGAGAGAGGTACATCATAATGTACATATGGAAAATGATCGAAAAACTGGTACCAAACCTAAAACTAAACCCAATTACCATTCAAACAACACTGGAAAATAGGAAAGGCAGAATGTGTAGTGTTCCCAAATTAAAGGCACGACAAGGGACCTCCTCAACCCTGAAGGAAAATAGCTTGGTTGTCAGGGGGCCAAGACATTTCAACCAGCTTCCTAAGGACCTCAGAAACGTAACGTGGGTCAAAGTTGAAGTCTTCAAGAAAAGACTGGATGCCTGGCTCAGGACAGTACCAGATGAGCCGGGCGTACCTGGCTATGTACGGTGGAGAGCGCAAGAAAGCAACTCGCTCCTCCACCAGGCCAGACCTAGAGGCGGGGCCACCAGCTTGACCTCCGTGTGAAGAGAGACCAACGCACGAAACAACATAAGGTTCATAAGGTTCATCCGGTATATATATATATATATATATATATATATATATATATATATGAAAATTATTTCACGAAAGTGACACGTGAAAAATATTATATATATATATATATATACATTCAACTGCAAAGAACACGCAGTATAAATAACGTAAAGAACGACGCTTGTATAGGAGATATTCCGCGCAAGACGAGAAAGAGAAAACAACAAATGAAAAAATGAAGTACCACCTGGGAATCGAACCCGGGATCTTCCGATTGCCGGTCAGACGCGATAACCACTACACAATGGACTTCACTCTTCCAAATGCCGTAATTCCTCTACATACTCGCAGAAACCAATGCCCCAAGGGGGCACCTCCCGCATGCCGTAACATTATATACATTCAACTGCAAAGAACACGCAGTATAAATAACGTAAAGAACGACGCTTGTATAGGAGATATTCCGCGCAAGACGAGAAAGAGAAAACAACAAATGAAAAAATGAAGTACCACCTGGGAATCGAACCCGGGATCTTCCGATTGCCGGTCAGACGCGATAACCACTACACAATGGACTTCACTCTTCCAAATGCCGTAATTCCTCTACATACTCGCAGAAACCAATGCCCCAAGGGGGCACCTCCCGCATGCCGTAACATTATATACATTCAACTGCAAAGAACACGCAGTATAAATAACGTAAAGAACGACGCTTGTATAGGAGATATTCCGCGCACATGATTTTTTTGGAAAATCATCAAATATTTAGAGGTTGCCCAAAGACCCCAAAGTTTTACCCATATGCTCATTTATTTATGCGCCCTTTTTAAGTCACTTCTAGTGTTTATTAACCCATTGATACACAGCGTCCCCAAAATTAGAAATTGCATTTGTCAATTGCGTTCTGATAATCCATATTTCTTTACTTCAGTATACCAACAAATGAATTTTCTTTAATTCTAAATCGTTTTCTCTTAATTACTCACGTCTTTCGTGCATTTACGTAATGGTGGCCAAGAAGCATCACAGTTCTCATAACGGTAAGTGTTATTTAAATAATTCATATATTTCAAACGTTTTTTTTACTTAGCACTGTAATGGATGGTATTATGAATTGTTTGTAAGTATAATGACTTGTTTTACCGGCAATATTTTTGTTTCCAAAAATAGTTATAAGGTTTAATTTTTATGCGTATAAAATTTTGGACGCTCTCTGCTTCAGCGTATTGCAATCATCTTTTTCGCATCGTCTGAGTGAAATAGTGTAGTGTACCGTAGATTATTTTAAATTTATATATGGATTGGATATACTGTAAATGGTTATGTATGCATGATTTCGCAAAATTATTATAATTTTAATACATATTGTGTTCATGGGTTATCAGCCAATCATTGTTTGAACACAGATTACGGTTACAAAGAGGGTGGCTTATTTCTACACATTTTCCTGAGGTACTTTATCCATGAATGGGTTAAATTAACTTACCAATTTCACTGTTTTGTCTTATTCACAGATAACTGGTGAACGATGGCGGCATGTACAAGATCGAAGAAATCAATCTGGCTTGTGGGGTCATGAAGTCCTACTATTGCCGGTCAGCAATTACCTTCAAGAGGTGATGTATTGAAGTACCTTTTCCATCTCCACAATGAAGAGAAGAAATCCTTAGCTGAGAGTGTGTCCTCGACATCACAAGCCATCATTGAAATCTGGGTGACAGAAGGTTTACCGACGAAACATCCGCACGACGTCAAGAAGCACGTCCGGAAATTGCATGACGAATGGCAGGGTTTGAAGAAGAGAATTTCGCGGAAAACGAAGACCAATTTGGACAACCAGGCTGCGTTCAGGTCAAGCTTGAACAACCTTTTCGACATTGGTCACCAAAATGCCCTAAATCTTATCAAAATTCAGGAGGACAAGGACTTCCTGCTTGCTCAAAGGGAGGAGGGTCGGAGAGGAAGGATTGGAAATGTCGACAAGAAGATTGCCAAAAAAGTCGCAAGGGCCCAAGAAAGAACTGCTCAGGAATTGAAGCGGAAAGACAGGCATGTGCAGGAAATGGAAGAAATCTCTGCTACCGTTGTTATGGAAACCTCATCGTCAGCGTCATCAAGTGAGGAAACAAGTCCCGAAAGAAAGCCAGTTACATCGTCGGCTCCAAAACATCGCCGTGGGACGACGGCAATCAGTTCGGAGGTCGTTGCGGCATTGGACCGCACGCGGATGAGCGACAGGGCAGCTGCTCGTGTTCTCATCCCCTTTGGCATGCAAATGGGTCAGGACATAAGTGAGATGTGCCTCAGTCCAAGTGCTATTCGGGCCAGCAGATCCAGGTACAGATCAGCCCACGAAGCAGAGGTGAGAGCTTCCTACAAGCCTGAATGCCCTCTTGTTCTTCACTGGGATGGAAAACTTATGGCAGACTTAATGGAAGAGACAAAATCGACCGTTTAGCCATCTTAGTTACCGGGGATGGGATGAGCAAGATTCCAGCCATCCCCAAACTCCCAGACTCCAAGGCAGAAAGGACAGCAATCGTCATCATCGAAACCATCGAAAACTGGGATCTTGGCCAGAAGATCAAAGCTCTTTGCTTTGACACGACAGCCACCAACACCGGCATCCATGGAGGAGTGTGTGCGCGAGTAGAGCAGGCTCTCGGGCGTGAAATGATTTACTTTGCGTGTCGACATCACGTGCTGGAACTGCTGCTTGAAGCAGTATTTTCTTTCCTTGTTGGAGACCTTTCCAAAGGACCTGAGATTACGATTTTCCAGAGCTTCCGTAATGTTTGGCCGCAACTGAAATTGAATGAATACTCCACTGCCGCGGACGAAGAGGACACGGCTGCAGTGATCAGTCCCTGGGCCGAGAAGATGATTCATGAAGCAAATGATCTTCTGAAAGTGAAGCATCCCAGAGATGACTACAAAGAGCTTCTTGAACTTGTAGTCATTTTCTTGGGAGGAGTACCTCACGGACGTCGGAGTCCTGTGTTCATGGCTCCAGGGGCTTTGCACCGAGCACGGTGGATGGCGCGTGGAATTTACTCTTTCAAGATTTGGATGTTCAGATACCAGTTCACGATGCACATGAACCAATGTTCTTCAACATCTCGTGGAGCAAGTAGCAGTGACCGCCTGATTTCTGGGTTGCGGGACTTCTGTCTCTTCTTTGCTCAAGATTACGTCCTTCCGTGGTTTTCAGCAAGAGAAGCAGCAAGCGCTCCACGAAGCGACTTAGCCCTCCTTCAAAAGTTGCAAAACACCAACGCCGCTGGGTACAAGAGTTTTAATCGGCATCTCTGGTACCTCAATGAGGTAAACGTGGGCCTTGCACTATTCGATCCTGCAGTCGATGATGATGAGAAGCGGAAAGTGGTAGAGAATATGAATTCCGTTGAAGGGTCAGAAGCTCCCCCCCCCCGACGAGTCTGGATTCCAGATCCAAGAGGAAAGACCCTGGCAGACTTTTGCTCTTCCAATACGTACAATCTGTTCACCCTTCTAGATCTTCCGGTCGATTTCCTGCAAGAGGATCCATCAAACTGGGAAAACAACACCAGCTTTGGTTCAGCAAAGATCAGGGTGGATTCCTTAAATGTAGTGAATGATGCAGCAGAGCGAGGCATAGCATTGATTCAAGAATTCACGAAGGCTGGAAGGACTCGGAACGAAGAGCAGATGCAGTTCATGATTCAAATCGTCGAAGAACATCGTAAAGTCTTGCCGACAGCCTCCAAAGCCACTTTGATGAAAAAATGAACGCCAACACTCGAGGTGTCATGTACTTTAATCGTTAATTATGAATTTAGTGAATATACTCACACGATATATTTGTTCTGAATACTTATTGGAGATGTATATTGGAGATGCAATTTATCATTTAAACTGAGAATTAAAATTTCCATTGCCCTATAAATTGAAAATACCTATCAGCTGTGGGCAACCTCTAAATGTTGTTGGATTACAAAGAAATTTTGCCTGTTCTGTTTTCTCATGTATCCTCACAAAATAAAGGGTTCCGCTCCCTTGCATTTTCATTTCGCATTTTTCACCATATACCATAAACACACCCTAATATATATATATATATATATATATATATATATATATATATATATATATATATATAACGATAAACAAATAATAAAGTTTAAGATGGCAATTGAAGGTAAATAATAATATGTATGTTGATTAAACGCTTAATTGTTAGTCTAACTGCATAATGTAACTTCATAGTTTTTGTCATATGGGCTATAGTCTGCCAATAAACCTTTTCATTTCATTTCATGTCACTTCATTTCATATTCGTGAGAATAAATGAAATTTAATTAGGGAAAGCAAAAGTCACCCCTATAATTGAAAATAAAATGTTTTATTTTAATTTTATTTAATATTTTTATTTAACTTTATATAATACAAATATTAAACAAAGAAATTGTTTTTTATTTAGAACGTGATTAATCTGAGTTTGTATTTTGTGATGTTCGCAATTGCTAACATACGAAAGCGGTAATACATTTGAAGAGATAATATGGTGTTGGATTATAATAATATGCACCTCTTGTATGTTTTGAGGTCGATGCATAATCTCGTTACGTCTATTAAATCCTTTTTCAGATGTTTATTTTAAGTTTTTATTTCTATTGTGAGATTGTTTGCTACCCCTGCAGCTAAAACTAACGAAGCCGCGAACACGAACAGCGCACCGGAACAGAAAGTACTCGAATGTTTGTTTGTTTGTCTCATAAAAAACCATGAAGGGGGATTTTTTCTCGTGAAGGAAGGCGAGGATGAATCTTTTTTTTCTTTTCTTTCCCCCCCAAGGAGGAGGGGGCCACGCAAGGGGCAAATGTCCTTCATTAAGGAAGGCGAGGCCCCGTAAATGGGTTAGGAACTTAAGGAAGGGGCCCCCTCATAACGGAGACGAAGGCTTCCAGGGGCAGGATTCAAAGCAGCCCAAATTCCTCTCTCCAAACGCAGCTATACTACTCACGTACCATAATGACAAATAAGTTTTGCCTTATTCTTAGTTTTGACTGCAATGCTGTATTGCTAAGATGACGAAATTTAAAAAGCATACTTCCTTTGATTAAAAAAAAACTTGGGTATTGTTAATACACGTGTTATCAACCATTAATGCGAAACAGTTTGTGTAGACCCAATTTTATTCAGCAATAATGTTAGTTTCTTTAGTGAGGTTTATTTAATGTATCCAACAGATATTAAAAAACTGCACGACTGAGTCTGTATTAATTATACTAATATAGTTTGTAAGAACCAGCATTATTCAAATCTAATATCTCGTTGTAGTTGATCTAAACCAGGTCTTTGCTGGTCAAAGATTTTTTAAAACCCACTTTATTAACAATTACAATGGTAGTCCAACTAATGAGATAGCGGAGTCTTGCGTGTAAGATTCGGTAAAAAATCTATTCCTCCGACCAGGTGTGTGGATTAAATTTCTAATTAATCTAATTAGGAAAGAGAAAGATTCACCGTACTTAATTATAAATCCCAAAAGCCCTTTCCATTGTTTGAAGAAAAAAAAAAATGTTATTGCATAAATTGTATCTAAAATAAATATTATTTAAAAATATCAAAGATTTCAATTTAGTTTGACCTTTGACACTACTAATACAGTAGACTGAATTCAGTGTAGCTTATTAATAAAAATAAACAGCTTAATTATTTCCTGATATCAACCTTGTCGTAATCCCACTGCTGAAATGTCTGAACTGAAATAGCTGGTGTGTGTGATTTAGAAACTGTGCTTTTTCGGTTTTCAATTATTAGATTTTATAATGGTATAAGTAATAAACAGTTTCAACTGTATTTTGTTGAAAATAATAGTGGCACATTTACATATCGGCGGTAGAGCAAAATACCTTGTACCTGTAATCGACGCGACAATTCATTACAATGGAATAAATATAGACTTCAAATCAAATATAGATTAGATTTAATTAATTATTACAACAGTTAATGAAAAGAACTTCACACATCCTGGAATCAAGTGGATTTTTTTATGCAGAAAGGAGGGGCCCAAGGACGAATGTTCGCAACCCCCCCCCCACGCGATAGGGGAAGAAGAGAACTAAAGTCCAAGGTTTTCGAGATGTCTGGACACTTTGCATTTCAAAGATTGGAGGTCATAAACAGGGGAAAGATGGATCGAGGAAGATTGTTCCAGAGTTCACCGGTTGAGTAGATGAAAGATTGAAAAATATAGATTAACCCTTGCGTTGGTGAGTTGGACAGAAAAGGAATAAGAATGTTTCGAAAGTCTGGTACTGCGTGCTCTCCTTAGAAGAGGAGGCAAGCAGTTAGAGAGTTGAGAATAGCAGTGTCCGTTATAATAGCAATAGTTAGGAGAAAGGGAGGCAACATTGCGGCGGAGAGAGAGGTATTGAAGACAGTCTGTAAGAGGCAGGGAATTGATGAGACGAAAAGCCTTGAGTTTACCCGGTCAAGTAGAGCTGTGTTGGTTGAGCCATCTCACACATTAGAAGCGTACTCCATACAGGGACGGAAAAGATCCCTGTACACAGAGAGCAACTGAGTCGGGGTGAAAACACTGTGGAGCCGGTACAGCACACCTAACCTCTTAGAAGCTGTTTTAGAGAGAGAGTATACGTAATTTCAGGAAAGATAACGAGAAAAGGAAAGTGAAGAATGTTAAGAGAAAAGAAAGTTGTGTATTGTTGACGGTAAAGGGATAGTCGTGTGGAAGATTGTGACGAGTAGACAGATGAAGGAACCGAGTTTTTTGAGGCAATGAAAACCACAAAGTTTTCTCTGTCCCAATCAGAGATAGTAGAAAGATCAGAGGTCAGGTGCATCATAGCCGTCCCACGCGAAGCATGGAGCGACTGTTGAAAGGGACGCTTTGTAAAGAGGATGGAGAAATGAAGAGTGGAATCATTGGCATAGGAGTGGATAAGACAGGACGTGCGACTTAATAGGTCATTGATAAATAAAAGGAAAAGAGTGGGTGACGGAACAGAGCCCTGAGGAACACCACTATTAATAGCTTTAGGAGAAGAACAGTGATCATCTACAACCGCAGCAATAGATCGGCCAGAAAGGAAATCAGATTTTAAAATGATTTTTCTATTATATTATCCTTTAAATAGCTGAGGAAATATTATCAATTAATAGAAAAAAGCATATTTGTGCGTGTGTTTTATACGTTTGATCTCTCTATCTAAATCTTTATTTCGTGTGATGAATGCATACTGTAGTAAACATAATAAATTTTCACATAGTTTATACAACGAAATGGTATATATATATATATATATATATATATCAACATCTCTTTACTCCGTTTGCGCAATAAAATATTTCAGAACTGAAGTATACGCAATCCATCCGCAAATTCTCTTTGTGTCATGCCATAATTTTAATATAATTTGAAAATACAGAGCTTTATTAATATTGAACGCCAAATGTATTTATTTCTATAATTTTTTTATACAATTTTTAACTTTTCTTGGGCTTTCTGAATGCTTGTAGCAAACTGAGCCCAAACCAGTCAATTTGCGTACTTATCCGCCCCAAATTAAAAAGGTTAACAATGACATGTAAAAAAAATCCAAAAGAGGTTGAAATTATTAACTTTTTGACCTGTTAACGTACATAATTTATTCGGTATGAATAATGCTGGTTTGTCGGGATCAATTTACCACAAGCCTTCATGATAGTTTGGATCTTTTTACTTTAGAATTTTTTCCCCTTTCGCGACTCGATGATGACTAGCTGACATTACTCGAAACGTTGTCATCTAATTTTAATTAGTGTCTTTTTACCAGTATATGACACGACACCTTTCGTGCCTTGTATGAGACTGAATACTTAAAGTAAAACCTGAATTTTAATGAGCTCAGCGCACATTAATATTTTAAATAATTAAATTTATTTCAACATATACAGTATTATGTGGGTCAATTTCTTCCTGATTTCAGATCATACCTAATGGAGGATCAGTTATAGTCATCTAAAATTGCATTCTCACTGAAATCACTTCAAACTTGGCATTTATAATGTTGGGCACAAATTTGAGATTTAATTTTTAACTTCCATTTATGTTTACTAAATTTTAAATTATATAAATATTAATTTTTTTTTGTTTAAAATAAAAATGTCGTCGTATTTTACGAGAATGATGAAAAATCAATAAGAAAAATAATTTGTTTATAAAATTTATTAGAAATGACGAAGGAGTATTGTACATTGTTTGGTGTTAATTAAGGAACGCAATTATCATTCAAATTTGCATAACAAAGAATAACGCCATTATACCCGTATGTAAGAGAATGTACACGGTTGCTTTTAAATAATAAGGGAACAAAATGAATACACACACACACACACACACACACACACACGTGCACATCTTTGTATAAGCGAGGTACCGACTTCTCCAATTTCATATGTTTAAAAACAAATTAGCCTAATCTAATTAACCTAGTGTAACCTTGGTGCCTTCGAACAAAGGAAAGTAATAAGTGTCCCGGACACAACTGTGGGCCTAAAGTGTGGTTTCTTTAACCCCTTAAATAGTTAAGTAACAGCTAGTCTAACCTAATCTAAACTAACTTAAACTGACCTAACCTCGAGTAGCCAAACATAATCAAGACTCATATCTATTTTCTGACCCTAAAAATATTTCAAATTTTGTATAGATATTTCTTAATGTTCCGAAGTACTAAACGTGTTAATGCAGGCAAAAAAACAAAACAAAAACACAACATTAGTGAGTTATAACACAATCAACCTCCCTTATTATACTCAGTTGCCTACAAGCGCGCCACGAGCACACACACATACTATTTTTTACTTTTTTTTATCACTAAAAAATGCTAAAATTAAGGTAGGGTTACGCTGCTCAGGTTAGGTTAGGTTAATTAGATTATTTAGATTAGGTTAAGAGTTGCCATATCAACTACAATTGAAAATATAAAAATATCGCAGTTTCGTAAGGTAACCAAACGTGTGTGTGTGTGTGTGTGTGTGTGTGTTTTCCACATTTGATTAATGAACCATTCTATGGACACTAAATATCTACCTTAATCTAACCTTATTTAATCAAACCCACAATAACTTGTTGATTAATGTCAGCGAAACAATGACTTCATCCTGGTCCATAAGCCATGATATGGAGGAGTTTTAGTATATATATATATATATATATATTAATAAGTAAAACTTTCGTTACTGGGTGAAGTAAGTCATGCTCTCGCTCCAATAGAGTTTCCAGGTAATGTTGGTAAACAACATTTAGGTCGCTGTTGGGTGGTATGGTGTAGAGTAGGTCCCTACTTCTTTGAGAATGAAAGTGGAAATGAAAGTAACAATAACGCAAAATTCATATCGTCAGATGCTATAAGATTTCTACCTACCACAACTAATTACCACAATTATATTTCTTTGAATATAGCCAATTATTTTACTCAGAACGTGATATCACCATCAAATATAACGTATTTCAGTACTGATTAATTGTTTGTAAGTCTTCATGAAACAAAACACATGAGTAGAAAGCTTCTTAATTAGACAAATAGATCATTATACTTCCCGTAAAATATGAAAAGAATGAAAAGACTTTCATTATTATTATTATTATTATTATTATTACATAATAAACATTTGTAAAATGTTTCCTTTCACCGCTAGTGTATAATCTCTCTCTCTCTCTCTCTCTCTCTCTCATATACTGTATATATATATATATATATATATATATATATATAAACAGTGAAACAGGAAGGAGTACAGTTCCCACCATCTGGATACGGTGCTTCTTTTGGTATCATCCGTGTTTTTAGTATCAAATTTACGACATTGTAAAACGTCTATGATGTATATACCGTGTATATATATATATATATATATATATATATATATATATATAATAAAGGTTTTAACAGCGATAAACTTCATATATGAAAAAGACAATTGCATTGTATACACACACAACACACACACACACACACGCGCGCGCATCTCCTCATAAACGAGGTACCGATTTTTTAAAATCCATATACTATTAAAAAAAATCCGGATCAATGAAAGAAAGCCACCCCCAGCCTTCTTTGGTTAGCTTTATAAGGCTAACTAAGGAAAATATCATGACCTAACCTAACCAATCGTTAGGTCAACTGTACGCCCTTGACGAGTGTTAGGTTAGGTCGTTATATTTCGTTAGTTAGCCTTATAAAGCTAACTAAAGAAGGCTGGGGTGGCTTTCTTTCATTGATCCAAAAATCCTAATTAGCCATACCAAATTTAATCTAACCTAACCTTGGTGCCATCGAATCTAGAAAAGCGTGATAAGTGTTTCGGACGCAGTTCAGGGCTCGAAGGTTCTTTTCTGTTAAGATATTAAATACCAAGGTACTCGCTAATCTAACCTAACCTAACCTAACCAAACATTAACTAATCTAACCTAATCAGGACTAACATTTTTTTTCCTGACAATAAAAAAGTTTCTAGAATTTTTTATGTAAATTATTTAATGTTCACTAATGTAGAAATTATCACACACACTCAACCTCATTCATGCCCAGTTAACTGTGTGCACACACACACACACACACACACACACACACACACACACACACAATAAATTATTAATAACTTTAAGAGAACTCAATATTTTAAATGTTTTTAATGCCCATTATCTTAATACTGTATTGAATATAGAAGTTCCTAATCAGATTAAACAGAGCAGAAATCCTATTTCAAGAATATTTCATAAAAATTAAAAATAATTTATGCAGTAAATAATTAATAACTTTCTTCAAAGGTAAATTTGTTGTTCGTAAGAAAGTTTTTATTTTTATAGAAAAATTTTGACTTTACTTCGAAATTATTATTTACTTTCTCAGACTTTTAATTTGTTGCTATAATCATATTTTTATTAAACTAATATCAAAGCCTTTATTATTGCCTGTAATGGCAGTTTATTACAGAGTATTGGTTTTCGGCTTAATGCTTCAATTACGTGTATTTTGTCTATTGATTAAATAGAAATGCGGTTTCCGCAAAAAACACGATAACGCAATACTGAATTCGCGAAACAACAACACTGGGATTAATTAAAAAAACAAAAACAAGAAAAATAACGCAACGTGATAGTGTTCTCATTAAAATTAACAAAAACAATAGCCGTTGTTCCTCAGCAGTTACGTTCCGTTATAGGCAACGAAGAAGATTACACGCGTTAAAGAAATACAAAGGAACTTCAAAGCTAAAGTAAACATCTGGAGGATTTCTCGATCTGTAGGAAAAGAAACTTACTTGGTTGAAAATTACTTTTATTGGAAGGGAAAAGAAAAATGTAATAGCCTCTTGTCCATTTAAAAAACAATGAAGCTATTGTATGAAGGGCAAAAATAAATGAAAATGAAAGAAAATAAAATAAAATGAGAATAACTTTGAGAAAGGAAATTTTAATTAACTCCACTTCTTTAGTAATGAAAAACGTCTTTTCCGTCAAAGAGAGGAGCTGAATAGTAGGTGTGAAAAGGCTGCTTTCGAAGTAGTCGCCTGAGACAGAGAGAGAGAGAGAGAGAGAGAAGAGAGAGAGACAGACAGACAGACAGACATTCAGACAGAAGTGAGAGGACTGAAACTAAGAGACAATACAAAACTACAAAACTTCGAGACGAGTGAACCAACCAAATGCTAAAAATCTTCCATGATCCCAGTCAACTTTCACGAAATATAGTTTAAAAGTAAAAAAGACCAACTTGGTAAAAAAATTTGGAACGAGATTGTTCATCAAATAATTCGTCTGATCCGATATCTAAAATGGAGATGTAGTTCTGACGTAGTATTCTGATGTAATTCACTCTTCACCGTTCTTATACTGAGAAAATTTTTACAAAATTCACAAATTTCAGGTAAAAAAAGAGAGGTTTGAACTGAAAATGTGAAGATCCCATCTTCGATTTTCGAAAATTCTTCGAACATGCTTTTGACATTACATAAGTCATTCATTTAATGTAAAATGTGAAATGGTACAATCACATACTGATACTCCTCAATCTCAGATATGCGCTTGATGTAAACGTTCTTTGGACTTGCGTGCTAAAATCTTAAATGGAAACCAAATCTATTTTTAAAATAATTGCCGCGGGGGTTATATTACATCGCATAATCTTTCAGATAATGTAGGAACTAAAGTAGTGAATTGGTAATTAAATTTACGCCTGTGAACATTTTATGACTATGATAATGATGTCATAAAATCTTTAGCATACACAGTTCGCCTCAAGTTTCGGCTCACAAAAAAAGACTGGGACCATGAAATAAGAGAAACTAAGACCACACGCAGACGGAAAAATAGGAATTTGGTTAAGAAATAAAGAAAGAATAGTTGTATAGAAGGTAATTCCGTCCCTCCCATATAATTCTAGGTAACTTACCTCTTTGAAAACACACTAACGCGAGCGAATGGCTTGATATACTCCGTATACGACCGGTGTCAGCAGCTGTCGTATATAATTCAAAATAACGAAACAGCTCCAAAGTAAACAATTAAACCCCAAAACCCTTTCAAATATTTTACATAAATGTTGCATAAATAAAATCAAAGAATTCAGTAACTCCAAATTTACATTTATATAAGAAACCCAGTTGAGAAATTGTCTGAAACGGGCAATTTTACCCCTGTGACAATATACGCGAGCTAATTTCATCAATAGCGTCATTTACGAGGTTTCTCTCCTACAAGATTGCGTCACGCGAAAATAATGGTAAAGGCCATTAAATATGTTTCATCTAACTGCTTTTACGACCCTGTTTTGAGAACTTAAAGAGAATGAATGTTTAAAATAACCTAAGATATGAAGTTAATCGCGGTGCATTTTCCTGAATGTGATTCTTATATGCTTTATCTTTCTTCTGTAAAGCGACACCTAATACCCTATTTTATTCATATAAAGCACCAGTTTCTATCTTCTAATAACGGTTTATTGTATTTTATTCCACTTTTATAGATTATAAAGTTTGTTTACTTATTGTGTATCGTTGGTGTTTGGGATGAAATTCTTCTTGCCTTTGTTGAAGATTAGTTTCATTTTTTGTTTTTTTAAGTTTTTAATTTTAAAAAACATAATTTTGAATTTTGTAATCATGTGAAGAGGGAATGGAGCTTACGATACTTATTATGCAAACCCACAAGGAAAAAGAAAAAAAATATTCCAAGACCTTTCGTGTATTCAGCAATACACCTCATCAGGGAATGACGAGGTGTATTGCTGAATACAGGAAAGGCCTTGGAATAATTTTTTCTTTTTCTTGCGGGTTTGCATTATATATATATATATATATATATTATATATATATATATATATATACGGCTCGGTGGTGTAGTGGTTAGCATCGCTGACTACGAACCCACCGGCCCCAGGTTCGATTCCAGCGAAAGCAGTCGACGTGCTGCTAACCCAGCTGTTCATTCTTCCAGAAAAAATAAGTTGGTAAATAAATGGGTACGGTGGCCTAGTAGTTAAGACGCTGAGCTGCTGATCGGAAGGTCGTGAGATCGAGTCCGAGTAAGGACTTTGTAATTTCTGACTACCCGTGATGGGTCGTGGTTCGGATTCCAGGTTAAGCTCTAGGTCCAAGGTGGAGCAACAAGTTAGACATTCGTCAGAATGAACATTTCGGGCGGAAGCAAAACCAAGGTTAACCAAGGTTATTTATATATATATATATATATATATATATACTAGTGATGTAGGTCACATCCGCATCCGCATCCGCATCCGCGGAACATCCGCACATTTTCTCGCATCCGCATCCGCATCCGCATCCGCACTTTGGACTGCGGATGTCGTGCGGATATGGACCGTTGAGATAAAACGTCATTAATAAGCGGAAATTATCAAATTCTACTATATTAATATAACTAGTTCATTGTGCGCAAAAGTGATGCAAGCGACAAGACGAGAGGCTGTTCTTATATGAAGTTACTCTCTTGCAACCTACTTAGATCCACGTTACAAAGCTAAGTTATTTTCACCTAGTACATTAGAACGAGTTAAATCATCACTTGGCAAAGCAGTTGAAGAGCTTCAATCTCTTGAATCTGTCGCTTCGCCACCCACCAAAAGAATAAAAGTTTCAGTGACAGAACCAACACCTTCAACAAGCAAATCTATCACAGAATCTGTCTCTCAGTTTCTTGAGTCAAGCAGCAATGACGAGACCTACGCGATGTCAAAAGATGTAGTAAAAATGATCGAGAGCTATCACCAAGAAAAACGCCTGGCTGCATGTGACATTGTGACAATCCTATTAGTTGGTGGAAAAATACGCAGAATATCTATCCATACTTGAGTAAATTGCAAGGAAACATTTAGCCTGTCCTCCAACAAACGTACCAAGCGAGAGATTATTTAGCAGTGCTGGATTAATATATGATGAAAAGAGAAACAGACTGGCAGCAGAAAAGGCAGAAAAATTAATGTTCCTTAAGCATAACCTTCCTATAATTAAGTTTGAACATTAAACGATGAACATCTTAGTTTACTTTATTTTAATTACTCATTTATAAATATGCCTAATAAAACTTTAAACTTAATATAAATAGTTATCAAGCTAATTAAAGATCTCTTTCTATAAGGGTGGAGGTTGGGGAAAGAGGTCGGTGGGGTGCATTTGAGTTGGGTTCACGTCCCGCATCCTGGTAACACAATTATGGTTTCTAATTGTGGCTGAAACTCAACAAAATATAACGAATTTATTTGCAGACGAATTCACTAAGATAATAACATTAGAAAAATATTAAATGATAAACTGCAGAGTATCGATTGCGTCATATAGGAACTCATTGAGACGCATACAGAAAAAGAAGACGACGACGCTATAGAAGCGATAAAGGTTAACTCAGAGTACTTCTATAATTTTTCAAAATGGAAGTCGAAAAACCATGCGACTATCGGACCTCTGAAAGACGAGAACAGTGCTTTGTCTGATGATCTAACAGAAGTATCTGAAATATTAAGAGCTCAGTACGAATCATCTTTCAGTATCCCCAAAACTGACAAACTGATATGCGATAGAAAGGCGTTCTTTGAAGAACAACTACAAGGGGAAGTATAACGGACTTCCACTTTACGACAGATGATATTACACAAGCTATAGGGAAACTGAAAGCACGCTCAGCGGCAGGACCGGACAAATGGAATGCCACACTCATCAAAAACTGCAAGAATGCAATCGCTAAGGCCCTATATTGGATATGGAGACGATCACTAGACACGGGAGAAATACGGGGCATACTGAAGAGCGCGAACATAGTCCCAATATATAAAGTAGGAGATCGATCCGAGGCCAAAAACTATAGGCCAGTGTCACTTACATCTCGTCTCACTGAAATATTTGAAAGAATAGTTAGACAGAAAATCTATGACTCTTTGGAAACTCGGAAAAAATTAAATGTTAGTTAACATGGGTTTCGGTCAGGCAGATCATGCCTATCACAACTAATGGAACACTACAGCATTATTGATGCACAAAGCTGGGCACAAACCGTTAATCCGTTAATCGTTAATTAACGAAGTTAACTTTTTCGTTAACGATTTAACTTTTAAGTTAACTTTGAAAATCATTATCGGACTAATTAACTTCCGTTACATTTAACTTCCGTTAACTCAAGTCCGTTAACCCAAAAAATTCATAAATAAACGTTTAAAAGTTTTTATTATTTTCAGTGCTGAGCAGGTGCGCAATTAATCCGCCACTGTTAATAGTGATGAACGAATTTCCATTTCCGCAGTGCAAAATCAGGCGATATATTGTTTCCGTCGCCACAATTTGTGTCTTACCAAATATGGTAGTTATTTATGGCATTGGTTTGAGCAAAACATGGTCGACTGTAAAATCAGGCGGAAAGATTTGCCATTTGAGTTGAATGTTTCAACTTCTTTCAAGAAATATCACGAGCATTTTAAGGCACTTTCAATAATATATATGTAACAATTACAACAAATAACTACATTCGTTTCATTTGCAGTCTGTCTCTTGCGCAACATGTTTGTGCTAGTGGATATTTAAAAATAATCGTTGTCAAGTAAGTCATGTATATTTATAATATGTCTGTGAGTACCTTATTAGTAGTCTCCTTGATACATTTCAAGAACCATAAAACTGACCAGGTAAGATTTCAATTCTCATGTCACTTGATGACATAAATTAAGTCAATTGATGTCTTACAATGGGAGCGTTTTCACCGTAACCCTTTATGTCCTGGCGGTACTTCTAGGTACCACATCTTTAAAATCTCCATAATTATTTTTCTACCCGGTTTTTCCAGGGTGAGGAAAAGCATGGAGGGTACAGTCGAGGAGGCCATGAAGCAGCAGTCCAACGAAGTGGGCAGCAACAGTGGAGGCAGCAACAACGAGGAGGAAGAGGAGGATGACTTCTTCAGTGCTGTCATCCAGACAGAAGAGAGCAGCAGAAGCCACAGGTCACTCAAGGGCAAGGCCCAGAACTTGGTCAAGACCTGGCTGGAGACCAACTCCAAGGACTTGCTGACAGATGCTGCCTTCTTGGGTGAGCAAGTGTTGGTGGACTTGTTCATCAAGTTCAACACAGCCATCCCCTCCAGTGCTGCAGTGGAGCGTTTGTTCTCTATGGGCAAGGACATCCTGAGGGCCAAGAGATCATCCCTGTCTGATGAAAACTTTGATATGCTAATTTTCATGAAGGGCAACATGCATCTCATGGACAAAATGGAGAACGAGAAGAAGAGGGAAAATTAAATTATATATATATTGTGTTTTTCATTTTTTTTATAATAAAAGTTAACGTTAACGGTTTATCGGTAACTTCCGTTACATGTTTAACGAATTAACGGATTAACGGTTAACGAAGTTAACTTTTTGGTTAACGGATTAGCGGTTAACGAAGTTAACTTTTTGGTTAACGGTGCCCACCACTGTTTGATGCAGTGGAAAGTAATGGAAACTATAATGTAATATACAGAGACTTTGTCAAAGCGTTCGACAAGTGTGACATGGATTCATAATACATAAACTGAAATATATGGGAATAACAGAAAAGGTAGGGAAATGGAGTGAGCGGCGGCAAGTTGTTACAGTACAAAGAGTAGCTTCATCAAAATCAGAGGTCTTCAGCTCAGTACCACAAGGAACAGTATTAGCTCCACTACTCTTCATAATCATGCTAACTGACATAGATGAGGACGTTACCAGAGACAGTACAGTAACATCCTTTGCCGATGACACAAATATCAGTAGAAAAATAAGAAGCACAGAAGATATAGAATCTCTACAAACCGACATGAACAGAATCTACAAGTGGACAGAAGACGACAATATGAAGTTTAACACTGAGAAATTTCATCTGTTACGGTACGGAAAAAGAGAAGACCTAAAATCCATAGAATATTATACCCCAAATGGACAGGAAATTCAGAGAAATTCTAGAGCAAAAGATTTAGGGATTGTAATGACTGATGATGCGAAATTTTAAACACAAAATAAGATAGCAGTAAACAGAGCAAAGAGAATAACTGGGCAGATACTGAGAACCTTTAAACAAAGGGATAGGAATATAATGATTCCTCTATTGAAAACACTGATCATACTCAAATTGGAATACTGCTCGGTCCTAACATCCCCTTATAAAAAAGAAGACATTAGACAGCTAGAAGGGATTCAGAGAAGCTTCACAGCCAAGATCAATGGGTGCAAAGAACTAAATTACTGGGAAAGGTTACGCGAACTAAACCTATATTCACTGGAAAGGAGAAGAGAGAGATACACCATTATTTATACTTGGAAAATAATGGAGAAACTAGTCCCTAATCTTACTCTGAACCCTGTAACTCCCCAAACAACAGTGGAAAGTAGAAAAGGAAGACTGTGTCGTGTTTCCAAATTAAAGGCAGACAGGGAACATCCTTAACCCTGAAAGAAAATAGTTTTATTGTGAGAGGACCAAACCTATTTAATCAGCTGCCCAAAGACCTAAGGAACACGAATGGTGTTGCAGTGGACATCTTCAAAAGAAGATTAGACGCCTGGATCAGAACAATCCCCGATGAGCCGAGCGAACCTGGCTATGTGAGGTGGAGAGTACAAAAAACCAACTCACTACTTCACCAGGCCAACTCGAGAGAAGGGGCGACAAGCTTGACCTTCGTGAAATGAGGAATCATCGCACGGAACCTTTGAAAGGTTGAAAGAAAAGGTATATATATATATATATATATATATATATATATATATATATATATATATATATATACTGTATATATATATATATATATGTGTGTGTGTGTGTGTATATATATATATATATATATAGTATCTTTGCCACTATATATATATATATAGTGGTAAAGATACTTTCAAATACTTTAGTGATGTTCCTTTAACACAAACACGACCAAGATGACGTCACACAAGTATGACCAAGATGACGTCACAGCGAGAGACTACTTCAAGGCATGTCCTTATACCTTGCCTCACACCAACTTCGTTACAAGGACTTCTCATCGCACCTCGACTCTCTCTCTCTCTCTCTCCGAAGAACAGTGACACGAGAGCTACCACCATGTGAACATCTTTTGTGCAGGCACATTTTGGCCTGGTGTCATTCATCTAACTTTATATAATGACTAATTATTACCTCGCGCGTTATTATGGGTACGTTGTAAACAATCAACTTTTATTTTGTCTTATTCATAAATCATTCATTTTGTTTAATAAAGGAAGAAAACTCATTCTATCAATCAACCTAATTTTATAACTTAATTAATAACATTATATGATCTGCTCATGGTGACTTCAGCCTTATCATTAACAATTAATCATTAACAAATAACCATTATTATCATATCATCATTATTATTATAGTGCCAACATTACGGTATAAATTGGTGACATATATATATATATATATATATATAAAGTTATATATACCGGGTGTCCGAGAATTATCTGTACAATTTTTGGCTGTTATTAAAAGTCAACCATGAAGTGTAGAAATTCCAGTCTTGTCCCATTTTACAGAGAATCTCATTAAGTTTTTTCTGATACCACGTTTTGACAAGTTTTTTAGAAATGTACGCGGGTGACAGACATTGATGATTTAAAAGCAAGAATCACAGCTGCTATTGAGCGAATTGATGTGGATATGCTGCAACGTACATGGCAACATTTGGAGTATCGATTGGATGTTTTGCGAACCACTAATGGTGCACATATCGAATGTTTGTAACAACGTTACTTTAATAAAAGAAACTGTGAAAATACAGATTCTAAATAATCTTGTTTAAGAATTTTACGTGTGTTATCAAGAATTTTATTAAAAGATGAAATTGTACAGATAATGTTCGGACACACTGGAATTTCTAAAAAACTTGTCAAAACTTGGTATCAGAAAAAACTTAATGAGATTCTCTGTAAAATGGGACAACACTTGAATTTCTACACTTCATGGTTGACTTTTAATAACAGCCAAAAATTGTACAGATAATTCTCGGACACCCTGTATATATATAATGATAATATAGTACGGAAACCCCCAAATTGTTACATATGAAATTAATGACAAAGACGCTCTTATGTAAGAAAGAGTTGTTTACTTCTTAAAAGTTAGTGTCCCCCTCTTTCAAGTACCATCCCCCTAATGAGTCGCGTCTTTAAAAGGAGGAGGCAAAGAAGTTGGAGCTCAGTAGGGTCAGGTATAATTGAACGTCTTATACCTATTTTTTGAGTGTGAATCACTCTTATCTCCTTTTCATTCGTTCTTTGTCTCTTCGAGACGAGTTAGCACCTTTAATAACTGCTTGGTGGGAAGCAGTATTACGCTTCTGATTTATATCTTCGTCAGTGAATATTGTTTCAGACATTAACTCTCGTACTCTGGTATAGAGGGAGTTATGAAGAGTCTGGCATAAAACGGTAGTTAGAAGAATTCGGGATAAATCAATTCAAAATTCTTCTTTAATAAACATTTATATTTAAAGTGAACCCCGTCGTCCTTATCCCCTCGTCACAATATTTAGGTATTATTGTACTTTTACAAGACGTATTGGTCGAAGATTTTAAAGAGGCAACTAAGGGTAAGGAGTGAGTCGGATTTGTTATCCACTTCCCGGAGAATCCTGACGATATATATATATATATATATATATATATATATATATATATATATATATATATATATCTCAACGAAGTAACACCTAACTAAACACACAACGTAAAACAGAAAAAGCATCTCAAAATACAATATATTATTATATAATATATATATATATATATATATTATATATATATATATAATATATTGTATAATATATATATATATACACCGCAGACACGATACGGCTGCTAAATGTCATCCAACGCATGCATGCAGTTCACACAGCTGGAAACCCCCGAGCCAAACCGCTTCCGGGCAAGAAGCTACCAGAACAGGTAGGCGGAAACGGATCTCTCTCGGAGGATCATAGGGCAACGAAACAAGCGAAACCGAAGGAAAACGAACTTAAAATGCACAAGGGGCAACGAAAAACAAACCACATAAATATTGTCCTGGCTAATATTTAAGGAATAAGACCAAACCAATCATTCAACAAAGTTTCGTACCTGAAAGGATTTATGGACGAAAACAAGGGCGGACATCGCATACCTCACAGAAACTCATCTTAAGGATTGCCATAAACCCTTCATCCCCCAAAATAATGATCTGCGGAGACTTTAACTTCCCATTTATAAAATAAAAAAAGGTGGATAAGAATATATATATATATACCAGGACAAGGGGGGCACGAGAGAAGACCAGGAGCAAGCAAAAATATTGATGGCTCTCACAAATGAGTTTATGTTGACAAAGGAGATAACAGAAAATACCGGAAAAAATAACTGTCTAGATCTGGTATTCACGAATAACACGAACTTGATTGCTGATATAAAAATAACCCCAACCATTATCTCAGACCACAACTTAAGAGATATCAACAAATATGACAACAACATTAAAAGACAATACACATATTGAGGAAAGAAGCAAATTTGGGGCCTTTAACTTAAACTCCAAGACTATAAATTGGGAAGCAATCAGATCGCACATGGGCCAAATAGAGTGGAGAACAGTTTTAGAGAATAAAACAACTGAAGAAATGCTAACAACCTTGGAAGAAAAAACGCTGAGAATTTTCGAAAAATATGCTCCGAAATCAGCCAAAAGGAAAGAGGAGCTGGCTAGATAGGCAAAAGAGAAGCATATTCGGCAAAAGAAAGAGAGTGGAGGCGAAGTTAGCCAACTGCGGAGATAATGCCAGGAAAGTAATACAAAAAACTGGAAAGTATCGATAGGGAAATACAAGCCCTGATTAAGGACCATACAGAGAGGGAAGAGGAAAAGGCGGTAGAAGCAATAAAGGAAAATCCAAAATACTTCTATAGCTATGCGAAAAGGAAAACAAAAACGCGCGCTGCTATGGGGCCCTTAAGGAAGAGAAATACTGATCTAATCGACGATCCAAAAGGAATATATGAAACATTGAGAGCCCAGTATGAATCAGTTTTCAGTACCCCAAAAAGTGACAAAGCGATACCTGACATAGATGCATTCTTTGAAGAGAATGCTATAGGACAAATGAAACCACATTCAGCTGTAGGTCCTGACGATTGGAACGCATTACACTGGTATGCCTATGAAATTTTTTTGTCTGCTGTGAGGTTTTTTCAACTCATATTATATAATTCGACCATGCTGAATTCGAAAATGACATTGGTTTTCCTCAATCAGGTCAGGTTTTTTCTCTATTGGCCATTTATTATAAGTCCAATTTTATCCCCAAATTTATTGATTTTTTTAGCTTAAACACTGTAGATACGAGTAATATTATAAGAACACTCGTGAAAAATGAAAACATTGTGTGAATAAATAATTTTATTCATACAATGAATATGGAAAAAAGTTTATTGAGGAAGGAATGAAGTTTTTTTGGCTTTCCGTCTGTGTTTTTCTTCGGGCACGTCTCGCTTCAAACACCAGCAATAGTCCGCCAGCATATTGATATCCCAGTTTCCCTGGTACCTCTCTTCCATTATTTTGATATCTTGGTGAAATCGTTCACCCTGTTCCTCACTATAATCCCCGCAATTTTCAGGAAAATAGTCCAAGTGGGACCACAAAAAGTGCATTTTTATGGACATGCGCAACCCATGAGCTTTGAAAGCTTCCATCAAGTTTTCGACAACGGACTCGTATTCTGGACTTCTACGCTTGCCAAGAAAATCAGTGACAACTGATTTGAATGCCTGCCAGGCATTCTTCTCAGTTGGAGTCATTGCGTTTTCGAACTGAGTATCCTTGATCAAAGTTCGAATTTGAGGACATCAAAAACCCCAGCATTTAGTTTAGCATCAGATATATGAGGAAATTTACTCCGAGATATCGGAATGCTGAACCCTCCTTATTCATTGATTTGATGAAATTTTTCATCAAGCCCAGCTTAATATGAAGTGGTGGGAGCAAAATTTTTGTTGGTGGTACAAGGGGCACTGAAACGACATTATGCGACCCAGGTTCAAAATTCTCTCTGGATGCCCATTCACGCTGTGCATAGTGCTTCTCATCCGCTCAGCTATCCCATTTGCAGAGGAAACATGGGTATTTCGTGTATCCCCCTTGCATTCCCAATACAAATGCCAGAATCTGAAAAAAAATGAAAATATTTAAAGAATTTAGAGAATTTGTTCTATCAGATAAAAAAATCTATGCATTGGACTGTATCACTTCTGTGGGGAAGTTAAGTTTTCTTATACGCTCTCAAATAACCTTTGGAAAAACAACATAGTCAATAGCAATAGTTTACTTATGATATTAGTATTACCTTCAAATCTCCACAGATCCTCCAGTTATGTTGGTCGTATACGAGAGCATCCAGTAAAATTTTCATGTTATCGTAGCTCTCAGTAAGTTGTACGGAATGTGCTACAGGGACTGATGCAACCCTATTCCCAATGTTGAGAAGTACTGCTTTCAAACTTCGTTTAGACGAGTCTATAAATAGCCTCCATTCTGATGCGTTATATGGCAGGCCCAAGGATTCGATTATCCCTCAACATTGCAGCAGTACACTAAGGAAGAGGTATTTTCGTGCACTGCAAAAAACTTGCAGAATTCTTCCTCTCGTTTCCTATACCAGGAGAATGTTGTTCCCGGAGCCAGCAAGTTGTCCTCTCGAAGTCGTGAGCCCAAGATCTCGGCAGCTAATTTGGAAATTCCTAAATCCTTGGTAAGATCATTAAGTTTGGCCTGGTTGAGAGGCCTCGGCTCATTTGAAGCGGTATTTTGAGGTATATATGACTGGGACTGGTCATTGGCATTGGTCATTGATTCATCATCAGAATCATCGAAGTCCAGGGTTTGAAGTAGGTCGGGTATTGGAATTCCAAGACCATAGGGTACAGGTCTCATAGCAGAAGGAATGTCAGGGTATACGACAATGTGTTTATTCTTCTTGTTAACTCCTGAAAATAGAAACACAGAAACATGGATATAAAACTTGTATATGAAATAGAAGAAGCATTCAGACAGTGGCGGCTCGTGAGGGAAGGCTGCGGTCTGTAAGATATGAAATAGGTCGATGGAGTCTGTATATTTTCTTTTTTTTCATTCATATTGTCCCTTCGGGGACAATATGAATGAAAAAGAAAGAAAATATACAATCATTGTATATGTAAATGTAACTTGTATAACAATATGTATGTGTAAATGTATTTTCTATAACAATATGTATATGTAAATGTATGATTACCATTATGGTGAATATTATGCTATATATGGTGAATATTACATTATGGTGAATATTATGTCAAGTTTCATACGAGGATTTCAAAATATTTAAGAAAAATAAATTTATAAGCCCACCTTGGAGGTTTGTCATGCAGAAATAGCAATCTGTCACGTGATCCTTTCCTTCTCTCCAAATCATGGGAATTTCAAAAGCAAAGATTTCGCTTTGCCTTTGCTCCATCTTCTCAAATTTTCAATGCACGTCTTGCAGCACATATGAGGGGCGAAATTTTTGTCCTGGTCCCCTAGCTTAATTCCAAAGTATGCTCTATACATTGTCTTCACAAATTTAGTGATTTGGGACTGGTTATTTGGCATGGTAACCGTCCCACATATGTAGCAGAATCTATTGGGATCATTTTTACACGCTCTATTCATTATGAAATATTTTATCTATATGCCTGAAAAGTAAAAAAAGATATTATACAAGTGAAACAAGTGATGATAGATGTTACTGTTCCAATTCCGCTTTGACAAAATCACGAAAGATTCTATTTTACTTATGAGGCCATAGCCGGATAACCTGAGCTGATTGAGAAAAACAAATTGCAGATTCGAAATCAGCAGGAAAAACTCTATAAGAATCACTTACAAAACCCTTGACAGCAAAATTGATGCATACCAGTGTTATTGATTAAAAAACTGTAAAAATGAAATAGCTACACCTTTATACTAGACACTGGGAAATACAGAGCATCTTGAAAAGAGCAAACATTGTCCGTATATAAAGGAGGGGATAGATCTCAAGCAAAAACTATAGACCAGTGTCATTGACGTCCCACCTCACCAAAGTATTTAAAAGAATAGTTAGAGAGAAAATTTATGATTTCTTGGAGACACTGGAAAGATTTAACGAAAATCAGCATGGATTCCGATAGGTAGATCATGCCTATCACAACTAATAGACAGGGCCCTGAAAGGGTTGTAGCGCCCTGAGCCAATTTTGCTTTAGCGCCTGCCCCATCCCATTTTTTATATAAAGGTTTTTTAGTTAAAATATAACAAATTTGTTTATATAATTTTATTGTTTATTTCATTCACTACATCTCCCGCGCCCTAATTTTCTATGTAGAATTCCTTTATAAACTGTTCACTTGTTTCTAGTTGATTGATAGCGATATTTTGTCTTTTTTTCTGTTGCTCTTTCGATATTTGGCGCCCCCTAAACTTCGGCGCCCTGAGCCAGTGGCACGTTGGCTCGCCCCTTAAGCCGGCCCTGCTAATAGAACACTACAACAGTATCCTAGATGCACTGGAAGGCAATGACAACTACGATGTCATATACACAGATTTTGCTAAAGCTTTCGACAAATGTGATCACGGTATAATAGCACATAAAATGAAATAAATGGGAATAACAGGTAAAGTGGGAAAATGGATCTACAACTTCCTCAGAGAACGTCTACAGGTCGTCAAAATTCAAGGTATATCATCAGAGTCGGAAGTACGCAGCTCAGTACCACAAGGGACAGTACTGGCCCCACTTCTGTTCATTATCATGCTAACAGACATAGACAACGGAGTAAACAGCAACAGTATAGTAACATCCTTTGCAGACGATACAAAGATCAGCAGAAAAATCAGCGATGTAAATGAAGTGGAGGCCTTGCAGAGGGACACGAACAAAATATACAAATGGTCAGAAAACAACAACATGACATTTACCACCGAGAAATTTCAGCTCTTGAGATATGGTAGAAAAGAGGAACTTAAACAGACTGCATATTATACTCCAGATAGATAGGAAATTCAGAGAAGCACGGAAGCGATCGATCTGGGAGTAATAATGACAGATGATGCGAAATTCGAAACACAAAATCAGATAGCGATAAATAAACCAAAAAGAGTCGCGAGACAGGTACGGTACTAAGAACGTTCAAAAAAGGGACAGGACAGTAATGATTCCCCTGCTCAAAACACTGATTATACCAAAACTTGAAAATAGCTTGGTTGTCAGGGGGCCAAGACTTTTCAACCAGCTTACAAAGGACCTCAGAAACGTTACAGGAGTCAAAGTTGAAGTCTTCAAGAGAAGACTAGATGCCTGGCCCAGGACGGTACCAGATGAGCCGGTCGTACCCGGCTATGTATGGTGGAGAGCGCAAGAAAGCAACTCGCTCCTCCACCAAGCTAGACCTAGAGGCGGAGCCACCAGCTTGACCTTCGTGTGAAGAGAGACCAACGCACGGAACAGCAACGAGGTAACGAGGTGTATATATATATATATATATATATATATATATATAGGGCGTCCCAAAAAAATGTATACACACTTTAAAACTTATAAAGGCAGTGTTATTAAAATACATTTCATTTTCAAAATGTAATAGAATCTACAGACATTATTTAATTGTTTTGTCAAGCCTGTTTTCAAACTGACGTCCGTTCTGGTCCAGGCACTGCTGATAACGCGAAGCAATGGAATCGCAAACATCACGAAACATTTCGTTTGGTATTTGTGTGCATTCTCGTTCAATGGCTGCTCTCAATTCAGCGACTGTTGCAGGTTTTATAGCGTAGACTTTGTCTTTTAAGTATCCCCATAAAAAAAGTCTAGTGGTGTGAGGTCTGGTGAACGCGGAGGGTATTCTACGAAACCCCTTCGTCCAATCCACATCCACATCGTGCCAAGTACCACTCGCAATACTCCACTCTTCGGTCCGGATCATCTTCATTAATAGCATGGACTAATCTTGGAATGTAACTTTTCCATGACAGCGCTTCAAAATGCGTTCGACAGACGATTCTGAAATTCCTACCTCACGACTCGCTTGCCGCACAGATTTTCTTGGACTTTGGTGATACGTTTCCAGTACTCTTTCTTGCTTTGTGGGGCTTGTCGATGTCCGTGGTCTTCCGGAACGCTTCTTGTGGACATTCTGAACAGTTCCATCGGCTTCAAACTTATCTCTAATTCGAGTGATGGTAAGTCGCGTTGGTGGATCTGTTTGAAACTCCCTCCTAAACTGTCTTTGCACTTCAACTGCGTTTTCACACTTCCAGTAGCATTTTAGAATGAATTTCCTTTGTTCAAAGCTTAGTCTGACTGCCATTATTAATTCTAATGGGTTTAACTTGGAAAGAAAGAAACATCAATTGAGCTATCAGCTGTTAAAGTGTGTATACATGTTTTTGGGACGCCCTGTATATATATGATAATGATAAGCTTTATTGACAGGATATAACTCTCATAAAATAATACAATATTCTTGAAGATAATAAACGATAAGATAAATAAAATAATAATAAATTTAAAAACTAAAAAATTATAATGACTAAATGAGAAATAACAAATAATACTAAAAATTACCCACTAATAACACTACAAAAAGAAAAAAATGAAAATAAAAATAAAAAGTACACGTAGTGACAATACCAACATATGTATGGTGATGATAATGATGACCATGATAATGATAATAATAATAATGTTTATTGCAAGGAGACAGATCCCATAAGAAAAAGGTACAGAATCCATCAAGATAACACTGGTCAACAAAGATTTTTCATCAGAGTAAAATTTGTGGTGGCTGGATAGCATTTTCCACGCTGATTCCAAAACTGCATTCAGATTTTTTCTAGCACGTATAGTTTTCAAGATGAAGGCATATATATAACTACACAGATTTAACCATTTTAAATAGGCAAAATACTAATATTTCAACATTTGATTGTGTTTATTTTATTGTGTTTTTTAGTTTATTCATCTTATTTATTTCAATTATCTTAATTATACATCTTATGTATTTCAGGTGTGAACTTTTACGTCTAGCAGCATTGTGATTCAGGCAGCAACGCCGTGCTTTGTGTGTCAAAAGATCAGTCCAGTCCAAGAACTTGTTGTGTCAAGTTGGTGTACATTTTTTTTAAATTTATAGTTTGCTCAGGTCAGTCAACATGCCTCGACAATGTAAGAATGACCCGACAAGTTCTGTTTCGTATGCGGCCAGTTGACAACTAAAACACAGCGACGAAGTATTACAACCGACATTAAGAAAATATACAAGCTATACTTTGGTTGCCATCTAGGTGACCAAGATAAACCATGGGCGCCACATCAAATCTGTTCTGGCTGTTCAAATGGATTACGTGATTGGCTTAACAAAAAGAAAGCTTCAATGCCATTTGCCATACCCATGATATGGAGGGAGCCGAGAGATCATCATGAAGACTGTTATTTTTGTAGTGTGAACTTAATGGGGTTTTCTGCCAAGAACAAACACCAGATTGTATATCCAAACTTGGATTCAGCACGTAGACCAGTAAAACATTTAGAGCCTAGACATTTAGAGGTAGACATTTAGAGCCTAAAAAGTTAACCCAAGGACAGTTGAATGATCTTGTTAGAAACTTATCGCTGTCTAAAGAGAAATCAGAGCTTCTCGCCTCAAGACTAAAGGAGAACAATTTACTTGAGAACAATGTTCGTATTAGTTACTACCGAAAGCGGAATTTTGAATTAACAGCATTCTTTTCAGTAGACGGTCCTCTCTGTTATTGCCATGACATCAATGGACTATTTACAGCCATATCTCAGACGTATGTGGCATCTGAGTGGCGCCTCTTTATTGATTCGTCGCAGAGAAGCCTGAAAGCAGTTCTTTTGCATAATGGTAATATAATGCCATCCATCCCCATTGCCCATTCCGTCCATCTAAAAGAGACATATGACAATATGGATATACTACTTAAGGCAATCAAATACGACAGTCATCAATGGAATGTTTGTGGAGATCTAAAAGTTATAGGAATGCTTATGGGTATGCAGTCAGGATTCACAAAATTTTGTTGTTTCCTTTGCCTGTGGGACAGTCGCGCCACTATAGAACATTACACCAAAAGTGACTGGCCACTTAGGTATACATATGTCCCAGGGATAAGCAATGTCCAGTCTGTCCCTTTAGTGGATCCCCAAAAGATCTATCTGCCACCTCTTCACATTAAACTTGGTTTAATGAAGAATTTTGTTAAAGCAATGGGTAAAGTCAATTCTGAAGGGTTCCAATACCTTTCAAGGAAATTTCCGAAGGTTACTGCAGCAAAATTGAAGGAAGGAATTTTTGTTGGGCCACAAATAAGGGAGGTTTTGAATGACACTGAATTTGAAAAAGTCCTAAGTCCTAAGTCCTAAGTCCGCTGGAATTGAAGGCTTGGCTGGCGTTCAAATGGATATGTGAAAACTTTCTTGGAAGCAACAAGTCACCTGCGTATAAGGATGGAGTCAAGAACCTCCTTGATGCCTTCAAAGAAATGGAGTGTCGAATGTCGTTAAAAATTCACTTCCTGCATTCCCACTTAGATTTCTTTCCTGAAAACCTTGGTGCAGTGAGTGACGAGCAAGGAGAGCGCTTCCATCAAGATATTCAGATGATGGAGAAGCGCTACCAAGGATATTGGAATGAAAGCATGATGGCGGACCATTGTTGGATGCTGTATCGTGACAATCCAGGCCAAATTTACAAAAGGAAATCACACTCACAGCGCTTTTAATAAAATAATGTATATATTCTTTATTTATAAGTACATTGAATAAGGTATATGATGTATTTGTTGTTTAGCATTCCTAAGTGTGATCTATACATCCATAAATTTTTTTATAGCAATATAAAAAACTTAAAAATATCAAAACCAGTGTATCTATATAACTATACGTGCTAGAAAAAAAAAAACCAGATTCGGAATCAGCGCGAAAAATGCATTAAGAAAAGTGTGATCATGTTTGTGATGAGAAAAAAAAGTTTCATTTTGTTGGCCAGTGTAATCAACGATAAAACTAATTATTATTAAACAATAAATTAAAAAAACAAAAAAGGACTACAGTAATAAAGAAATAACAATAATATACGTAAAGAAACGAGAAATGATAAAATCAGTAATAAGAGTACCGCAAAGGTAGTACTAAGAAAAAATAAAAATAAAAAGTCTGTGTACTGGAAAAGCTATTGCAGGAGTTAAGTGGGGCTACAGACAAACACGTTCATACCAAATCTAGAACAGAAGACCTAAAACAGCACTGATGAATAGCTTGGACAAGTGGACTGTTAGAGTTTTGAATTCTTCGCATTAGACTGTATTGAGCACGTCTTGTTACCTCAGGGAGACTCAGGCCGTTACGGTTAGCGAACGTTTGAGAGGCTGAGCATCTTGGGGTTAACTTATGCAGCAGTCTATAGGATCTGTTATGAAGCAAACTGAGGGTTCTGTAGGAACCTTTTTCACAATTAACCCAGAGTTGCTGCCCATAAATATTAGTGCAGAAAGTATGAAAAAGAGTATCTTTGGCTTCGCTTGTACAGAATTTGAAGTTCCTTATAGTCATGTTTGCCTTCTGTCTGAGTCGTCACTCAAGGAGCTGGTGATAGTTTGACCCAGATACCTGGGTCAATTGTACCTGCTCTCTTGGGTTGTCTCTCATTTTGAAAATTTTTAGGAGGATGGAATTGCATAACCTTAGTTTAAATAACATTAAAATTAATGTCATGTTTCTGTGATTACGATTCGCAGATTTTTATAAGATGATCCAGACTTTTAACCGAAGGGCTTATTAACACCATATCATCGCATAGACCAAGTTATTTATCCTCATCTTATCTATTCAGCATCCGAGTCTTGCCTCATTAAGAGAGGTAATTAACCCATATATATAAGGGGTGTCAGGAAATGATTGCCCCCCCTGTAGAGCAAAAACTAGAAGAGATAGATAAAAACCGGCGAGACCACTTGAAAGAGCGTTAAAATCTGAATAAAAACCATTATATTCTATTCCTGTGATTTTAATTCTTACCATTTTTTTCCCCACAGAAACCATGGCATCATCTATTTTGAACGATTCAGAGAAAAAGCGAGTTCTTGACCGCATTCGAGCTGTCACATTTCGTGAAGCAAAGGAAGCTGGTGCAACTTTCATAACTCGACACTGGGTGGCTGAGAGATTAAAAAGATCAGAAGACTTTGTCAAAAGGAATTGGAATAAGAATCCTGAAGATTGTGAAACAGAATTTCGAGGAGGAAGACCGGAGAAATTATCTCAAGAATCGAAAGACATTGTGCTTGCTGCATCACGGCGCCGAAAGAAGAGCTGCTCTGAGGTAGCGAAGAGATACTTATCCGTCGTGGTAAGATAGTCAATCGGCAACTTGTGCATCAATTTCGAGTTCGCCAAGGCTTGAGTGCTTGGCATGAAATAGCTAAGCCACGGAAGAGTGATCTTAATATTGAAGATCGGCTATGGTTTTGTGATTATCTTGAGGAATGGACGGAAGACGATTTCCTTCACTTGGTTGTCAGCGATGAATTCTTCGTTTATGTCTCCAGAAAACCAAATTTTCAGAATGATCGGGTTTGGGCAACAACTCCTGATGAAGTCCCAGACGACCAGAAGTATCGAGAAATAGTAAAAAATCCAGCATGTGTGGGTGTTTTCATTATGTTCTCTATTCGGAAGCTCATCTGGGTTATCAAACCAAGAGGAACCAGTTGGGATGGGCCTATTTTCGAAATGTAATTTTAGCCCAACATGTAATTCCGTTTTTGAAAGACCCCGAGTGTGTTTTGGATGTTGAACAGGCAACCTTTCTTCACGACAAAGCCCCCTGTATGAAAGCACTTGCGACTCAACAACTGCTTAAGGACAATAACATTGATTTTTTCGGAAATAATGAATGGCCTGGCAATTCTCCCGATCTTAATGTCTGTGAACATGTCGGATCCATCATGAAGGATCGGGTGGAGTCCTTAATGCTGGAACAACCCATTCAGAATCGGTATTCAACAGAAATTATGACTGCAAAGATCAACGAAGTCCTTGAAGAAATGAGTCATGATACCGATCTCTTTGAGACACTTCTGGGATCATACCCCCGTCGATTAATGGCCGTCAGAGCTGCAAATGGGGGCAACACCCGATATTAAAACAAGTGTTTTTTATTCAAAATTAAATGCTCTTTCGCGTGGTTTTGTCTGTTTTTTTCTATTCCTTTCAGTTTCTTCTGTACAGGGGGGGGGCAATCATTTCCTGACACCCTTTATATATATATATATATATATATATATATATATATATATATATATATATATATATATATATATATATATATATATACACAGTATATATGAGTTAATCTGCGATATCTCATATAATACAAGCAGGGGGTTTGAATTTTGTCGAATTTATTCAGAAAATGTGTGAAAGTTGTTAAATGAGGATTTACAAGTATTAATCCGTACTTATCTAAACTATTTTATCGCAGAATAGATAAAAGACCAGGTATTATATTAAGCGGCTTTTGCCCATTTTCAGTAGGGTGTTAATGACATTAAAAAAAGACGAACGACCCTTTAACTGCTTAACTGCGGGCAGGAAGATCTTAAACCGCGGATTTTTATCTAGATTTTCCATCTTTTTACTCCAGACCCTGTTTTGAAAAATGAAAGCCAACTAGTAAAATGCTCGGATTAATGAGACTCTCTCTCTCTCTCTCTCTCTCTCTCTCTCTCTCTCTCTCTCTCTATATATATATATATATATATATATATATATATAAATCCTTTTAACACTCGCTTCATATTGAACACTACTTAAGGTTTAATTGTACGTGACTAGCTCTTGCTGCTCTAACTGTTCTGAAAATTTAGCCTTTATTTACATAGCGTCAGCTTTACTGCTTTGATCTTGGCTAACGCGTGACAATTTGTTAAATTTTATGGCACAATTTTATATGAAGAAAGGATTAACCTTCGCTTCATAAACGTGTGAAGCACAGGACGATAATGTTGACATGAAAAGTCTAAACTCAGTGAAATCATTAAACTTACTAAGCAATCAAAAGAATAATAATAGTAATAATAATAATAATAATAATAATAATAATAATAATAATAATAATCATTACAGGGCTGTTTAATCTCCTTCGTAACGGCGAGGGTCATGTATGGTATCAGAACTATTGCTACATCATCTAAAAGCGGTAGACGGCCACCCCTCCAGCTACTAAACAGAAACAACGTCGCATAACCTCGCTGATCTAATGAGTAGCGGTGTCGCAACGTGGTCAACCAACGGAACCAACCAGGAACCAAAATTTACTGCAGTATCGATGGACACCATATACAGTATTTTGCGAATATTTTCTTACTTTTTTTTTATCAGTAATTTATTATTTCCAACTTCATAAAGATTTATGGAGTCCCTCAATCTTTTGTGTTATCGCTTTGAAGTACACAAATTGCAAGGAAATTTCCAGGTATGTTTCATATATGTCCATTTTCTGGTCAACGATGAGGCTACGATCAATATATTTAAAATGAAGCACAAAACTCTCTCTCTCTCTCTCTCTCTCTCTCTCTCTCTCCATTTAGTCTACAGAATTTAATTATATTTTATCCTTCAAAAGGATTTATTATAAAAGTATAAAATTGCATGTGGTTGGTTGAGCAAAATCTACCAATTTGTGCGCGTAAGTTCTGTACGGTCTAGAGCTGCAATTGCGGAAAGAAATTCTCTGAACTACTATACTACTACTACTACTACTACTACTATAATAATAATAATAATAATAATAATTATAATAGTAACAATAATAACAGTAATAATAATAATAATAATAATATTAATAATAACAACATTTTAAAATTTTAAAATTTCCAAAATTACTTACGAGTAATTTTGGGAGCATTTCCGAAATATTTTTGGCGATACTTTTTTCGGTAACTACAACAGCATAAAGTTCAAAAAATCCATATAAAATACATGCTTCCATAATCTAAAACCCTGTTTCTCTCACGAAGAGAAACGGGAAGCAAAGCGAATATTTCCAGCACGAATTGTGGTCCAGAATGGCGAAATTGGCGTCAATCAATTTGGACGAAGAAACGTAATTAGTGTCCGCCGTCATTTCCAGTCGAATAAACGCTTGAGAAAAAGAAAAGATAACGTTATTGGTACTTAATGACAGGTCAGAAGAGTAGAAAGGTTGGTGCAATTATTAACTCTGAGAATTCAACTCGTACGCAAAGAAGGAAGTTCAAGGATTTATTTGGCAGTCAAAAGTCACTGCAATATCTAGGCGACAGTGGATAGCGGGAGCCCATTCACGCTCAACGAAATAATAATAATAATATTCACCGTTGAACGACACCGAACGGGTAAAATTATAATTTACAAATAAATACGTGTAAGCAAATAAATATAAATATCTAATAAGGAGAGCAATAAATATTAAATTATAAACCATGGATGAGTCTTAATTCTAAACATTAAACTGTACTTTTACTCTGTGACATTCACCCGCGTAACACTTTTAGGAGTGCTGCTGAGAACGAACATATTTCCCAATGAGATAGAAATAATATATATATACCAGAATGATGAAACAGTTAAGGAAATATCTTCAGTCAGAAAGCCTTTTAATATATAATACACAACAACCTAAATAATAATTTATCAAACAGTTGAACAGGCGTAGAAATATTGGAGAATTCTCACTTGGATTCCCTCCTCTGTATTTTAAAATTTTCACTTTAGCTTTAAATTTCTTTCCCCTTTCAACCTCTTTTCTCTGATTTGCTTTAAATCTTTCTCTTGCCTTTAAATTTTCTTACTTCTTTTAACCTTTCTTCTAAAACAGACAGCCTCGTAAGGACAGCCGGTCTGTTGCTGTTTGGTGTCCTTTGATTGCCTTTGTATAATTCAGACAACCATACGTAAACGAGTACAAGGGCAGAATGATGATGATGGTAAACAATTCCCTACTCCAACAAATCCTCATCAGTACAAGATCACAGGACCATGCAGTAATAACTTAAATAAACAGAATTGCTACACACACACACACACACACACATTATATGATATATATATATATATATATATATATATATATACAGGGCGGGTAAAAAAAAAGTGACCCCTTAGAGGTAAACTTTCATATTAAAACACGTAAAGGAACTAGAGCTCCCAAACTTCATAGATGCTTACCTTAGCATGTTGCTCGTCTTAATTAAGAAGTTGCTCGATGTGTCCCCCTTCCTGCTCAATGCAGGCCTCCAAATGGGACGCCACTGATCAATACACCTGTTTACATATAGTTGAGACACCTTCTCCCAGCCGAACAGAATCTTTTCGCGTAATTCATCTATGTCTCTTATACTGGTATCAGGGATGTAAACGTTGGACTTCAGGGCTTCCCAAACACCATAATCTAGTAGTGAAAGATCGGGGCTACTAGCCGGCCACATATTGGGTTCGATAAAATCCGGTGTTTCGTTCTCAAGGAATGTGACAGTTTGGCGTGCTCTGTGAGCAGGGGCTCCATCTTGTTGGAAAGTATATCTTTTACTCTATCTAACTGATATTCGACGAATTAATGGTAAAAGATATACTTTCCAACAAGCTGGAGCCCCTGCTCACAGAGGAAGCAAATCTGTCACATTCCTTGAGAACGAAACATCGGATTTTTATCGAACCCAATATGTGGCCGGCTAGTAGCTCCCATCTTTCACCCCTAAATTATGGTGTTTGGGAAGCCCTGAAGTCCAACGTTTACATCCCTGGTACCAATATAAGAGACAGATGAATTATGCGAAAGAATTCTGCTCGGCTGGGAGAAGGTGTCTCAATGATATGTAAACAGGTGTATTGATCAGTGGCGTCCACGTTTGGAGGTCTGCGTTGAGCAGGAAGGGGGACACATCGAGCAACTTCTCAATTAAGACGAACAACATGCTAAGGTAAGTATCTATGAAGTTTGGGAGCTCTAGTCCCTTTGTACTTTTTTTTACCCACCCTGTATATATATATATATATATATATATATATATATATATATATATAATATATATATACACACAATATAAGATCATAATGTTACTCTCCAAACTTATATATATATATATATTTTAGTACAAAGACATCGTTTTACTATATTTGAGACATTAAACAAAGAATTGGTGCCAATCTGAGTAAAATATTTAATTTTTTATAGTTTCTCTATAGGTCCACCTTTCAATTTGATACCAACACTAACTGTTTGGTAGAGCTTTGAGGTTACACCAGCATGGGGGACGGGGAAACCAAGACATCCGATTACCACTACTCAAACTAAACGTAAAAGACTGATGGGTATACCAAAATTTCAATAAATCACTATGTACTGCACATAGTATCGCACCAAACCTTAAGTTTTAAATACCCCGTAAAATATTGTGGTTTACTCCATCATATTATTACTTGTATCCAAGAAACAGTTATAAATAGTTGAATTATTGGCAGTATATTTAAATATAAACTCCTTCAATACAGAGATAAACAAATGAAATGAAAGTTACCCTTTAAATCCAAAATGATTAGAACGTAAATAAGACCATTTTGATCTTTCGTTTTAGCCCTGAACACAATGTTTAATACCAAAACATTCAACTAAATTACCCTAAATTAAATTCATCTGCTCCAAAATATCACTCTTTCCTTTCATGCAATATATATATGCGCCTCGGTGGTGTAGTGGTTAGCGTCGCTGACTACGAATCCATCGGCCCAGGGTTCGAGACCCGACGGCAGCCGGCGCGCAGAAAAACCCAGCTGTTCATCCTTCCACACAATAAAGAAAGTGGTTGGTAGATAAATGGGTACCCTAGGTGGTCTAGTGGTTAAGACGCTGGGTTACTGATGGGGCGTGGTTCGTGGTTCGGATTCCACGTTAAACTGTAGGTCTAAGGTGGAGTGAAAAGCTTGACCTTCGTCAGAATGAACAATTCGGGCGGAAGCTAACCAAAGGTTTTATATATATATTACGGTTTTTTTGCGAAATCTGTCTTTTTGCAAATTCTCCGGTCAGTTTGCAAAGAAACCAAAACAATAGTAATTTTACAAAATGACCTTAAATGTTTGATCATTTTGCAAAACACACAAACGTCGGACACAATAACCACAATGACACTGTTGGTTAGGTTAGGTTAGGTTAGGTTAGGAGCTAGAAGGTTCTACAGTATTAGAACAAGAGATTTTGCAATACACCGACAAGATTATTGGTGATTTGCAAATTGACCGACTTTTGTGTGTTTTGCAAAATTATCAAACATTTAAGATCATTTTGTAAAATTACTATTGTTTTGGTTTCTTTGCAAACTGACCGGAGAATTTGCAAAAAGACAGATTTCGCAAAAAAAACCGTAACATATATATATATATATATCATCACCTCTAACCCATATTTAACGTAATTTCAAAAGAAAGACCTAATAATTAATCGTCATATAAAGGTATAAAACGCAAAATAAGACTTTAGATAAGTAAGTACTATGTTCTTACATTTTTCCCTTAACAAATTTGAATGGCCATTTTGATCTCAAGGTTAACCGTAACAAATGCTAGTAAAATACTCTCTCTCTCTCTCTCTCTCTCTCTCTCTCTCTCTCTCTCTCTCTCTTTGTTTTTTATTCATCAGTAACAGTCTTGTTAATTATCTCTTTCAACTAATCACTGATTTTGTTCTGTTTATTCTTTGAAACATTTTTGCAGGTTCTTTACTTCTTTCTGCTACTGTTTTATTGATGGTTGAGTCATTCTTCAGCTTTCTACGTGGTGCTCTTCTCTTTTTCAATTACCTTCTGATTTAACCTTGGTAATACCACTATCTGATAATTTAGAAGGAAGATTTTTAACAGGAATTTCATCAGATTTAATTTTAAAAGTTTTTCTTTTGGAAGAATTACTAATTTCTTTACTAATCTCTGAACTACTTTCTTCAATATCTCCCTTTGAACCTCCAACATAATCAGAATCATTATTAGTTTCACTGTTTTAACCCACCACCTATTCACTATCAAGATACTTTCACTCAGCAGAATCATTTTCATATTCAATGTCATTTGTTTCGTCAGAAGAGTAACAGTAAGCTGTTAAAGGAAGAAATTGTAGACACCAGTCGACCAGGGAAGCACTTCGGGGGGACGTTTGGCAAGGAGACAGGGAGTGCTGGAACTCCCGTTTCTCCTGTCACAGTCCCCTTTAACTGATCTTTTACTGTGTCTCATCCATCCTGTGACCAGTCCAGTATGCTCTCAATCACACACTTCTTCCTCTATTCTTTATTACACACACGTACATTTTACACACTACACAATCTTCTCAAAATTTATAAAACAAAAAAAATGGTATTAAGAGACCTTGATTTCGGCTCTCTCTTTCTTACATAGCGGGAGCGTTTTGCGGGAGCACACCCTTAGTCGCTCCTTCCTGCATAGAAAAAAGCTAGACACACTACAGGTATGCGGGACAAAAATGGATAATGAAATAAAAATATATTAAGTAACAAAATAGAGTAGAATAAGATGAAATCCCACCATAACCTTTGTTAAAAGTTTCTAATCTGAATGACTGGATTTAACCTACGTTATTTTCATCTAAAGGTTTTGTTTCACAAGAAGCAACAAATTTGCTTTTTAAACTCATATTTCTTGACTAAATTTTAATTCAAACAGTATGAACTCCTTAACAGATCATAAAACTTAATTACACTAGTATAACCTACCATAAAGGGAAGAAAAATGCACATTCACTGGACAACAAAAAAAACTTTCCGTCTGTTACTGAGGTAAATGTAGGTGTCCTTTAATAATTCGAGTATGCTGATTCCAAATCTGAAGTCAGAATTGATCCAGCACGTCAATATGCTTAGTTACAGAAAAATGTATTTTTTCAGACAGTGTTTATTGAAAAATCAAGCACATTGCACAATTGCACAATATAAATACATTGCATAATATAAACACATCGTGTAATGTACGATGTGTGTACATGTAAGCAGGCAACAGCGTGTTTTCCCGCGTACTGCGTATACATAGTATTGAAAAGAACCAACAACTGCAACAGGAAGAACCTATTCCATGAATAGGTTCTAATAATGGTATGGACAAATCATCAAAAGTTCTGCAAGAATGGATAAGATGAAACCAAACTAATTATAATATAGTAATATAGCATAAAGATCTAATTAATCATTAACAAACGTTGTGTAAAAGTGACACTCCTCAACCTATGATCATATGTAACCTCATATCCCTGCCTGCCAAAGTAACCTACATAACTTAAGCTAAAATAAAGAAGGGTAGGCTTAACCTTTTAGTTTTTTCAGATGATAATAAACTGTATGATACTGTTCATAATACAATTTATTAAGTCATATATGTATATTGATAGGAATATGATGTAGAATTCTAATTATGCGCTGTTAGGGTGTTAAATGAAATGTAAGATTAAGGTTAATATAACTACAGCTATTTCTTTACACGTTTTATCATTCCGGTGTATATATTGTTTCTACCTCATTGGAAAATATGTCCGTTCTTAGAAGCACCCTAAAAGAGTAAGCCATGGTTTATAATTAAATATTTATTGCTGTCATTAGATTTTTTATATTTATTTACTTACGCGTATTTATTTATAAATTATTATTTCACCCGTTCGGAATCGTTCAACGGTGAATATTATTATTATTTTTTT